>JAULUF010000023.1:17417500-18017500 GCA_031834385.1 Semotilus atromaculatus | reverse complement strand
TTAAATTATTTATTATTAAATAATGTTTTCACTTATGTTTTCATGGAATAATATTTTATAAATTATTCCATGTTATATGTACCATTGAAAAGTTTGGTCAAGATTTTTTGATGTTTTTGAAAGATGTATCTTCTGCTCATCAAGGCTGCAGGTATTTGACCAAAATACAGTAAAAACTGTAATATTGTAAAATATGATTACAATTTAAAACAACTAAAATAACATTCCTTCAGTCTTCAGTGTCACATGATCCATCAGACATCATTCTAATATGCTAATTTGGTGCACAAGAAACATTCTTATTATCATCAATGTTGAAACCAGTTGGGCTGCTTCATATTTTTGAGAAAACCGTGATTCTTTTCATATTTTTTTTCTTGATGAATAGAAAGTTCAAAAGAATGTCATTTTTAGAAAACTTTTGTAATGTTATAAATGTATTTACTGTCACTTTTGATCTGTTTAATGCATCCTTGCTGACTAGAATAATTAATTTCTTTAAAAAAAATACTGACTACAAACTTTTGAATAGTATAGGTGATTTTGCTACCTGTTGGTTGTACCCTTGAAGGAGCAGCAAGTGTGGTGATTGGTAGAGAGAGTGTTTAACTCCTCCACCATCTCGTTCTTTACGGATCTCAGCGTCTCGTGCAGAGCGTGTTCTGATTGGCCCTGGGAGGGTGGAGTAGTACCGTTTAGGTTCCTCACCAGGCAGTCCCACCAAGTTAAGGCTGGTTTCACTGAGGCTGCGGCAAAATGAGGAGCCGTGCTGGAGTGTCATTGTTCCTTTAGCACGATTTCTTTGCAGCTTCCTTGCTTGAGCATTGATATCTGCCGTAGAGAGAAAGACAACTCAGGTAATTGTCATACATTGTCCTTAGCCACAAAACTAACCTTATGTGGTTTACATAAACATATAGGTTTGGCTAAATAAATGGATTCAAAATTGCTTAAAAAAAATCATATAACTGGAAGTTTCATAAAAGACGTTTAACCTTAATTTGTGCTGTCAGAGGGTTGCAGTGATCTTTAATCATGATACAGCCAAAATGAAAATACACAAGTAGACTTTATTTCAGGCATTAAAAGACAACAGTGGATATGGAGGTGAAATGCAAAGCATAACAAAGAGTCTATTTCAGTTTTAAGCCATGCTTAGTAACCTCAATTTAAGTTCAGACAAAGCAACTCCAGTCATATTGATTAATTTTATGGTACTTTTGGTGCTTTTTTTTAAAAACTTTTTCAAGCTCAACTGCCCGCATCCCCATTCACTGTACAGAAAAGAACAGAGGAAACATATTGCAAAAACTTTGTTTCAAGGAAGAAAATAACAAAGTTAAGAGGCATGATAAAATAAAGGTAGTATTCTTGTGGGATGAGGGATAAATGGGGTAGTACATGGGCTTAGGAAGTCAACACTTGACGGGTGCATGGAGGAATACAGTAGATTATGGGTCTGAAAAATAATGGTACTGTATATGGAGGTGGGGCTGGTGGTTGACACCATACCTGAGGACAGTCCCCACCTTTTACAATAGTTGTACAGGGCTGTATCAAACGCCAGCCCCGGGGGGAGCTCCGATGGCATCTACCATGCCCGCTTCTACTCAAGGTTGAAGATAGCACAGGGGAGTTTGTGTGGTTCCCTGGGCATGGGTAAACACCACAACAAATATAAATCACCAACAAAACCATGAAAATACACACATAATTCTATTTATTCACTCACTCAAGTAAGCTGTTCAAGCAAATCATGCCATTATTCACCATCTAAATGTTCCTGTAATGCATAGAAGCATAGATGTAGAATATGAGCCCCATTATGCTTTTTTGGATATTACATTTCATGTAGTGTGTAATATAGCTGTTTGTGAATGTAAAAGGTCTGCAAAGTTTCATAGATCAAAGTGGACAATACATGAATGCATGAGTTATTGTCTCCCAAAAGAAATAACTGATTCTGAACTGCCTGAACCGAGTCATCAGTAATTCCAGTCTTACTTCCTGCACAAACCTCTGAAGGTTTGTAACAAAATTGCATAATGCCAGCCTATGGTCTTCATTGGCTGCCAGCGAACAACATATACTTTGACCTGCCCTCAAATACTGTAGTTGTAGCTGAGACCTGGAAGAGTTTGGTTAGTGTTGTTGACATGCACATCCAAAGCCTCATCCTTTGGCCTCGAATTGACACGGTAAAACCGACACCATCATTACTGTTTGTATCACAAGAAGAGCTGAGGAAGCCTCCAAAATTCAGATATGGTAATGGTCATTTCATTTCTGACACACGCCGTAAGCAGCAGACCAATCACAACAGACTGGGCAATCTGACCAATCAGAGCAGAGCATAGGCTCTCAGAAAGGGGGGCTTCAGGGAGATTGAATGCTCTATCGAACCAACGCATCCTCATCCCAAGGCGTCATATTCTGTCACTTTGACAAAGCGTCTAAATCCAACGCCCATGGAACCCTTTAGCGTCAAAATAACACGCAGAGAGATGGATAGGTTTAGGTATGGTGTAGGGTTAGGGTTAGACCGCTAGGAGGCGCCTTCTGACCCATATATATCGGCGTCTCATATTGACGCTAAAGGGTACCATGCGCGTTCGATATAGACGCTTTGGCAAAAGCGTCATTATATTACGCCTTGGGATGAGAACGGGCTGATCGAACCGTTTAACAGACTGTAAAAAAGAGGTAATTCTGCAAAGTATATTATGAGAAAATTAAAGTGTTTTTGACTTTGGATGCATGTAAACCTATTGTAAGAGACTTCCAAAATAAAATTAGCAACCTTTAAAATAGCATAAAAGGGGCATTTTAACTGGCATTTCATGTGGTTTTGGTTGTATAACAGATTCTACAATGATTTTTACAGGTTATTCAAGAAAATGCTGATATAGGATTGAACTGGGAGGGAGTTAAATTTAAAAACAGTTCTACAATATTCTGACACTGTGCTCATGCAGAGATAACTGCCAATTCCAAACCTGTCATAAAACGTGCATGTGTTGGTAAATACCTAGACACTATCCATGAAGCCCCCAAGCAGCATCTGTCACTGAGTAATATGTGTGTGTGCAGAAGGTGGTGTTGACTTGCAAATGTAATCCCCCAACCCTTCTTCACCTTTACTCATCCATGACCTTCCTAAACCCTTGCTCTATGTATATGCCTCCATCTTCTTAAACATCACTGCCCTTTTGATTGACTGTGAAAAGCACTAGACACATGCATTTTTGAGAATAGTCCCAATGTGTGTGTCTCTTCTCATGAAGAAACAGCAGGATGCTAAGCCAAGTTTAAGAAGACCACTTTGAACAAGCTTAAAGACTAAGATCCTCTGATAAGCCTGCAACATTTTCATTAATTAAAATGCAATCACACGTAGACAAGAACTACAACAATTGTGCATATACAATTATGCACTTAATAGCACTGTAGCAAGCTCACAGATAAATTCCCAAGATTCCATAATGCATTACTTTAGAAAATGATTTTTCCAATAAGGCAGATTAACTGGCGCTTCTAGTTACAGAATCCAGACTACTGTAGTTTTAAAGCTAAGTGAGTGTGGAATTTAGCAGTAAAGCTACACATATAAGCACATGTCTATTTAGCAATCTAAATGAAGACATTTGTATTTAAATATAATTAAAATAGTACTAAATAATACGGTTTGCAATTTAGAAAACCCAAAGGAAGGTTTTGTCAGATTAACGCACTTCTGGAGATAATTTTTCCCCCAAATACATCTACACTTAGAATCCACTACACGCATACATTCTTTCTATCCCACCAGGAAAAAAAGCAGTTCAACCTGAGGATAAATTATCCTGAGTAATGTGCCTGCTGATATTGATTTAACTTCCACCCTGTGTTTTGGCTCAATGGCCACCTTGTTGAATTTGTAATTTAGTACAACAGCATTCAGGCACAAACAGAAAGAGAGAGACAGTGAGGGAAAGATGTTATGACTAGTCTGCAATAAAAGTCCACAAATAAAATAGTGAAACTGAGACCTCAATTCAACTACTGGAGGACGGCCATACTACGGCAGACCCAGTCATGCATTTATCTCTGGCACTTGCTCTGACATCTGTGTGTCGGCATTAGCACACCTGAGCAGCCCTGAATGACAAAGAACAATGAAGATCTAGTGCAAGTTATCACGACATCTATACCACAGTGTTGATAGGAGTGATACGTTCAGCACAACTTTTGTCTTCAGATAGCACTTAAAAGGAGTGATGTGATAGCTGATTTTAAGCAAATGTGGGCAAACAAATGTTTAAAAACATGATAATTCAAAACAAGAAAGGCAATATTTCATTTTTGTTTTAATCTTAATAATTGCTACGTTCAAAATCACATACTGTATAGTAGGTACTACAACTGGTTTGAACTAGAGCACTAGATAATGTGAATGTGTGTAGTATGAATGAAATTCGAACGTACTACATTCACCATGTTGTCACTGTCATGTGTCATGTGACCTATGGCAGCAGTTGTGACGCTTCACTGCCATTCACAAATCCACTCCTGTGGCCTCTTAGGATAAAACAGTAGGGGAAAAGTACTCCAATGACAACTATCCAGAAAGATTTAATAGTGTGCATCCAATGGACACTTTGGATGCACACTATTAAATCTCTCTGGATAGTTGTCATTGGAGTACTTTACCCCTACTGTTTTATGAATACTAAACTGACCCTCATACTTGAAAATAATGGGTGCTTCTCAATACTCAAATTGATGCTTCCTCCTTTCCTCGCTCCTACGTCCTCAAGCCCGTGAGCCGTAAACCAATCGAACTCAGCCAACTTAGAGGACATCTCAATTCTTTAATTGCACTGCAAGGACGCGAGGAACGAGGAGCGAGGAAGCTTCATGAGCGAGCGAGGAGTCATGTCAAGTCAAGTCATATTCATTTATATAGCGCTTTTAACAATGTAGATTGTATCAAAGCAGCTTTACAGAGATAAACATATAATTTAAGGTAACAGAGATTGATGAGCGAAGATACACATGTTTATCCTTCCGACGATGCACAAATAAGAAATGAGAAGCACCTAATGACTGGAGCGGTGCTCAAAGTCGGAAATCCATTCAACCCCGATCCCACAGCGAAGTGTCAATTGACGTAATTTCAAAGATGGTGGCGACTGAAAGGGCATCGTACAAAACTAAATTCGGAACGTAATATATAACGATAACTTACTTTTTGCTTTTTAGGCTGTTTTTAAAACGAATGCATGTATTTTCTGTTCACGACTTTTGTCTTTGCCATAATTAACATTATAACACTAAATATGATAGTTTTTCCAATTTCCCACTTCCTACATTTTCTGGAATCGGCCAAAAATATCCAACAATAAGTCAACAATTGAGCAGTCAAACCTGTTTGGAAGCTAACAGTTCTCTTACTGATCTGATCACAACAGTCATGCTAATGCTGCATTACAGCTTGGAACTATCAAATCTTGTTCTTGAAAATAATGACTGAATCAGACATCTGATCAGCTCAATGCTAAAAAAAATTTTTTTTAATTATATAAATATAATTTATTATATTAACATTTTTGTTGTTACAATTGTTTTATTTTTTAATTAAAATATTATAGTTAATTTTTTTATTTACTTTTATCATTTATTTTTTTATTGTAAAACATCATGATATCATATGATTCCATATGACATCAAATTATCAAATAGTGAAATGTATTTGTCATTGTCCAGTAATTGTCAAATTTAAATTGTCAATTAGATGTCTGGAAAAGGTAAATACTGAAATAAGGTAAACACTGATAAAATATTACTTTCAAAATGAAAATTCTGTCATCATTTACTCACCCGCTAAAAACAAAGGAAGATATTTTGAAGAATGTCGGTAACAAGACAGTTGATGGACCCCATTGACTTCCCCATAGTAGGAAGGAACAAATAAATACTATGGAAGTCAATAGGGTCCATCAACTGTTTGGTTACCGACATTCTTCAAAATATCTTCTTTTGTGTTCAGAAGAAGAAAGAGATTCATACAGGTTTGAACCAACTTGAGGGGTGAGTAAATGATGACAGAATTTTCATTTTGAAGTAAACTGTTCCTTTAACAGAAGGAATAGTTCTTTCCATTTTTCCTTTGAATTCCTTTTTTTGCCATATTGTACAGGATTGTCCTGTTTCAATTCATTAGGAAATAAAATCATATGACAAGAACAAGTTTACAAGAATTGTTTCTCAATGAATGCATTTGTGCATTACCTGCAGTGACTGTATCCTTCTCTTTTGCTGCCAGTTCCTCAACCTCTGCTCTTCTCCTGAGCTCAAAGCGGCGAGAGTAACCCTCTTTTGGCTTCCAGAGGTCCTGCAAGAGAAGGGGCTTTTCGTTGTTCCCTAGCGCCCGAAGGCACTCAGTCCGCCACCGTCGGTCTGGACCCTCAAACCGTCCAATCACATCACACAACACATAGCTACAGACCGAGGCCTTGTTTAGAGAATAGCGATCAAGCGCCTCTTTGATCAACTCTTGGGCGCTGGAACGAGGTGTGGCAAGGACGCTTTTATAGTTAGCGCCAGCACTGATTTCATCACCAAATATCTTCAGCACACCTGGTGCAGATGATTGAGTGGAAAGCTCAGCTGGATCGTCCCGTACCTGCTCAGGTAGGTCGGTCACAGAGCGACGATCCCGATAACTCAGTGTCCGGTAAAGAACCTGCGTAAAAGTGCGACTCTGTCGCTTCAGGCGGTTCTTGGATGGCAGAGACATGCTGGCAGATGAGGAACCGTAGAACATGGTGCCGGAAAGTGCACTGGTTAAAAAAAAAACCTAGAACTGAGAAAACAGTAAATTATAACAAATGGCAACTGTGTTACTATTCACAACCTTACATGTGTGTATATATATATTGCATCTAACATAAAATAATTTTTATTTTTTAAATATAATAAAGTTAGATAAGTGATAAGATGTGGTAAGAAATCCAACTCAACGATATAATATTGATTGCAATTAGAGGCACATGGAAATACAACTGGAGATACAGATGAGTTTAATATAAACATAGTTAGTGTCAGAGAGACCGACAGAAATATAGACAGGATGGGCAAGGCTGCATATCTGCGTAAAGCAAACAGGGATGTTGCCAAGTATATGATGGAAAATAAAGCTTGATGGAAACTATTAGAATAGTTCTGGACAGCTATGTTACAATCATTTACAATATTCAATAACCCACTAAAGAACAATAGCATTTACATTACATGATTATGGGTGGATGGATGGATAGATAGATAGATAAATAGATAGATAGATAGATAGATAGATAGATAGATAGATAGATAGATAGATAGATAGATAGATAGATAGATAGATAGACTGCAGAGATGAGTGTCTCCAATGCTGCAGACACGAGAAACACCTTCTAACAGAATGTATGTGTGTGTGTGTGTGTGTGAGAGAGAGAGAGAGAGAGAGAGAGAGAGAGAGAGAGAGAGAGAGAGAGAGAGAGAGACTGCATCAGCTAAAATCCCCACTACTCGGCAGTCTAAACGGAGACCATCTGCTCGTGCGTGAAAATACTTCACCGTGCTCCTGAAGCCTATTCACAAACTGCATGCAGTTGACATGCTGCGTCTTATTGAAATAATCTATCAGTCTACAGGTAGCCTACTGTACGTATATCTAAAGTGTTCGTTTGTTCCATTAGTTGCATCCTATGCACACAATTATTTAAACAAAACGTTATATGATTCTTAAAGGTACAGGGCATTTAAAAGACAATGAATAATTTAACCTTCATAAACATTTTACACTATACTGTAATGTAACTGCGCCTGCATAAGATCAGCACTTTAACTGGCGTACTATAGCCTACAATAAAGAAAGTTTATTTTTGGTTCTTAAAAAGGAAACACATCAAACACAAGGTTGCAAAAAAGTTCTTACCTGTCAAGCACGTTTTATTCCCCGTGTGCTGAAGAGACGCTCATTTGAAGGCATTAATTTTAAAGAAGCGCGTCGAGCTACTGCGGGTCTCCACTAGCAACGGCGAGAGCCAACAAAGGCACCTGCTCGCGAGACCTAATCCGCTTGTGCGTCTTAACGGGTCTCCGCCAGCCAGTCTCAGTCAGAGCTCTGATCCCTCACAAGCCGCTCGCCTGACTCCTGTTTTTGACATTTGTCAGTATTTCTTCTTGTTCATATGTTAAATTAGCTCTACGGGCCGGTGGGATACAGTTTTAGGTCCGCCCAGTCACTGTCATGGAATGCGACAACGTCTACCTGTACAGTAACAGTGAGGTGTCAAACATGGATATCAATGTAGAGAAATCTGTTGTTGGTATTTTCGGAATGCGCCTTACCAGCTGTTTTTATTTTTCGGCGCTGCTCCTGGGTAGCCGTCGAAGCTGTTTATCCCTTTCCTCTTCTTTTATATGCCCGTCTCCACTGAATACACTATAGTCTGCTTGCTTCGGTGTCTGCATTCCCTCAGCCGACTGCAGCCGGAAACAGCCGAACCGAGAAACTGAAGCTCTCTCGCATTGTTACGCTTGGACGTTTAGGCAGGGTGTATGCCATGGCATAGGCTATGTAATATTTCGCCAATTAAACCGAGGCTTTATTCGATAGACATACAGTCTGTTGAATGGTTCGTAATTCAACTTTATTGTCGAATTGAAATTTAGACACGCGACAGTCACGAATTGACTGTGCATCTATCCGTCAGCCTCGTTTTCATTCGCGCGAATTGAATATGGCTTCTTATCCTGCATACGAGCTATAATAAAGCCCCCTTCAAGTGCATTTTTTTCTAAATATGTGTTTTCATTTGTAAAACAAATATAGGATACTGTCTAAAATTAATGTCAAAGTTGAGTTGAGCTACTAACACCTTTCTGAATTTGGGGTCCTCGAGAATAGAAGAGCTGAAAAGCACTTATTTTCTTTCTTTATTGAATATAGTCTACATTTGTAGTGCACTTCAAAACTGTGCATGCAAATAATAATAATAATACTGAAATAAAAGTCCACTATAGGCAATCATTTAAAGAGGGTGCACTTTGGTTTCTTACACTTTTTTAAAAAGTGTACTGTAATAATGTCAAATTAAAGGTTTTAAGTATACTGAGTACTGAGTAACATACTAAAGTAACACACTAAAGCACATGTAGCCTACCATGATTAATGTTGTTATTTATAACAAAACAAGCCCTCAAATTTAACATGAAATTAAGTGTCAGTATCAGTTCAGTATGCTAAAGTGTACTTAATAATTTGTTACATTTATATAACACTTCTCCAATGTGCAGCATCCATCTGGAAGATGCACCAGCACTCCCTCCACACACACCAGCTTATTGGTGGACAGGAGACAGATATGGGGATGATTAGGAGGCCAATGGGAAATTTGGTCAAGAAGCTGGGGTTACACCCCTTCTTTTTTTCAAAGGACATCCTGGGATTTTTAATGACCACAGAGTCAGGAACTTGGTTTAACGTCTCATAGGATGGGGCTTTTTGATAGTATTGTGTCCCCGTTATTGTAGACCCACACAGACCACAAGGAGAGCGCCCCCTACTGGCCTCACTGACACCTCTTCCAGCAGCAATAGTTTTCCCAGGAGGTCCCTGTCTCACATCCAGGTACTGACCACCAGGCTCAACCCTGCGTGCGTAGCTTCTGAGGGCAACCAGTCTGAATAGAAGCTATCACCCTGTAGCCCAAGGGGGACTTTGTACATCATCTAAACATGCACATCAGTTGATGAAAATTTTGCAATATTTGGATATACTTTTTTGTGTCCCTGTGTGCATATGAATAGCCTAGTTCAGCTCCAGTGAGCTATATTCAGATGGCTATGATCCATTTTTTTTTAACATTTTTTTTTTTAAATAAGGCGAGAACACCCATGATGTGAAAGAACATTCATTAAGAACATTCATATGAATTAACTATAGCCTAGGCCTAATAGCAATACAATGTATTTTAATATAATGTAGAATCCGTAACCATTAATCTTTCTGCAGGGGATTGAGTTAATGTAGGCCTATTTATTTTTTATTATATGACAGTTGGTTTCTAAATTTATTTTGCCTACAATTCTTGGTTGAAGAGAAACAGCAGTTAAAATGATGTTGCTTAAAGAATAAATGTTATGCAAATGTTCGGGTGACTGCATGGGAATTGCAATTGAATGTAATTTGGGCACTTTACTGAAAATGTCTGTTAAGAACATGGCAGATCTCTATGAATAATTAATTCCAGTAGAATGACTAATAGATCTGAAGTCTCCTGAGCGTGTAAAGTGGGGCCCATACTGGGACATCCGGCAGCTCAGAAAGAGGCATACTCATTCAAATCCCAGGATGTTTTTGGCTCCCATTTGTAGGCCTATTACAAATGTCAGTGTTTAAATCTGTATTGGTATAATGGATTGATCCATGGCATAAAAATGAAAGATCCTTGAAAGTAGATTTTTTGTATATACAAAACATTGCCATTCTCAGAAAAACAGAAAAGAACAGTACTGAAAAACAGAAAATTATCACAATGAAGTAAAACCAAACTAGAGTTGTGACATCTGGTGGTTTGATGGTGGAACTGATGGCTGAGGAATACTGTAATAATGATCTATTACAGCCATTTGTTGGTTGTAAATTCCATTTCGAATTTTGTCTTGACAATTAAAAAAATGATTTAATTAAAGCCAAATCTATTTGGTTAGACATGGAACATGCATTTTATATGGAACATTTTAGTTAAAGGTGGGGTATGTGATTATCTTTTTTGTCCATTTTTTCCAAATCACTTGAAATCCTATTCATAACCCACTTACAGCCACTAAGTTAGAGGCACTGAAATGAAAATTAAGCAATTTAATCATCTGTGGAAGGGGCAGAACTCGAAAAACTCCAGCCAATCATTTCCAAGAACACCTAGAATCATTGGACAGTAAGTTCGTCAACCAAACGGTTGTACCATACCCCCCTCCCCCTCGCACGCATGACCCCTTCATGCGCATACTCAAAGTTTGTGACCCAGTCACAGTAAGTGCAAGCGAGTGCAAGTCGCCCCGGTACACAGAGAGAGAGTAAGTGCAAGTTGCTTCCGTGCATGATTGCGCGTACATATTCTTCGAATGGGTGGAGTCAGGGACAGCGTTGGAGGAAAGAAGGTAGGACCATTTGAGTTCTATTTCAAAATGGTATTTCTATTTCAATATTTTTTTTTTTGTTGCCATTTTTCTAATCCCATACCCTACCTTTAAAACTGTTCTGCAGCATGCTGTATTCAACATTAACTGCAATTTCAGTAAATAAAGCAATAAATTAATGAATAATTGGGTTAAAATTTGTATTTTGTGTTTATTGATCAACCCACAGACATACAAAATGCATAATGCAGGACTCAAATGATGCTTCAGAGAGAAGGAAGTTTCCTTGATAAAAAGCATTGGTATATGAAATAACATGGTCTTAATAATACAAAAACTGGGGCAATACAAACGTTGCAGCGAAATCACAATCACAAATACCTTCATGTGAAAGGTTTAAAATACATTTTTATATGCAGAATGGCCAACAACACAAAGCATTGAACTGTTCCGAAACACACCCAAACTAGAAAAGGCACAAATGATATTTACAGCGAGGTCAGGGTTAGGTTTCAAGTGGATTCAGTTTAAATAGAGGATTCAGTCATTTTACTGAATTCCTATTCATAATTCTCCCCAGAATTAAGGACAGGTAGGCAGCCTGATGTTTTGTGAAGTTTGGTGTCAGATATCACGAACAGACTACACTAAATTCTACATTATTTAAAGGTTTAGTTCACACAAAAAGGAAAATTATGTCATCATTTACTTGTGTTGTTTCAAACCTCTATGCATTTCTTTCTTCATGCTGAAAAGAGGAAAACATTTTGAAGAATGTGGGTAACCAAACATTTCATGGTAGCCATTGACTTTTTTTTTTTCGTACTACGGAAGTCAATGGCTACCGTCAACTGTTTTGTTACCCACATTCTTCAAAATGTGTTCTGTGTTTAGCAAAGAACAAAATTCATACAGGTTTGGGTGAGTAAATGATGACTGAATAAAAAATATTTGGGTGAACTATCCCTTTAGGATAGTTTTGTCAGGGCAAAATAGCATTAAATTGAGTGATAACTATTTTATAACTTGGTTTGTCCATTTTCGGTTAGCCTGGAGTCAACTATAAACTTTCTATCATTTTAACATTTTAAAACACCATAATTAATCAGCATTTATCAAACATCTCATGACTCAAAAAGTGAGAGGAAGGAGACATTTGTACATTCAGTATGCACACGCTCATAAGTTATTATAATTAATAGTGTTGTTTTCATTCAAGGTCAAAGAAAATCAAAATGTATAATTTCAGGCTGAGTGGCAGTGAAAGCTGTATGGTGGATGTAAACTGTAACTGCTCCTTCATAGTAAACACATTTGTCATAAAGCAGAATACACCAAACAAAGATTTGAAAAAAGCAGTCAAAAATGACAAAAGCAGGGGACACTTAAAGAACAAAAGTCATTAACACATTTTAAAATCATTTAGAAACAGTTAAACTCATTCTAAAATTGTATTAAAAAAATTTATATATTTATATATTATACTGAACATTAGAACTGAACATTATAGGCAACAGCATCTGTAACATCAACACTTAGTTACTTAATAAAATATCCTTAGGGTCTCATGTACTTACAGAAAATTACATTGTCAGTGCAACTCATAATTCTCAGTAAAGCAAAAAATGAGAGCAGAAGCAAGTTCAAACTGAAACCTTAAGTCACACACAGCCCTTACTTTCAACTAAAACCCTGTAAGGGTGCAAAAACGTACCTGACAGTGTGTTTGCAAGGTCACAGTGAGTGATTTTGCCAAGACATGTTCCTGGATCAACATATTTTGTTGAATGAATGTGAATAACATTGATGTAGAAGCACCCGGTTGTAAGCCTAAACTTGACATAAACTGTAAACTTGTCCTTCAAATCTGATTGGTGGATTTGAATGTTGTTCTAGGACCAACAATGATGTTGATCCAGGAACATGTTGTATTTTGTGAAATCACATTCACCTTGTTGGTCCACTACACATTTCAGCTGAAATTCACTCATCATGAAATAAAACTGGTAAATAAAAATACTTTTCCAAAAACAACTAATGAAATCCTTATGAAATGTATAATCTTAACACAGCAAACATAAATATCAAGATTATAATGCATTTATAGCTAAATATGATTATGTACATGTGGAATACAACTATTGACCAAACATTTTCTAAATTCATAATACATTAAATATCAGTTCTTTTAAGATGTAAAACAATAACAAATGCACATATTGGGAAAGATTCTGTTATTCTGATATTTAAGAGCTTTACGTTATTGTAAAGGCCATACAAATTTAAATACTTTTTTAAAATTAAACTGTAGTTTATTAGTTGGTGTGTAAGCGTGCCTATGTTTAATTTTAATTGACAATCTGTGATTGTGACAGCAAGACTGTTGCTGACCACCTATTAGCCCTGATCAACATGACAATACAATGTTCAATTTATTTTCAACGTTAAAATGTTATTAACATATGAATGGGCTAAGGGAGCACAACAAAAATGGAATGCTTCAGAAATTGTGATTTATACCAGCCAGTGATTTAGTATCCCTGAGAAGAAAAGCTTTGGCTGATCAATCCAATGGAAAAGATGGCTAATTTACAAACCTTGACCATTGGTAATCAGATGTTGAAACTGAGATGGTAAAAACCGTATAATCACAAAAGTGTGCTAAATGTGTCTTTATAATTCATCCAAAAATGAAAATTCTGCCATTATTTACACCCTTATGTTGTTCTTTCTAGCATAGAACAAAAAATTAGGAACCTGTTTATGGTATTTTATTGTTGCAGTTTTATTATTTATAAAGTTTAGTGATCCACAGAAGAAAGACAAAAACATACTTTGGAACTAAGGCCCTGTTTACACCTGGTATTAAGATGCGTTTTAGTAGATCGTAACACAAGTGGGTAACGCTAAATACAGGTGTAGATGGGGTCTAGAACGTTTTGAGCTTGTCCACCTTCGACCACTTCTAGAGGAAGTCAAAAACGCATTTGACCGGATTCTTTTCGTAGTGTAAACGTTCATGTGGTTCAATGTGTTTGAACAGATTGCAAGACCAGCTCTCTGCCAACGGACCTAATGCGTAAACATTATGGGAAGCGCGCTAGCCAGACGGGATTTAAACTTTATCGGATTTAAATCATATGTAAATTACACAAACTTATTTTGTCCATTAGATCGAAAGATCTGAAAAAAAAACATACATTTACCCGCCCATAGACCCTCCCCTCGAAGAAATTAGGACAGAAGTGGTTGAAAGTGGACAAAAGAGACAGATAAAAAAATAAAAATAAAAAAAAAACAGGTCCCTCGTCTTCTTGTAATCCGATCAACCAAAAATATTTTAACACGAGGTGTAAACAGAGCCTAAATGATGACAGAATTTCCCGTTTTTGGGTAACTGTTCCTTTATTGAGTTCAAAGTGATCCAAATAATCTGAGGTGAACCTGACTAAAAATCTGTGTAATTTTTTCTCCTGTTCATGAAACCTTTAAATTATGAAGGCAAATAGCTGGCGATATTTAGTGTATCTGTTTTTCATAACCTGTTAAGAACTCATACAAAATGATTCGTAATATAATATCTACAACAGCTGAAAGTTTAAATAATTAATTAAATAAATAAATAAAACAAGTGCCCCTATAAGTGCCCCCAAAAAAGTGCCCCTATAATGCTATTTTAAAGGTTCCTAATTTTGTTTTGGGAATCTCCTTCGATAGCTTTACATGCATCCAAAACTTAAAAATCAGACGTAATTTTCAGACGGCCCAGTCTGTTGCGATTGGTCAACAACTTACAGCACATGTCGGAAACGAAACGCCTATTACTGAATTTCAGCTTTGTAGGCTTCCTCAGCGCTTGCATAAACAGTGATACAAACGATGCAACAATGCCGTATCAATTCCAGCATGAGGCCTCATCCTTTTGTGTAAGTGCATGCAAAGTGGATTTGCAGCACTGAAAACAGCATCTTTTCGACATGTCGACAACACTAACCAAACTCTTCCAGGCCTCAGCTAAAACTACTGTGTTTAAGGCGTTGTCAGACGTTGTTCGCGAGCAACCAATAAAGACCATAGGGTGGCATTATGCAAATTTGTTACATTGTTACACATGCGAACGGAAGTGAGACTGAAATCGCAGTGACTCGTTTCGGGAGTTTTTTTCATGCACTTTGATCTTTAAAACGTTGCAGACCTTTTACAGTTGTAAAGGTGTAAAGGTAGTATTCAAAAAAGCATAAAGGGGCACTTTAAAACCCCATGCAAATCTCAATATAGAGAATGAAACGGTGAACTGTTACCTAACCCCTAAATTTAGTTGTTTTTGCTGAAACCCTATTGTAGTCGAGTTGATTAAATAATTTAATATTATTTAAAATATTAAATACATTTTTGAATTATATTTTAGTAAATCAAATTAAGCATATTTTAAATCTGAAAGAAAAATTAAAAACACAATCATAATGTGGTATGAGTCGAAAAAAACGTTAACTTATCCTTTAAGCCATGAAATCTTTAAGAAAATCTTACCCTGGACATTGTCATCAAGCACTTGTGGCATTTTCCAAAGACATTACACATCCAAAAATGCAACAAACTTGCACTAGACTAGAAGCATGGAGAATCGATACTGTGTACAGTAATACGAAAAGTACTCAGATTTCTGACAGAAATAAGAATATCTCCCCACTGGCAGTGGCAGAATTGGCAGAATAATCTTACATCTTTTTAAAAATAACACTACAGAAATACCTTTAAACTGTAGTCAAGTAATTACAATCCAGGATGAGTGTTTTTACAAATATCTGGCAGTGATTTTATATTTGCTCAGTATATATACCTTTTAAAAAATTGTAAACCGTCATGTAATACGTCCATAGACTTTTCCAGAAATGTTCATGTTCTGGATCCTTTTTCAGTCTCAGGATTGCACACGGCTTCAGGTCCAAAATGACCCCTGCTGTCTGTAGTCTCACAAAGGCTAGTTGTAATTTCTGTGCTAGTTAAAGACCTATTAATAAGTGACAAGAGTTACATCAGTCAAACTGTTCGCTAGCAAAAACACAAGAGAAAAAAACAAACAATATTGTTTATGCTTTAGTAGAATTTTAGCACTTAAGTGGCAAATATATATTCAAATGATTTGTGGTTAGGTGTATGCATAGGTGTGTCACCGGGCCGTACTGGTTGGTTGATTGAGAGGTGTGTACAGGTACTTCCAGATGGCATAGTAATGGATGCTTGCTCCCATTGCAACAAAGAGATGCCATATAGCGTGAGCAAAGGGCACTATTCCATCACTTTTAAAGAACACAGTGCCCAACACATAACACCCGCCACCAACCAGCAGCTCACACAGACCTGACCTGTCTGCCTATAAGGAAAACAGACAGACATTTAATTTAATTCTAATTAGTTCTGTCAGGACTTTTTCAACTGAAAGCATTCATTTTCTTACCATAGAGAGGATGACAAGGGCGGGAAAAACACCCATTGCTATGTAACAAATCAGCTCTACAACTTTAAACCTGTAACACAAAGGACACAAGAAACACCTGTAGCACTGAAACCGTTCCAAAGTGAAAATGTAAGTAGAAATAAACACTTTTCATTTGTCAAACACGTGCTCACCTTTCATGGAAAAAGAATACATAGGCAGTTCCTACAGTGGCCATCACCCAGACAACCCAACGCATGTGGGAAGCCCATGGACCAAGCTCCCGCAGCGTCAGCCTGCCATAAAGCCATTACATCCTTAATTAATGGTGCTTCGGACACCAACTATCTGTGAAAGTCTCACAGTTTGATTCCCAGGATATATAAACACTAAATGTTAATTCAGAATGCACTGTAAATCCATTTGGATAAAATAAATGTAAAAGTACAATTGAGATTCATAACTCAAGGCTATGCAGCTGGGTCACAAATTTTGAACTATACTCAAAACTCAAAAACTTACCCAGCACAATGTTCTCTCATAATTTCTGATTTCTAACACACACTTAGGACACCACAGGCGTGGTCTTGCAGCTGTCAGAGTAGAAACGAAAGCTACCTTCTGCTCTCCGTATGTTTTTCTGTTTTCCCTGGTTGTGCTCATTGAAAATGGACAAGAGAGATGGATTAAAATACCCGGTGTAAACGGGAATGTCTCCCTTGTCTACTTGTGATCCGATTGACCAAAACACACCTTAATACCAGGTGTAAACAGGGCCTCAGTCCTGCATTTGAATCCTTAATAGAGTTACGTTTCCCCACAGTGATTTACGGGAGTGACAACCGCATTCTATAACCGAACTCACACAATTCATTTTCAGGACGCACAACCACATTCTTGGAAAACCTGCGCTGTGTGAACACAACCTGACTGAATAACTATTCTGTCACATCATACAGTTCAAGAGAGCCGCTGTGCACTGCACAAACAGGTGTCTACCGTGTGTTGCGGGTTTTCATTTGTGGTTTCGGTAACTCATCACGGTACTCATCCCTGGAAGTAAATGTGGTTGACAATCCCAAAAACTGACAGTGTGAACATAGCCTTATCTACCAACCTGCACTTCTAACTGTGTCAATTTATGAAAGCCAAACACAAAGCCATTAATCCCTAATGCAGACTTAAAACTCATTTCTTAAATTGATGCATAAACAACATTCACTCTGTACATGAGCTTACCATGGTGTGTAGGATGCAGCAATGAAGAAATAGATCACCATCCTGTCGCACATGTGGAAACAGTGTTCAACCGATCTAAAAAGTAAAGTAAAATATCACTTCTCAAGCACATGTGTAAAACAATATTAAAATGGATTATCAGTTAGGCCTAAATGATTCTTCCAGCTACACTAGCTTGATTTCACAAAATGAAAACAAAATCACTTGTAACTCGCTAGATAAACATTCATGTTCAAGTGTCTGAATTCCCAGTACACAAGCTGAACAATGTACTGATCAAAAAGCTGATTTAGCTCATATGAAAGTCTTACCGGAGATGACTCTTTTTCCAGGCGACAGTATGGAAAACTGTGGATATGATGAAAAGACTTGATAGTCCCGCCCCATAAAGCCATGCTGAAATCTCCTCCCAGTGGTCATCAGATAAGAGGTACAACAAGATCCCACCCACAATGCTGGGAAAGATCCAGAGCTGAGAATAAAATATAATCACAGATTATTTCAATAGAACAATATGTGCAGACTGTAGACTATAGGAAATAATTTCAAAACAAATGTATGGCAATTATTTATTGTATATATACTCATGATCAAGTATGGACCTCATGGACCTCCTCTTCTCCATATACACTACATCACTGGGACTCATTATACAGGCACATGGTTTCTCCTATCATTGCTGATGACACACAGCTATTCTTTTCATTTCAACCAGACGATCCCATGGCAGCTGCATGGATCTCAGACTGCCTGGCTTGATGAAAGAGCATTACCTACAACTCAACTTAGCGAAGACAGAGCTCCTTGTCTTTCCAGCCACCCCGTCAGTACAGCACAACTTTATTATCCAGCTTGGTTAAACAACAATAATCACATCAAGTTTGGCCAGGAATCTTGGGGTAATCATGACCATCTGACCTTCAAAGACCACATTGTTACTACAGCATGATCATGTAAGTTTGCACAGTACAACACCAGGAAGATCTATTGGGTTTTCCTAACTGAGCATGCAACACAACACAACGCCCTGGGCCTGTCATTTCTAGGCTGGACTACTGCAATGCTCTTCTAGCTGGAATTCCAACATGTGCAATCAAACCCCTACAAATGATCCAGAATGCAGCAGCTCAACTGGTCTTTAACATGCCCAAGTCACACCACTGTTTATCTCTCTGCACTGGCTTCCAGTTGTGGCTCGCATAAAGTTCACAACATTGGTGCTTGCTTACAGGACGGCCACGTGCGCCGCACCGTCCAACCTCCACTCTCTCTTACAAGTAATGTCCCCTCAATGAGCTTCCGGTCTAAGTGAACATTGCATGCCATCACAGAGAAGCACACAATTAATCTCAAGAAAGTTTTTGTTCAATGTTCCTTGCTAGTGGAATTATACCAACCCTATTCATTTGAAAGCCACATTTCTAGCCTCTATAAAACATTTTTCCATCTTAAAAATATATCTAAATTAAGACATATGTCCTCAATGACAAATGCAGTAAATTTAGTTCAGTGTTCATGACCTCAAGACTAGATTATTGTAATGGTCTACTGGGTGGTTGCCCTGCACACTTAATAAACTAACTCTGGTCCAAAGTGGACTAGAGTACTTACTAGAACCAGGAAGTATGACCATATTAGCCCGGTTCTGTCAACAATGCATTGGCTGGCTCCCTATTAAACATTGCATACATTTTAAAATCTTACTAATTACTTACAAAGCACTAAATGGTTTAGCTCCTCAGTACTTTAGTGAGATCTTAACGCATTAGAGTCCTTCACGTCTATTGCTATCTCAAAATTCTGGTCAGCTGATAATACCTGCAATATCAAAATCAACGCCAGGAGTTAGATCTTTTTCTTATTTCGCACCCAAACTCTGGAATAGTCTTCCTAGCATTGTTCAGGAAGCAGAGACACTCTGTCAGTTTAAATCTAGACTAAAAACATGTCTCTTTAACCTGGCATACATATAACACATTATCAATTTCTATTCAAATCAGTTAAACGATTTTTAGGCTGCATAAATTAGGTAAACCCGAAACAGGAACATTTTCTATGACACTCGATGTACTTGTTACATCATAAGAATGGCAAATACGCTAATATTAGTCTGTTTGTCTCATCCTTATCCCAAAGTTACCGTAGTCAGCTGGATCCGGTCCATATCCAGATCAGATGGTGGACCTGCACCTAGACACGACCAAAACGCAGCCCTGAATGTCAGCAGAGACCGTGTCTACTAGACAATCCCCTGTGAAGGCCTCGTCGACATGACAGCCATCGGCACAGATCCTCAGCAAAGACCACAAGAACCAGACAGGTACTCCACACAGACCCTATGGCCAGCTTTGGCTCCATATTGGCGTGTTGAATCCGATCTTCAAGCAAAAGGAACGGGATGAATATTTGAATGCTACCGATCCCGATCTGAATTCTGACTTGTGATGCAGCCTGAATCATAATCACACTGTGTTGATTGTATTGGCACTGTATTGGCCAGAGGAGCACTGCCCGCCCGACTGAGCCTTGTTTCTCCCAAGGTTTTTTTTCTCCATTCTGTCACCTAATGGAGTTTGGGTTCCTTGCCACTGTCGCCTATGGCTTGCTTAGTTGGGGATACTTAATATTCAACAATATTATTGATCTGACTGTACTGACGCTGTTGTATGAGAACTGAACTGAGCTGAACTGCTTTATAGATTAAATGAACTAATTTAATAATTGATGATCTTTACAACGGAACTGAATCAACACTGAACTGACTTCAGCAGAACAACAACCAAAATGCATTATTTTCCTGTTATCACTTTAAAGCGGCTTTGAACAATCTATATTGTATAAAGGGCTACATAAATAAAAGTGACTTGACTTCACTTGACAGATAAATCCCTGACAATTGTCAAGAATCTCTTCCATGAGCACTTCATGAGCACCATGAGCACTTCATGAGTTCACCCTCCCTCACATATAATCGGATATAGTAAAAGTATGCATATTTGGTGTGCTGAATTTGGCCCGAACCCAGAGTACTCCCCCATTCCTGGTTGGGATAGGAAATATTTAAGATTGAGGAGTTGAGGTGGTGAAGGGATGCTGGAAACCTGTCATGGGATAGAGCTAGGTCGGCTATATATATGCCTCCTCTTGTGCTAATTAGGTTGATTATCTGAATGTGCTCCTCCTGAACTTTGTTAATAAAACATAATTTAAAGGTGCAGTAAGCGATATCTGAAAAAATGCTGTTGATATTTGAAATCACCAAAACAAGTACGCCCCTACCCAAAAGATTCAACCCGTATCTTGATAGCTCCACCCCTAAATTCACAAACACACTGCAACACAGGCACCTCCCACATCATGAGCGTATACGCCAGTTACTCCTGGTTAGCTACAAGTGTGTTTTGGTGCTCGGTCAGTTCCACTTTCAACAGTGTTTCTCAGAAATCAGTTACTGCACTACTACAGGAATTCCTTGATCCCTCCCTATTCTAGTTTATTCTTATTCTAAACACTCACCGCATGTGTGGCACAGTTAGCAGCGTGCTCATATTCTGTTGGCTGATATCTCTTGTTAGATGGTACACGATTGTTCATAAATCTAAAAGCAAAAAGAAAGGGTTAGAAAATGCAGGATTAGGTAAAGCTAATTACTTATAAACTGAAAAAGAAATACATAACATACTATTACCTACCTGCTTAAAGCTACAGTAATTATGCTCTTAACATTTGAGTTTGAATGTTGTTTAACAAAGTTAATTTTAATTTTAAACTGGTGGTTTCTACAAACTGTTTTGATTAAATTAACAGTAGCCTATATGTTGAGTTACAGAATTGTTTCTGTTATAGTCAGTAAAATACACCACAAATGTCACCACACATTTCATTAATAGTTATTGGGTATGATTAAGGGATGTAGAATATGGTCATGCAGAATAAGGCATTATTATGTGCTTTATAAGTACTAAACAGCCAATATCCTAGTCTCATGCTAATGACCCTATACAAATGCGTTACCATTTTTTAATCAAATGCATTATTTTATTATAATTGCTGATGAGTTAATCACCATATAGGTCAAATGATCATGTGACTGATAATAACTTTTGCAGTTGGCTGGCAGTGGATGGTAACCATGGAGAACCACAGCAGTGTCTTTCATCCTTACACACATCCCTGCACAGTGCTGATGTCACTGTTGGCATGGAAACATATGACTGTGACGGAAAAGGAATGAGGCTGTGTGTGGTCTCTTTTCTTCTTCTTTTGTACCACAAAAATTCAAGACTACTAGTTTACGTTATAGTTTTACTGCCAAATAGAGAAACTTAGAAATGTGATGCAGAGACAGACATTATCTATCATAATTTGGTATAAATTACTGCACATTACTTGGAAGGATGATAAGAGTATTACATAATTTTCCAAAATGTTTGTTCAGGGGAGTTGAATTCAAAAATGAGATTGATGGAGCAGATATTTGCTAGAACAAAAAGCATTAAGAACAGATTGGTTTGACCACAAATCTCATGACCACCTCATGACGGTTAATAAAGACTTTTTGCAATTTTAAATCAGGTCAAACAAAACTGATTTAGCTTGCTAAATTATGGTTATAGCTATGGTTGTTTCTTAATGACCAGATCTAGTTCAGGGCATTTAACCCACATCTGTCCTAATTTCTATTGGTAGTAGTAACCCAAATAGTGTGGCCTAAATTTGTTCTAGTATTCATTATAATGGTAAACACTTGCTAAAACTCATGCACCCCATAAAAAAGAAAAATAAATCCTGTTGATAATCTATTAGTGATGTTGGCTCATTATTTTGTTTAAAACACTGAAGAAACTATTGTAAAAAATGAAATAAATAAAAAAGAACAACAAAATATGTTGTTTTCATAAAAGGATCCACAAATATACTATATTTTAAACAAAAATGCCTCTGCTGTTTATGCCACAGTGAAATTTTAGACAAAAGTTTCTGAAATATTAACAATATTTTAAAAAGAAAATACTATTAGGACTCCTTTTTTCCACGAATTTTAGCCTTTCCTTTTTTTCTGGAAGTGATACTGTAAACCACATACAATAAAATCCATAATTTTTTTTAGAGATTTAAAACACGTTCATTGTATTAGGGAGTCCAAGTGGCTGTCGGTATTAGTTAAATTATCAATGTATTTTTTAACAATTTAATACATTTTGGAGGGAAATTAAAGTTACGTCATGAAGCCAAAAACAAAATTAATAGAGCCTAACGTTAAACTATTTGAAATCGTACTGTAAGAGCCAGTCCAGCATCACTCAAAATGTGTTCTCTTCCCTTTAGCACATTCTCACGAAGCCACGGAAAATGAACCGAACAGATCCAGATGTCAACTGTTCGTACACGGCAATGAATCCCCGACAGCTCAACATGCTCCCGGTTTAAGTTTAACTTTACAGTCAAATCTGAAAAATGCTCAGTTCTACGGAAATAAGCATTAAAAACCCGTCTTTTTCTACCACTCCCATTTAAACATCAGTCAGGCAGCAGGAAAATCTGTTCAGGGAGCATCGAACACTCGTTTAGGAAATAACCATCATTTTAACTGCAGACTACAACGTAACTTTCAAGAATCGACATACACAGGTTTAAAGATAAACATTTATATCACCCACCACGTAAACGAGTAACGTTTAGCTTTTCTTTGTGGCGCGTGGGTGTCACATCACAAAAGACAGCTAGACAGAAAAACGACGGCATTGACAATACCCTCCCCTCTCTATTCAGAACAGTGGCTAATTTAATCATATTTCTATTTTTTCATCTCCAGCGTCGCCAAATTTAACGTTACTCACCTTATAAGTTTCATTTAAACGCGTGAAATCCAACAGTTGCGCGAGTCTAGATAAAAACGTCGTAGATTTAGTTCGGAGATCGTCACTCCGCGACACGAATACATTAACGTGCTCTCTAAAACATCATTCGGGTGTTGAACTACACAACGAAGCGATCATTATGAGCAATAATCCGGAAGTAGAGCATGTAACGGTCTCAGGAACCCGGTCTTCCTGTCGTCAGAAATGCCTTGAGCATCAGTCTAGGATGGTGGTTTATTCGATGTGTCGTCCATCAGGTCAGATCACGATATCGGACATATGAATATTAGGCAGCATTTCTTAGTTTTAAAAGGCTTCATGGCAATAGACCTCAATTGATCTATTTTATTGTGTCCTAACTTGACCTTATAGAAACTGCACTTTAAATTATAGAAACTAAACTGATACAAAGGGGTTAAAAAAAGTCAAGGTTTTGTTCACACTTTTATTGAAACAAACGCATCCAAACATGTAACTTGAAGAGCATAATGGTATATTTCAGGTTTCAAAAATACATTAATTTCCACAGTGACATCCACAGGAGATCGGATTCCAAACTGTATATGCCACCAGATGACTTATTTGTCTTCACACCTGCAAATAACAAAAAGTAGGATGTAAAGCTGCATTATATCCAAGCATACAATGAGCTGGCCCTGCCTTGCAACCTCAACCAGTCCAGAGAGAGATGCATAGTAGTATGGAGTTAAACTGCTCAGGGAGCGTTTACAATAAGACCATTAACCATAGATCAGTCAAACAAAAATAGAAATGTTTAATAAAAATAAAAATAAAAAAAACTCACCTCACCACATTTTGGCAGTCAGGACAGGAGCTTCAACATTCTAACCATCAGTGAAAGCTGATGGGAAAAATAAAGCAATCTCAGTAGCTGAAATGCCATACATTAAATGCAAACCAACACAACTGACAAACGTAAGAGTTCACATGCAAGAGCCTCAGACTAGATTGTATAATCAGCTGCTGAATACAGCATTCATACGAGGTGTCAGAAAAGTAATTGAAGTCATCAGCGGCTCAACAATTTATTCAAAAACAGTTTTTACCGGAGTCCGTAGTCTAAGGTTTACTTACCGCCATCTCGGGATGCATTCACAGCGTTTTAGAATCAATGCATCAAGCGCTGATGTTCTACTCGTTCAAACGCCAATGGCAAACGTCATCCAAGGTCACATGTTTCTGTTCTCCCAAAATTCAGACTGGAGATTCTACAAATCACAAAACAAAGATGGGCTCATGCGGTTCACAAGTAAACCCTTTTCAAGCACTCAAAACCCCTAAATCTCCCACAAGGTTAATATAATTTACACAAAGTAATTGGAAAAGTTGATACGGTCACTCAAATCATCAAGCCAAATAAAGGAGGGTCTTAAGCCATTATATAACCAGATTAGTATACAAGCTGAATGATTTTAACAGGGGATCTAGAACAGACAAGGTTTAAGAAAAAAGAAAAAGAAAAAAAGAAAAAAAAGTGCAGAAGTAACGTTACTTTTTCACTCTAAACATTCACTACAAATGCATAAATTTTTTTTTAAAAATGCGTGACCGTGGGCACCCTAAAAAGAGTCCCATTTATTAGACCAAGCAAGAGCCTCAGACTAGATTGTATAATCAGCTGCTGAATACAGCATTCATACGAGGTGTCAGAAAAGTAATAGAATTAGTCATCAGTGGCTCAATCATTTTAGTCAAAAACACAGTGTATCAGAATCCATTGTCTAAGGTTCACTTACCGCCATCTCTAGATTGCATTCATTGCCATTTAGAATCAATGTCAAGCGCTGATGTTCTAACGTTATTCGTTCAAACTCCAATGGCGAACATCATCCATGTCCACGTGCTCCTGTTCTCCCAACATGATTCAGACTGGAGACTCTACAGCCGGAAAACAAAGATAGGTTCATAGGTATCCGGGAAAACACGATTCAAGCACTCAAACGAAAATCTGGCGGGAGATTTAGGGGTGTAAATATAAATTACACGCAATAAAGTCATGGAAACGTTGAAAATGTCACTCAAATCATCAATGCAGATAAAGGTGGGTCTTAAGCTAATAACGAAATCTTACACTAATAATGGGGTTCTGAACAGAAAAAAACAATACTTACACGCTTGCAAACACAAAGCGGGTTTCTGAAGAAACGCACATGTTGTACCGCAGCTTCTTGATCACACAATCGCTGTCTAAAGAAAGACACAGGACGAGTGTTGAACCACGGCTTTTATACACGCTCTTCTTTGTGACATCCACCAGCGTATTAAACTGGTTAAAGCTCGTACGTGCCCTCTGCTGGTTGGCCTGGCTCTTTGCATAAAAATGCAGATGGATCCCTCACCCCAAAATAAAGTAGCACACAGACTACCACACTTACCATTGCACAGAAGAAGAAGAAGACTATACAAAAAGAGTAGTTGCCAACATATTTTTATTTTCAAGTAGCAGGAAGAGCAATTTTACATCTTGCATGAAAACCAAGGAATGTTACACATACACAAAATTGTACCATTGTCAAATGTTGGCTATAACCTGTATCATGCATGTTGTAAATTAAATGTTACACACTAATTAAATTAAACACACTAGTTATATGTGTGTGTGTGTCTGTGTGTACTTATGAGTAAATGGTATATATGAAATTAAATAAGAGAACCTGCTGATTCAGATGATAATGCACGTTTGGTCATTAAACATTCATTCAACTATAAGGAAAAAAAAAGATTTTTTTCCCTTAAAATCCTTTATATTTTTTACAGTTAAAATGCTCTGCCCATGCATGTTACAACATTCTCTGGTCTTCCAGCTTGTGAATTTCTCATTCGTTTGAAGCACCCCTCCTCAGTCTTGCATTAGCAGAACGCACAATCTGATCAAATGCCTTGAGAATCAAAACATCAACATCATCATCTGTGTCGATCTCATCATGGTAGTTCTTCACTGGAAAGATGCTGGTCAATGGCACACCCACAATGTTTTTGCAGATCTCCATCTGGACAGGAGCATGCAAAATTGTTTGTAAAACTACCGAAATATAGAACATGTAACATGAATAGATGTTTAAATGAATGATCTACCTTATTTTTAATGATGTTGCTATTGTAGATCTTCCGTAGATCCTGGTTGACCAGCGGACATGCTTCATCCACTTTGGTCATGACAACCACTTGAGGAATCCCTACAATGAGAAACAAAGTCTAAATGATTTTAATCTGAATGATGTATTCCTGTTTTTTCAGTTTATCAAATTTAGTACAAAAAAATAATAAAAATAAAAAAAATAACATTTTTATTGTTAACTATAGAGTACCTTTCTATTGATGAAATGGAGATCAAATTTTCAAAAATGCAGATAAAAATCATACAAAGTTTTACCGTTATCACTGATTTTCTGGCGGATGTTCCTCAGCTTCTCAGTAAATATCTTATCGTCTGCAGAGAATTGTACTGTATTTGCATCAATGACGTAAACCAGGCAGAAAGCTTGATCCGACAGTGAAGGGGTTTCATTGTAATGTCTGTCGTCGCTAGGGAGTGGATTCTCCTCGCTGAACTGTTTTGTAAAATAAAGACAAAATATAAAAATGTGAGAGATATTGCACACATTTAAATGTTAATTTTAAATGAAATTAATGTCTTACTTTATATCCCTCCCTCACATGGCCATAAATGGTTTTGACAATGTCATCAGGTTGACACTCAGATATTGTTTTAGGATCTAAGCCCATCACGTCACAGATTTCAAAAGGCAAATCTGCCTCTGCATTTCTGATGCGGTATGCGGTCAGCTATAAACAAAGACCAAGAATATGACACCATAAATATTTGTAAATATCACACACATTGCCAAAATATTTTTCAATGCTTTTGATTTTAAACCGATGTCTAGTTCAGCTGGTGATTTTTCCTTATTATATAGCATATTCCTAACATCTTAGCTTAATTTTCTTAGATTTCAGATCATGTTTATTATGTGAGTGCGATATGAGTCAAATAATACCTACTCTTTTCGTGAAACTATGACTGGCGGCTGATTGTGAATTTTCTGCTTGTGCTTCACAAACCATTTCTCCTTGAAAGGCACTATTGACAGAGTTAATAAAGCTGGACTTCCCTGCTCCAATTTGCCCAGCTAGCAGGATCCTGATGTGTGTAACATCCGGATTACTCAGATGAAAATTTTCTAGACGTGTTTTCAGCTTTTCCTTCTGTCTGCACAAAGACAAGAGATACATTTATTTACACACTAAATTCACAAGTTCACATCTGATAGAGGGAAGATACATATTTGGCGTGCAGTCTAAGGGGAGGGCTCTGAGCCCGGGATTTATCCCGAACCCAGAGTATCCCCCAAAAGAAGCAAATAAGCGAGGAACAGCCACCGGATGACGGATTGACTAGTGCTGGGAGGTTAAAAAATATAAATTAAGTGCCTCTTTTAGCTTAATTAGTCTTACTATGTTTGCTGAAATAGGAGATATTTTTGTTAGAGCACATATGGATTTATCCAAAATCATAACATTTTCATTTTCACTTTTTACATTACTGTATGAAAAAATTGCTCTTCGAGTATGACATAGCTTACATAGAAATATAAATAAACACTTGTCTGCATAGTATGAACATGATAGCTTACCCCCATTCAAATGTCCTCCATGGTTTATCCAGTGCTATGGAAAACATATAAACAATTCAGTTTAACAATACATTAGTAGTATCTTTCTCTGAGAATGTGTGTATGCTGTGTAATCTATTTAAATATGGGAGACAGAAGATGGTTGTAACACCGGGAGTTGTAATACCCTTAGGATAAGAAGCTACGTACTTACAAATTAGGTTAAGCTAAAATCAATATCATGCATGACCAGTTGTGTACAAATAATAAGTGTCTGTGTACAAATAATAAGAATTTTCAAGACAAGAGGGTAGTCAAACTAACAAACTGAAAAGAAACATGCAGGAAACAGAAACACAAGAACTAGGGAAGTAAAATGTGCACTGTCAAGCGTCATTATGGTAATGACACTTTTTGTTGTAAATTGAACTTTTAAAGGGTTAGTTCAACCCAAATTATTATTCTGTTGTTAAATATGTTCCAGACCTGTAAGACCTTTGTTCATCTTCAGAACAAAAAATTAAGATACTTTTAATGAAATCCAAGTCCTTTCTGTTCCTCCATATATGCAACAATGAAAGAAATCATTAAAGCTCATGTGACTCCAGTGGTTTAACCTCAGTATCATGAAGCAACATGAGTGCTTTTTGTTAAAAAAATAAATAAAAAAATTACAAAATATTATCAAATGTTCATAGAACAACACCTGCTTATGCATTAGCAAAACACACATACTTTGTGATGTCCTCGTGAACACGCATTGCAGGTCAATAATTTTGTAAATGAAGAGAAATATTGTTTATTTGCACAAACAAAGTATTCGCATTGCATCATAAAGGTGAGATTATATTAGACTCTCATGGATTACTTTGTCTTTCTTACCTTTCTGGGACTTTAAAGTGCTAGATGCCTAGGCTGCCTATGAAGGGACCAAAAGCTCTCAGAGTTCATTAAAAATATCTTCATCTGTGTACTAAAGATGAACAAAAGTCTCACATATCGAATGACATGAGTGTGAGTAATGACAGAATTTAAATCTTTGGGTGAAATAACCCTTTAACAAACATATTTTTACTGTAGTTTAATTCAATACCTTAAAAGAGTCTGGATTTAAAAAAAAGATACATGATAAATACTTAATGGGATATTAAAGGCAGTGTAAGCAGGGCAGATAACTGGAAATCACACCCATAAACCATTCAATGTAATATTATTTGGATATAGCTACTGCATTGTGCAAATGGTTCAGTTAAATAAATTCAATCATTACATGTTCTAACACGGTGTTTCCCAACCCTGCTCCTGGAGTACCCCCAACACACGTTATCTTTGGCTGCGTTTACACTTGGCATTAACATGCGACCAGTATCTGGATGTTGTCCACATGCACATTGAAAAGACAAGTGTAAACGCGTTTCTGATCGGAATGTTATCCGATCAGCGTGTCCTGGTTCAAGTCAAGTCAAGTCAAATATATTTATATAGCGCTTTTCACAATACAGATTGTATCAAAGCAGCTTCACAGTATCGATCAAAACAACGTAATGTTTGTTTATTACTGGAAAAAAGACATCCATGTTTGGTAGAGCTGATCAATGGTATTAATGATAGGTTATTTAATTTGAATATCCCCAACTGAGCAAGCCAAAGGTTCAGTGGTAGTCGAGGACGCATTCGCATTGTGATTGGTCTAATCAAACACACCTGATTCAACTCACCAGCTCATTATCACATGGGGATAACAGACACCCTGAGTGATTACAACATTAAATCAGATTAAAAAATATACTTTTAAATGCAGTCCTTTAATTCTAAATATTGTAAGTTAATTTTGTTATAGCCTACATTTTATGCATTTATGGACAGATCAAAATCAATAATAAATAAATAAATAAAGTTAAAATATGCATATAGAATGATTAAATTTTGAGACAATCCCAACATTCGCAGCACTTACCTCCTGTTTCAGTTCCTCCTGGGGGTGTTTTTGATCCTGAACCTCCCATTTGATATATCGCTGTTTTCCCACCTTAAAAATTCAGCAAATAATATTTAAACTGCAGAAACACACAGTTGTTTAAATTAAAAACAGTAATAACAAGAATCACTGATTTGCTATGTAGCTGTCTTGTGTTTTAGGATGTGCAAAATATGCTGTGATGGCAGCTCTCATCTGAAGTTATATATACATGCAGATCTAACTTTCAGTTTCACTTTAAATAACAGATTGTCATTATTTCAATGGAAAGTAGCCTAAAGGATCATTTCTGTTTATGTGCGCTCCAATTTTTTTTTAGCGTTCATATTTTTATAATCAGTTTATTGTGGGTGAAGGTCAAAATAATTTTCTCTGAAAAACAAATAAAATTTCTGTTTGAAGTTTGAATCTCACCCTATGACTATATATGAAGTTAGCTGTAGTGTTTTTTCTCCTGTCTTTGCAGATCTATTGGATCCATTGGTTCATGTGTCTTACAATGTGTGAGTGACAGCTGATTAGAACAAAACAACAACAAACTGATCCTTTTTTCTCTCAAAGAAATCAAACTGTTTTTTTTTTTTTTTTTTTTTAGTAGAGGAAACATAACACAGGATTCTTTTTAATCAATGAATTTCCATGGCATTTTATTTAGGACTATACTGGAATAGGATTTAATTTTTAAACAGACTATGGCCTTATTTTGATTGCAACTAATTAAAAAGAACTAGCCTAATTTTATAGAAGACGTCACTTATTTCCAGGAATACACATGATGTTTTCCCAAACCGTTCCCCTGCCGCTCTCTCTCTCTCTCTCTCTCTCTCTCTCTCTCTCTCACTTTCACTTTCACTGGTTCTAAATGAAACTCAGTCTCACTTAGTTGCTTTGCGTAGTAGATCTCCGTTCCCTTGCGCTGCTTAGCATGTATGTTTAGGCAGCATGCGACATATCATTATTTAGTTTTGATTCTAAACAACACTGGGGGGAAAGTGTGGATTAAGTGTCTTTCCCAAGGACACTTCGACACACTGAGCCACAGCCACCCACAAATACAAGCCAAGGCTATACTTTAAGTTTTGAAGTACTAAGAATTAGGCTATTCCAATCAAAACTATGCTGAATTGTACATACCAGAGTGAACAGGGCTCCCATTCCACCAACTTCATTTTGATCCCCTGAAAAAAAACAAAGTTGGGGGGTTAGGGGGTTTCCATTGCTGCAATTCCACTGAGTACATCTAAGACTTTTAATTATTGTAAAGCTAACCTTCTGCATTTTGCAGCGGATCACCCTTTTCACTGGGTAGTAAGGTTCCCCTTCTAGGATCCCATGGTTACATTCTGAAAGAGCAAAAAAAGTACATGAGTTTGACCTCATACATCTTCATCAATGTATTAAAAAAATATTTTGACAGGCAACACATGACATATTTATGACTTAAGTATATCTGGCTAAGGCAAACTAATCACTGTATTTGAAGTCTGATTTGAAATGGTGAAATGTAAATCTAGGAAAGCTTAATAACCTTTGGTTGATATTTTCCCCTTCAGTTTCTTCCTTGTATACATGTCTGAGGCTGCAGAATTCTCCCGCTTCTTTTTATTGTTTAAAGACATATCTGTTGAGATTAAGGAAATGTATCTGTGAAGAGCTGTTATTACAATGAATACTAGTCTAAATACCTGTATTCCAATAACAAATATATAATGTCACATTACAATTGGAAAGATATAGATTGTAATCTTTTGCAGGGCACTCATTGAAATAGAAAGTGTTTAACCATATGCTGTATTGTCACTTCTTCGCTCTACCAAGGGTTATCGACTACAAGATGTACAAACAGGTGACCAATTGAAGGAAAAGCCTGGAAGCCTTCATTTTGTCACAAATCTGCATTACTAGTGGCCTTTTCTGCTCTCACCAGACTGACGATACAGCTGAAACTTTCGCTGTTTGATGCCCAAATATAGCCCCTCGATGGTCCTCTGCAGGTCATTTTGGATTGTTGCTCCTTTGGACGACAACAAACAAATGATTTAATGCCCATTTCAGTTTACAATCAGCCTCTTTTCAGATACCCTGTACAAGAGCAGAGCCAATGATTCTTTCAAATATGCCATCAAATAAATTTTTCAAAGTACCTGAGGTCCACTGCTGAACATCAGACACCCACTGCTGGACTGTGTCTTGCTGTAGAGATAACTCAGCGGTGAGTTTCTCCAGGTCCTTTGTTGCCTCTGCAATCCTTTGTACAGTCTGTCCGAAAGAAATATCCGTGTTAACAAATGCTGAGACACAATTTAAAAACAAAAATGTTATTATACATATTTGCCTAGTTAGTACATACCTTGATGTATCTTTTGGCCAGTGTCCGGTCAAGGTTTTCTGACTTTCGCTTGTTCCAGCCACTTGCCTGGATTGTTAGCATGTCTGTGCGAACTTGACACACAATATATGTGCAGTAATTTAGGTTCACAGTGAGGACCAAACCTCAGATACTACATTGATCATTCTCTAATACTGTCACATAAACCTGGAAATAATCATACACTTAATTAACGTGTCAGAAGTTAAATTATTATAAAGAGAATCCTGATCAGTGTAAAAGTACTGACTAGACAGTTGTTTTCTAAGGGAGCACCAATGCATGGAACTCTAAAACGCAAAGGCAGAGCATCAGTGTTCAAACCCCTTGGTCTCAATTTGGACACAACTATACATGAAAAATACTTACCGGCTTTTGACATGTACTTGGAACATATGGCTGCTCGGGACAGGAAGCTGTTAACCTGTTCAACCTCCTCCCCGATTGTTGTTCCTGCTCCTTCTTGATTGCGTCCCCCCCATTTTAACTGTAACACATTTACATGAATCTTATCATTTGGAAAACAACAAGTAGGGGCAAAGGACAGACAATCATAATGTGTGGAACAAATGGTAAGAAATACACCTAATTGTCATTATTACCTCACACATCCATGAATGCGCTTTTGCATGCATGATGGAGAGAAATGGGTGCATGTTCAGCAAGTCCTCCAACTCTGGACAGTGGTTCACAACTCTCTGCAGATATGGCCAGTATTTGCAGACTACATCAGAGCAAAAAAACTGGACGGGCTGTGAAGCTAGCAGTTTCTGGAGATATAATGGGTATGCAAATATTTCTCCACGGAACATATTCAGTCCCTTCAGCAAAACCCCATGACGGCAGACAGCAACTTCAACACCTTCCTCGTCTAGTTTGCTTGCAGACTTGTTGGCGGACTCTCGTGCTGCGGTCCACTGACCCGCACCACATCTCCCTTTCCCTGGATTCTTAAACAAATGAGGGCAAATACAGACATTTACATGGTTACATTTGACAAAATAAGCTGTAAAATAATGGTATTATGGCATTTGATGCAGTAATGTCACTCTAAACTGGCAAGCATTCATAAAAATTTGAAATTGTGGAGTTACACATGAAGAACTTACATGTCCAGTTGTTCCATGGATGTAATCAACAAAGGAGGACACCTCAGCATCATTGGCCAAAAAGACTCCATCAAAAAACCCATCAGGTCTTGAAAGAAATATATAGATGTGGGTTAAATTTACTGTATAAAAGTAATTTGTGGCTCAATAGCATTTAATTGTACATGAATGTTACACACCCTGGTTGGCTTTGGAAACGATATAATTTGCGGTTCCCATCCACTGCAACTGCCAACATGGAGGGTGTGCATGCAGGGCACAGAAATGCTGGACCTGAGACAGCTTGTCAACCTCAAATTTGGCATAGGCCCATTCGAGGAAGGCCCTCTGCATTGTGTCCCCACATATCTTACCACTCTGAGAGCAAAAGTGAAAAAACACAACAAAACAGTAAGTAACTGTTTCGAAGGTTGGCTTCAGACCGTGGTCATGACGAAGAAAGGACTCTGTCAAGAAATATGTGCTGAAACTTTGGGGATTGTAAGAACAAGTCTTAACAATGAATCAGTTATTTAAAAGGTGATCCAAACAAGAGAACTTAAATGATGAGTCCACTCACTCGCCCGAAGAGTTTTGTACGACAATCGAGCATGCTGACAAAAGCTTGTCTCGACATCCCTGGGGCAGTGATTTTTAGATCCTCATACGTGGTGAACAAGTCCACCATGTACAAGGTCTCAAAATTGACAGTGGCTGGCCAGTAACCACTTTCAACCAGATCACTTATGGTCACTGGCAAGGTTTTTCCACAGGAGCAGTTTACTGATGGAAGAAAGAGGTTGTATCTTCCTGAAATTTCATAGAAAAACAATTATCTCTTGTTCACAATAAACAAAAAACACAATATAAAAAAATTTTTTTTTAAAAAACTGTTACCATTCATTCCAATTAAAATAACTGGCTTTCCCTTGGAAAAGCTTGTTTGCCCAGTGGAGCAGTCGCAGCAGGGAGGAACGATTGGTAACATGCAATCTAAAAAGCAGAATTAGTTTACATATAAGAGTAAATGAAACCAAATACTCAACAGTGATGGTGTTGTTTCTATCAAACAAAACTTCATCCAGCATGTTTGTTGGAGTAAACCAAGGTTTGTGTAAAATGTAAAACAGCCTATATAACCTGAGACTTAAGAACTACCTTTTTCATGATAGGAGAATTTCCCTCCCTCATGCTGCTGAACAAAAGTGGATGGTGGCAGGTGTCTGAAGAACCCCTCCACCATGGATGCTCTGTTATGAAGCACCAGGGCCTCATGTGTGGAAAGGTCACAGGCTGTGCAGTAGAGTGATCGTGGTAAACAGTCCCTACACATCACTACTGCAGCCTTGTGTCCACAATGATGGCAAACCCCCTCCTTGGGCTTCTCAGATGACAACATATTGTTCACCATGAAGGGCCTCATTACTGTCCAGTTCTCCAGAGAGGAAGTTTGCCTGTTCCTCCAGTGTGAGGGGAGAGGTTCTTCAGCACCACTTCCCAAGAGGTCTCGGACATCTTGAATGAGGGAGTCTGAAAATGAAAATGGAAGAAGACAATGGTAAATCTGGGAAATTACCACATAACAAATGAGGAAACAAGTATTAAAGGAAAAAAACCTAAATTTTCGATGGTCATAGTGTCTACAGTTGTGCTGGTAGACGGAGCACAGGAGGGTGTAACGCTTGCTGAAGAAACTGCAAAAATATGAATATCCATTTAGAACTTGCTCAATGAATAATGAATGCAACTACTGATGAAAAAACAAACAAAAAAACTAACCAGTAGCTGAATCTCGCTTTCGTTTCTCCCCAGCTCTACATCTTTTTGGCAGAGGTTGACCATCTTTGTCCTCATCAAGCCAAACACACAGCTTTGTGGATTGTTTTGACCCTCCTTTAATGTGTCCATGCTGATCCACCTAAATAAACAATTGAGCCACAGAATAAACCACCACCCACCAAGGTAATCGCCACCTACAAACATCTAATTATAAAACCAATGTTATAATATTACATTAATACATTGTAAAAATTCAGTCTAACGCTTGTGGTCCTGTACTGTACTGACAGATCTAGAAAACCCTTTCATTTTACATTAAAAAAAAAGAAAAGAAAAGAAAGTGAAACATTTTGACAGAATATTGAATTAAACTCTCACTGGCTCTAACGTGTGAACTCAGCTCAGCACTATATCTTGCATTTGAATAAAGACATTGAACCAAGTACTGTATAGTTGCACTTTGTTTGGAGTGTTTTCAGTTTTGCACCTTGATACTTCTTCACTGATATACCTCAGAGTCTATTAAGGTCGTAGACCTTGTAAATAGGATGTAATTAATATGCTTTTTCCACCACTGAGATAATGTTATTTACCTTACACTCATCCAGGAACGCATCAACCAGGAATATGGCATCTTCGGGGTCAAGGTGATTCATTTTTTCAGCTTGGTAAAGTTATTTTTCCACGCTTCCTTTTCCCTCGTTTTTTTCTGCTTCTTCTTCTTCTGCTTCTCTTTGGTGGGGCCATGACGCTTCAAAACCATAGTCAAAACCCACCAATGAGATCACACCACACAGGAAGTTAACTTATATGCACAGAAGATCCGGTAGATTTCAAAATTAAACGCAGCGGACCGATCTTACTGTCTATGGGACCGATCATAACCCATCGTAACTCGTCACTTTGTCAACGTTCGTTTCTCCCGCTGCCACGGAATAATGTGTTGATCAGCAAATCAACCTCAGACGCAATGCAAGGCGATATAGCAGCGTCCATAGCGACCAAAACGTTTCAGTTTCACATTATTCTGGCGAGATATGAAAAATCTTCGCAACAACGAGCAAGCGAGTGATTATGTACATTCACTGAGTGAATATTATGAAAATAAAATATATATTTCTCGCTAGAAATGTAATCAAAACTTATTTTTATGCAGAAACTAACTCAAAATATAGATTTTTTCACTAAAAATGAGATAAATGTCCGCCATGTTTTTTGTTCTCACGGCCGGAATCTTGAAAGTCACGTGACTTGGACGGAAAAGAATAGGCAAAAAAAAAAAAATTTAACAGTCATACAATTCAAGGGCCATTAATGTAACTCCTCTACGTTTTGCACTTTGGACCAACGTAGTCAGGATACATTTTTATATGAGACTGGGTTCAACCCTTTTGCAGGTGACGTGCTGAGTGCTTGCCTCGGCTGTCAATCATTTGGGATGGGGGATTGGGTGCGCTGATGTTAGGGGGTTGTTTATGGTGGGTGTATAGGACAAGTGGAAAATGCCATTTCCAAGGATACTGACTGACTGAACGTGTGACCCACGTGACGAACTGACGTGACCTCAGCGTCTTGAAATTAGCATTTTTTTAACCATGCAAGTATCCAAGCTGATGTCTAAAGACTATAAATGGTTATGAAAGGCAATACATATAAATATTGTACCTAGTCTGGATGCCAGCCGAACTTAGCCCCGCCCACAACATTTGAGGTCGGGAAGTTCGGTCTGGACTGAACGGCTCGAACCAGAGATGTTCGGACCAATCAAATTGTCATTGTCATTTTCTTTCCTGGCTCGGTTGAAACACGCTCCATAATCATAGCCCAATGGAGCAGTATCAGACTCATATTCTGACTAGAATCTGAGTATGACGACGCCCTAATACAACACCAAAACATTTTTCCTGAATCCTGTGCTTGTGAGGCGGTTTTACTTTCTAAGAGCAGAAATACTGTAGGCTAGCCTATCCACCTTATTCTTCGCACGTTCTATTTCCCATGATTCATAGCGGATTCAACTGACTAAATGGTTTTCTACTTTCGGTTGAAGTGTTTGTTTACATAGAATGCTAGTACTCTAGTCCAGACAGTAGAAAAATATCAGTCTACACCTGCGTTTTATATTTAATATGAGCGAAATACACGTGACATGACACAACAAATCTTTAACTTTTAGGTGGCAAAATATTTTTTTAGTAGGCTAATTACACTGCGCAAAACAAAAGTAGTACTAACCGGATGAAGAAGGGTCGGCCTCCACAGAACATAAAATATTATTTTTATTTTATTGTCCGTGTTCGCAGTTATGAGGAAAAAAACTATGTTACGGACGTGACAGTTTTACAAACATGACTGCTTTGAAAGCGACTTTAAAGTCCCCGTTAACCGGAAGTTGCAAACAACTTTTCTCCAGTGTTGTGATGTATTTCGAAACAGAATACTAAATGAGGCAAGCTAGTGGGCGTGGCTTTTTTTCCAACTAGCACCTGATTGGATCTAGAAAAGTAGGTGTTTCTAGTAGCCTGTCTACTGTCAGTTGGAGGGGCGTGGTTACGGATGTTAAGCAGACACCAAAACCGTCAAACCTACGTCGTCAGGGAAGGTCCTCCAATGCAGAGGGGAGGGGAATTTTCAGACTTTGATTAAAGATTGCGAAGCCAAAAAATTGTGTGGATTGACTTGCATGGATGAATTGTTCACCAAAAACGACCAATTTAGGCAAACATAGTAAGTATTGGTCGATTTTGAATTCATGGGACTTTAAAAACTTTCACAGAGACCTCAAACAGAAAGCACAAAGCTTTTCTTTAAAGTGAATTTCGTTTTTTATTAATTGGATCTTAATTTTAAAGGGGTCATGACATGAGAAACCAAATTTGCCTTGATCTTTTGGTATATAAGAGATCTATGTACTATTAAAACTTCCTGCAAGTTTCATAGCTTAAGACGTCCTCCCCATTATAAAGAAGCATTTATTTAATCAAGCTCTAAATACAGCTCGTTCTGGATCCATGGTTAGAAGTGACGCCACGGTTAGAAGTGACGTACCAGTCGTTTGCATATGACCGCCTCCAGCGCAGGACAACTATGCCTCATTTCGCATCATCGCATGCGTTGTTGAGCAGCGAGTGGGTCTGTTTACAAGATACAACATGTTTGAATACGCTGCCGAACGATCCAGAAACTTGCAGTTGGATGCGGTTTATTTGCAGCATAGGCAGCGCACCAAAGCTTTATTTGATCGGTGCGTGATCAGATGAGTGTAATATATTGGGGTAATTAACAGGTAGAGATTGCCATCTTGTGGTTCAGTATTGCAAATGCAGTAATTACTTTAATGGTTTATTTTGGAAAACGAGTTTGACTTTTCCGGAGCAAATCGGCTTCGGTAGTTGGGGAAGTCTGTATTAGGATGTTGAAGAGTAAAGACGGTTTTGAGAACTTCTCCGTTGGTTTGTTTTCTGTCCAGAACACAAAACATTACAAATGGCGACGAGGATATTAAACGAATGCCACTGCCGTACTGCACTGTAAAAGTAACCGTACACTGGTCGTGAAAAAAAAGGAAAATAAGTTTTTTTTTTGGAGGAACCAGGCACGTGTGCTTTGAGAGTTAGCAGTTAGCCTCGACGAAAAAAATCTAAAATGGCTGTGCCAGTCGGTCGCGTGGATGAATACATTGATGCGAAGGAGGATTTTGAGTCATATCTGGAACGTCTGGAACAGTGGATGTTGGCAAACGAAATCAAGGATGAAAAGAAGGTGTGTGTGTTTCTCTCGGTGATTGGGGCGGCTGCTTATAAATTGTTGAAAAATCTGGTGTCGCCGACCGTACCGAGTACTATGGAGTATTCTGATCTGGTGAGAGCACTGAGCACACATTATAAGCCAGCACCGATTGTAATCGCGGAACGTTTTCGGTTCCAAAAGTGTAATCAGAGGGACGGGGAATCTGTCTCTGATTATGTGGTAGTTTTGAAGCAGTTATCAGCCACTTGTATGTTTGGACAGTATTTGGATGACGCGCTGAGAGATCGTTTCGTGAGTGGATTACGCTCGGATGCCGTGCAGCGCAGATTGCTATCTGAAAAGGATTTGACCTTCCCGAAAGCTTGTGAGATTGCAGTAGCAATGGAGCTGGCGTCAAAGAAATCGATGGAGTTTTCTGGACACAGCCAGGCTCATCAGGTAAATGCCTTGTCAGGGGCAGGGTTTTCTGAAAAGGGGAGGAAAGGACAGTTTAGACGACAGAAGGATAATAAAGCTCAAAGCAAAGGTCAAAAAGGAGAAAAAAGTAATTTTGGAACATCACAGACATGCTACCGATGTGGTGGAAGACACTCAGCACGTGACTGCAGATTCAAGAATGAAAAGTGTCATTCCTGCGCCAAAATTGGACACATAGCACGTGCATGTAGAAAAGGAAAAGCCATTTCTCAAACGCAGTATGTGGAAGCTGAAGGGAATACATCTAGAGAAGATGAAGAGGCTGAACTTTTTGGAGTGTATGCATTATATTCCACCTCAAGCTGTGAGAAGGGGTACACAGTGGATGTCGCATTGGGTGATGGGAGCACAACAATGCTGCTGGATACAGGGTCAGCGGTGTCAGTGATCTCAGAGGATTACTACCAGACAAATCTGAACCAATTCCTGTTAAAACCAGCCCCCAAGTTAAAGCTGAAATCGTATTCAGGCCAATGTATCGCTGTTCGAGGATACATCAAGATACCAGTGCAGTATGAATCACAGAAAATTACTTTACCTCTTGTGGTGGTGAAAGGAAGTAGACCAGCTCTGATTGGTAGGAACTGGCTAAAGGAATTACACCTGGACTGGAAACAGATTTTCACAGTGCACAGGGTGTTCACACAGGCAGAGTGGACCCCAGGAGTCAACGAGGTGTTACAGCGCCACCAGGCCGTTTTTTCTGAGAAAAAAGGCTGCATAGAGGGTTTTAAAGCCAAAATCCGCATAAAACCAGGCACCACACCAATTCTTTGCAAAGCGCGCCCTGTTCCCTACGCATTAAAGGAAGCAGTAGAAAAAGAGTTGGACAGGTTGGAGAAAATGGAGGTGATTTCAAAGACTGAAATGAGTGAGTGGGCCTCTCCGATTGTAACTGTGCCAAAAGCAGACAAAACAATTAGGATTTGTGGTGATTACAAGGTCAGTATTAATCGGTGTATAGAAGAGCAAACATATCCACTGCCTAATACCGAAGATCTGTTTGCTACTTTAGCAGGAGGAACATCGTTCAGTAAGCTTGACCTGTCTCATGCTTACCAGCAGCTGCTGTTAGATGAGGAATCAGAGAAGTATCTGACGATTAACACTCATAAGGGCCTGTACAAATTTCATCGCCTCAGCTATGGTGTTTCTAGTGCACCTGCGATTTTTCAGTCTGTAATGGACCAGATTTTACAAGGGCTGGACCATGTGACATGTTTCCTGGATGATATTCTCATCACTGCTTCATCTGAGGAGAATCATTTGAAAAAACTGGATGAAGTGCTCACCCGTCTGGAAAATCATGGTGTTCAGGTGAAATTGTCAAAATGTCAGTTTTTTCAGAGCAGTGTGGAGTATCTGGGACATCGCATTGACCAGGATGGCCTGCACCCCACGGATGAAAAGGTGGCAGCCATAAACAAAGCGCCTGAGCCAAAAAATGTCACGGAACTGAAGTCTTTCTTAGGGCTTCTTAACTACTACAGCCGGTTCCTGCAAAATTCTTCCACCTTACTCCACCCTCTACACAACCTGTTGAGAAAAGAGGAAAAGTGGTGTTGGACTTCGGAGTGTGCTAAGGCATTTGAAGATGCAAAGCAGCTATTACAGCAAAGTAAGGTGTTGGTGCATTACAACACACGGTTGCCACTCCGGATTTCCTGTGATGCGTCACCTTATGGAGTAGGGGCGGTAATTTCCCATGTCATGGAGAACGGAGAAGAACGGCCGGTAGCTTTTGCATCAAGGACGTTAACGGAGGCTGAAAAGAAATATGCCCAAATCGAAAAAGAGGCATTGGCCATCATCTTTGGAGTTAAGAAATTCCATAAATACCTCTATGGGAGGAAGTTCACACTGATTACAGATCACAAACCGTTGTTAACTATCCTTGGACCAAAGTCAGCAGTTCCAACATTGGCAGCATTAAGGATGCAACGCTGGGCTCTCATCCTCATGGCATACAGCTATGATATTGAGTACAGGAGATCAGCTGATCATGCAAACGCTGATGCTCTGTCTCGCTTACCCACTGCCTCATTCGACAACACAGGAGAAGAGGGGGGTATTTTTTACTTCTCATACATGGAGGAACTACCAGTGGATGCGAAAGACATTGAGAGAGCTATTTTAAAAGATCCTACACTGAACAAAGTGTGGAGCTACACAATGAATGGATGGCCCAGTCATGTTCAGGAGGAAGCATTGCGGCCTTATTTCATACGCAGGCAGGAGTTGTCAGCGGAACAAGGTTGCATTCTTTGGGGCCAGCGAGTCATCATACCCCCAGGTTATCGACAGCGCTTACTGGAAGACCTTCATCATGTGCACCCAGGTATCTGCCGCATGAAAGCTCTCGCTCGCAGTTACATGTGGTGGCCTGGTTGTGATGGAGAAATTGAAGAGCTGGTGAAGGGTTGCTCTATCTGCCAAGCTGTTCAGAAAATGCCAGCAGTCGCACCTCTGCACCACTGGAGGTGGCCGGAAAGAGTGTGGCAGAGAATTCACATTGATTTTGCAGAGAAGGATAAACAGTATTTTTTGGTGGTGGTTGATAGCCATTCAAAGTGGTTAGAAGTTTTTCCCATGGCTTCCACCACATCTCAAAACACCATTGTAGTGCTGCGAAGCCTGTTCTCTGCGTATGGACTGCCAGAAGAGCTGGTATCAGATAATGGTCCACAGCTGGTGTCGAGGGAGTTTACACAGTTTCTGGAGGGAAACGGTATCAAACACACTGCTGTACCTGCATACCATCCTGCATCAAATGGAGCTGCAGAGAGGTCAGTGCAGATTTTGAAACGTACGTTGACGAAGGATGTGTTGGAAGCGGAGAAAAAGGGTTCCTTACCACTTAGTCATAGACTTGCAAATTTTTTGCTCATGTACCGCAGTACACCTCACACAGTGACTGGTCGGACTCCGGCTGAGTTATTTCTGAAGCGCCAGATTCGGACCCGTTTCAGTTTGCTGAAGCCCAAGCTTGCCAGTCGGGTTGAAGAGAAACAAGCTGCACAGAAACGTCATCATGACAGTGGTGGTTCATGTCTTCGTTTTTTTCAGGATGGGGAAGCTGTCCGTGTCCGAAATTTCAGGGGAGGAGTAGAGAAATGGATGCAGGCAAAAGTGCTGAAAAGACTGGGAGCTGTCACATACATGGTACAGGAGGGACAGAGGCAACGCACAGTGCATGTCGACCACATGTTGCCATGGCGAGAAAAGGGTGAACAAATAAAAACTGTTTTGCTTTCACCAGTGGTTGAGAATGTACAACCAGTTACCAAGGACTGTGTTTGTCCAGCTGTTGTCCCCAGTACACCAGTGAAGCCAGCGCCGCCTACGGTTCTCATTACTCCAGCTGAACCGGTTGTCGATGTGTCACCATCGCACACAGAAATCAAGAGCTCACCTGAGAAACGGAGGTACCCAGAGAGGGTCCGGGTTCCACCTAAAAAACTGGACTTATAACTGGCAGTATGTCGTATGGAAAAGCTATTTTGATCCAGTAAATGTTAAGCTGCAAAGTGATTTTTTGTTGTTGTGCAAATAGAATGTTTTTTTTGCAAAATTTAGAAACTGTTCAGGGCAGTAGTTTTTTTTGGGGGTTGAGTAACATGAAAGATTAGTAGTTGGTTATTATTGCTAAACTAAAAGGGGAGGAGTGTAATATATTGGGGTAATTAACAGGTAGAGATTGCCATCTTGTGGTTCAGTATTGCAAATGCAGTAATTACTTTAATGGTTTATTTTAGAAAACGAGTTTGACTTTTCCGGAGCAAATCGGCTTCGGTAGTTGGGGAAGTCTGTATTAGGATGTTGAAGAGTAAAGACGGTTTTGAGAACTTCTCCGTTGGTTTGTTTTCTGTCCAGAACACAAAACATTACAATGAGTGTGACAGGGCATGCTACTGAAAGAACGAGCAGAGAGAGAGAGAGCCCCGCCCGCGCGCGCGCCTTCAAACTGTCTTGCTCTCTCTCTCTCTCTCTCTCTCCCTCGCGCATATGAATCAAAATCAATTGAGAATTGACACGATGGTAAAAGATTGGAAGACCGAAGTTTCACGTGGTGGAGCATTGTGTAGTCTACATGAGATACAAAATAATTAACGTTAATAATTTATGCATAAGCAGCACTGACGTTAGCCAATCATAACAGTGGGCGTTAACATTGAACTCTTAAAGGGGAAACACGTCCAAAACAGACTGTTTGAATCAGAGGTGAGAAACAGGGTGGGAAAATGTCATAAATCACTACATTTTAAAAGTTTTTTGTACAAAAAAACTATAGTAATACTATAATTGCACCTAAGGGAACATAATAAAACAAAACAAAACACTATGTCATGACCCCTTTAATCAATGTTTCATCAACCAATTGCCTGAATTTAATACATTAGTAAACATAGAACATCGATTATCATGACACGGTGGCACTGGCGCGTGACCTGGACTCTTGTCTCATAAATGAACCAAAACTCAGCATATAATGTACTTGTTATGTGGATGAAGGACAAACCCAATAGCAGACAGCAAATAACTCAAACAGGGTTTATTAACGACAAAAAACAGAAAACAAAACCCACGATGGGGCAAAACAAGACAGGATAGACTACACTAGACTAAGACTCAGACAATAAACTAACAGCTAAGACAGGATAAAACACTTCTTACAAAACAAGACTTTCAACAGGTTACTCACGGCTTGTTTCACACAAAGTATGGCGTGATACAATAATGAACCAACTCAAGACAGCAAACACAAGGGGATAAAATAGGGAGAAACTGATAATGACAGCAGGTGACACTGGTAAAGCAATAATGACAAAACGAGGAGAACAAGGGGGCGGGGTTAAGTGAGGAGACAACACAAGCACATGGCCCAAGCAATAGGCCATGCGCTTGTACACAAAACATGGGTCTGCCATGATCCTGCCACAAGACTAGGAAAATCAAGGACATGATGGCAGAATCATGACAGTACTTGCCTCATGTGGGCCCCATGTGGGTTTTTGATGGGCTGTAACTTGGGCCCTGCATGGGCCACCCAGATAAATTTGTCCATCGGCTCCACACAGGCCCCATGTGTGTTAGCCCATATTGTCACAGTGTCTGGTTGGTGTTCCCTGGGTATCCACTAGAGGTCCTCTTCCCCCACGGTGTTATTCACTTAGGAACTGCATTCCCCACAATCCTTGTCTTCTTCTTCTTTCTTTTTTATTGGCGGTTGGCATACAAATTTAGTGCATTACCGCCACCAACTGTTCGGGGTGTGGAGCTTCAATGCGGATTTCTACACACACACACAAAAAAAAAAAACAAAAAAAAAAAAAAACTATATATATATATTTCTTAAATTCGATCAAATAGGTCTGTTTCTTTAAGGTATCTTATGATTGCTGGCCATGCTGATGGTTTTGATGTAGAAAAAGAAAGTAAACCCTCTACTGATAAATGTGTGTAACCTAGTTCTTTAACTTGATCTAACAGTACGATTCGTTCTGCTCTGTATGCTTCACACTCTATTAATATATGCTCTACCGTTTCTCTCCTGTCACAATTAATGCATAATCCTGTTGCATGTTTCCCTAAACGACTGAGATTATGATTAAGACCTGTATGTCCAATTCTTAGCCTTGTGATTACAGATTCCTCCCTTCGCTTCCAACCAAACTGCCTTCTTGTTTTCACTTGTTTCTGTATTTTATATAAAAAACGACCTTTTGTCTCCTTTTCCCATTGCTCTTGCCATAACCCATTGATTCTTGTTTTAATGATACATTTAACTTCCATTTTACTCAATGGAACTGTCCATTGTATGTCTGACTTAAGAGTATTTTTAGCCAATCGATCAGCTTCTTCATTACCCTCTATTTCAACGTGAGATGGGACCCACGTAAAACACACTGTAATATTAAGATTTTTTAATCTGTATAAACTATTAAAGATTTCATAAATCAAGTCAGGCCTACAAACAGATTTACAATTTGCAATACTTATTAATGATGCCATTGAGTCTGAACATATAATATATTGATTTGGTCCAACCTCCTCTATCCACATGAGTGCTAGTAAAATAGCTAAAAGCTCCACAGTGTACACTGCTAAATGATCTGAAGTTCTTTTTAAAATTGATTTCTGAAACAATCCTTGTCTGTCTCATCATTGATTATCGTACGCAGCTGTTTTCACTCACCCTGTTAGTATCTGTGTATTTATACCCTGTCTGTTCAGTCATTGTCACGGAGTCCTTGTTTTGTGTCACACCACTTCCAGGTCTGTTTCTTGGTCTAGTTCCTGTTTTGTTTCTTGTTTTTGACGGCTTTATCTGGATTTTGATCCTTGCCTGTTTGACTATGAGTTTGGATTGCCCTTATCTAATAAAAGACTTACCGCTACTGGATTTTCTTTTTCCGTTATGTGGGATCATGACAGAAGGACTCCGTCACTACCTAATCCAGCGGTATGTTTTTTAATATCTCTTCCCCAGCCACCGAGCGGGAAAGAAGGAAGTTTTTTGAGGGGACCCGGTTGGTCAAGTTTCGCGGGACCCGTGGAGGTCGCAGTGGAGGAGGTGATAGAGAGATGTTTCACGTCCCGTCTGCCTAGTCAGAGACTGTTCGGGTCACGTCTGCCCAACCGGAGAATGTTCACGTTCCGCCGGTACAGTCAGAGACTGTTCATGTCACGTCTGCCCAGTCAGAGACTGTTCACTTTCCGTCTGCCCAGTCAGAGACTGTTCATGTCACGTCTGCCCAGTCAGAGACTGTTCACGCCACGTCTACCCGGTCAGAGACCGTTCACTTTCCGTCTGCCCAGTCAGAGACTGTTCACGTTCCGTCTGCCCAGTCAGAGACTGTTCACGTTCCGTCTGCCCAGTCAGAGACGGTTCATGTCACGTCTGCCCAGTCAGAGACTGTTCACGCCACGTCTACCCGGTCAGAGACGGATCAGGAGATGCCCATTCGCGTGGCTGCGAGGGCACTTATGGACTATTTGGAGCGTCTGGCTCAGATCCTGGACATGCCAGTGTCTGCTGTTCCTGAGCCGGAGCCAGTGTCTGCTGTTCCTGAGCCGGAGCCAGTGTCTGCTGTTCCTGAGCCGGGGCCAGTGTCTGCTGTTCCTGAGCCGGGGCCAGTGTCTGCTGTTCCTGAGCCGGGGCCAGTGTCTGCTGTTCCTGAGCCGGGGCCAGTGTCTGCTGTTCCTGAGCCGGGGCGTCTGTTCCAGAGCCAGAGCCGGAGCCAGTGCCAGTGCCTGTGTCTGTTCCAGAGCCGGAGTCACGGTGTTATTCACTTAGGAACTGCATTCCCCACAATCCTTGTCTGTCTCATCATTGATTATCGTACGCAGCTGTTTTCACTCACCCTGTTAGTATCTGTGTATTTATACCCTGTCTGTTCAGTCATTGTCACGGAGTCCTTGTTTTGTGTCACACCACTTCCAGGTCTGTTTCTTGTTCTAGTTCCTGTTTTGTTTCTTGTTTTTGACGGCTTTATTTGGATTTTGACCCTTGCCTGTTTGACTACGAGTTTGGATTGCCCTTATCCAGTGGCGGATCTACGGGGTGGCAAAGGGTGGCAGCTGCCACCCCTGGGATCAGTCTTGCCACCCCTGTTGCCACCCCATTTATAAATCAGATAATATTTTTTAAGTATATTTTATGTTCATAGCCTACACGTTGAAGGCCAAGGAGACCCGCACCAAACTCCTCTAAAACAGAAATCGCCGATTTAGAATCCCCTCGCCCTCACAATGGTTTCGCCCATCACCAGCACGGCAGCGACCCCCGCGAAATTTCACCAGTCACGCCGCCAGCAGGGCAGTCTGGGCAGTGTATCTGTCTGCAGTACGCAGTGTCTTGGAGAAGAGAGGCTGATAAGCAGTTAGCAGTGAGTTTAGAGGTAATTCGTTTGAAAAAGTCCATAGCAGACAGTTAACCCTGCAACCAGGCCCGGATTACCCAATGGGCATTATGGGCACGGGCCCAGGGGCCCATGCGCACTTGGGGCCCAAGCGAGGGGAAGACTTTTTTTTATTTTTAAATTATTTTTTTTACATTTCCGATAACGGAGCGTATTTTTGCACTAAGTGCCTGTCTTTTCAGCAAAAAGACGATCACCACTAATTAGCTACAGTGTCGTAGGTCGTAGAGCGTGAGCTGCTTGATAGCAGCTCTAGACGCGCTCGACCTGTGTTCGAATCCGCCTTTTGCCGAACTCGCTATTTTCCCAACACAAATGAGATGTAAAATGTATAGCCTAACATAAAGGTCTCTAGAGTTATATTTTGCCAACAAATTAAAATCGAAACCGTGATATGGCTTTATGCCTTTATAAACAGCACAAGACTTTAATTAAGTAGCCTATATTATATAGGCATTCTGTTTGTGCTGCGGGATTTAAAGAGAAGTGCGCTCTTTGCTCACGCGATCAGCATGGTGATCTGGTGTTTTCTCCAAAATAAAAGCTCAAGGGGTTTTTTTTCTTGCAAGTGAAGAAATTAGGACAAAAGTATTGTAATTGTCCTAGTGCAGGGGTTCCCAAACTTTTCAGCCCACGACCCCCAAAATAAAGGTGTGAGTGACTCGCGACCCCAACTATCCTCGGAGGTGGTTAAAGTGTACAAACATTGCGTTAAACTGTGCACACGCACTAATAGGCATACTTACAACACAAAATAACATGTGAAGAGCTCTTTTCCAAAACGCGATAAACTCAAAACTAAAAAAAAAAAATGAGTTTGTCATGTCATTTTGCTGTGTACTGAACCTATTCACTGTTCCATCAACGTTTCATGCCAAATCGCTATATTTCCTTGTTTAAAATGTAGCCTACTGCAAGTGCTTTCCAGTTCCTTTCCAAACCGCTATAAGCGCCGAACCTATTTTTAGCCTAAATCAGAATTCGGTGAGCGTTCTACACAATCCAACATGTCTCTGAGTGAACGCACCTATAGAGAGAAATGCATGTAGCCTAATGGATTACATAATCAGAGAGTAGCCTATCCTATTTATTTTCGTTTTTAATTGTTTTGTTTAAAGACATTTCAAGATTTCTATATAGATTTCTCATGTCTGTGAGGCATACGCTGCGTTTCGGTTAATTTATGATGAGATGCGCTCCAGTTCACGTGCAATGCCAGGGACCGCGCCCGCGCCTCCATGTCGTTTTGATTGATGATTATATTGTCTATTTTGCTTCTTATTTATTAAATTCAGGCAATTGGTTGATGAAAAAAATATTAAAATTAAGATACAATTTATACAAAACGAAATTCACTTTAAAGAAAGGCTTTCTACAAAACAAAACTTAATTAAGTGGCCAAAATCATGTCTGACCATGTATCTCGATATATCGCGCATCCTATCTTACTCGTGCTGTTCGCTTTTCATAGTCAACATAGCCTATATGGGGGAAAAATAACATTATAATATTTTAACAAATATGAAACTAAATGCACTTAGGTCTATTTAATGGCTACAACACGTATGGCAATGCGTATACATTTTATGAGGTGGCTAATTCGACCTCAGTCGTACAATTTTTTACGATTTTTGCTAAAGCGTGCATATGTTACGAGTTACCAAATTCGTATGAATTCGTACGAATGACCTACACCTATCAATATAGGCCTATATATAATTTTTTTTTTTGCTTTGCTTTTATTGCAATTATTATAAGAATGATTTCTATAATTTTCAAAAATTCCTATGACGTAAAATACATAGCCTATAGCCTATAAATGTACTGTATAAATGAAAATTAATATTTCAAAAGTATATTTTACATTACACTATGTAATATAGCAATTTATATATTGCTATATTATATTGCTATATTGCTATATATCTTTGGGAACCCCTGCTATAGTGTAATGTAAAATATACTTTTGAAATATTAATTTTCATTTATACAGTACATTTATAGGCTATATGTATTTTACGTCATAGGAATTTTTTAAAATTATAGAAATCATTATTATAATAATTGTTTGGCATCCTAAAACACCAGTGATAATGTAATGTAGACTGAGACTCTATATCATAACTAAAAAGATGTTTGAGTCAATGCTTTTTCTTTGTTCAATGTGCACAGTTCATGGGTTGAAGCCGGTGGAAGCTCTCAAAGTGCACCAGATTAATGCATTTAACCTTAAAATTTACAAAACTTTCTTGCGGGGGAGCATGCCCCCGAACCCCCCCCAGAAGGACAGAGGTCCACCCAACATTTTACAAAATCCTATGGGAAAGAAACATCATTTATGAACTTTACTCCAGCATAGTACAACAAATTTCCTTTAAGTCAGTAAAACTAATGCCAAATTAAAATGTCCTTGGAAAAACTATATATTTGGCCTGCCTAAGGGGGGGCCTACAAGACATTGTGCCCAGGGGCCTCTGAATTCTTAATCCGGCCCTGCCTGCAACAACCACATTGTTACGTTATTTACATCCGCAATACTTTGTTGTATGATTGAATTTTTCTATGATCGTCAGGTCAGATAAGGGTCTAACGTTAGTCTAGCTCTTTGTGTGTGTTTAAACTACTGCTTAGGCCTGTCGCGATAGTCAATCAAATTAATCACACGAAAAAAAAAATGAGCTCGACCATTTTTCCAGCCGCGATAATTTCCATTTTCCATTTCCAAAATTTCTTCGTCTCTCTCTCTACCAAAGAGACTAGATGACAACTCTCGGTTCCAATCCACGTTGTAACATCATAACAATACTGTCAAAAATGGTAAATGTTTAACAACGTAAAAAGCGCCCGTGAAGCAAAAAATGCAAAAAACTCAACGTATTCGGCGAGCTCGTTGAAACCGTCTAGTCGAACTGAAAATAACGATATAAGTTTCAGAATTTTTGGTGGTGTTTTCGCGGAGATATTAGCTGAAAACCATCGGAAGCGCTTCAACCATATTTAGCACGAATAACATGTTTATTAGATGTCCCTCTAGTGGACAGAACGTGTAACAACCACATGCTATAGTGGCATTGGCGATCCATAAACCAGTGTAATGTCGTAAATATTAATAATAGGATGAATTTGAGCATTTAATATTCGAATATTAAATAAAATAAGGAATGGAATTCGAATAGTATTCTAGAGGAAGATTGACAGCCCTAGAATCTATCACTATTTATGTCTTAAACTAATGTTTAATATTTTTTGAGACAAGACTGTTTACACAGACTGTTGATAATGATTACACAGGGTCCACAATTCACAAATTAAGACCCAAACCATCCAAAAACCCAGCTACATCTCTGATTTGACTCCCACTCTGTGTAATGTAGTGAGAACAAAACACATTCAATGAAAACCGTAGTATTTTAAATTATGAATAATGTCCATGGCCCCCCTCCTGAAACCTCATGCCACCCCTTTGCCACCCCAGGAAAAAATCTCTAGATCCGCCACTGCCCTTATCTAATAAAAGACTTACTGCTACTGGATTTTCTTTTTCCGTTATGTGGGATCATGACAGAAGGACTCCGTCACTACCTAATCCAGCGGTATGTTTTTTAATATCTCTTCCCCAGCCACCGAGCGGGAAAGAAGGAAGTTTTTTGAGGGGACCCGGTTGGTCAAGTTTCGCGGGACCCGTGGAGGAGGTGATAGAGAGATGTTTCACGTCCCGTCTGCCTAGTCAGAGACTGTTCGGGTCACGTCTGCCCAACCGGAGACTGTTCATGTTCCGTCTGCCCAGTCAGAGACTGTTCATGTCACGTCTGCCCAGTCAGAGACTGTTCACGCCACGTCTACCCGGTCAGAGACGGATCAGGAGATGCCCATTCGCGTGGCCGCGAGGGCACTTATGGACTATGCGCACACACACACACACACAGATAAAGAAGACTGCAACAGCAAATTGAGAATATGCAAAAATAAATAAAATAAAAAATACAAAAGATATAAAAATACAAGTTTCAAAAATACAAAAGACTCTCGCTCAAATGCATCACGCACGCACGCACACACGCACACACACACACACACACACACACACACACACACAGAGAGAGAGAGATAAATTAACTGGTAAGACTGCAACATCAAATTGAGAATATGCAAAAATAAATAAAATAAAAAATACAAAAGACTCGCTCAAATGCAACACACACACACACAGAGAGAGAGAGAGAGAGAGAGTGAAACTGGAACTGGCAAGACTGCAACAGCAAATTTTTAGACTATGCAAAATAAAATAAATAAATTAAAATAATGTTTATTATTATTATTATTATTAATATTAATACATTTTTTATTTAAATTTTTTTACCTACAGTTTGCTAATGATTGTTTGCTGTTATGTGATTTTATATTTTTGCTGTTCGATCATAATTGCTGTTCACTTTTTATTACCATTTTTATTTTATTTATTTGTTTTTATTACCATTTATATAATTAAAATGAATAAAATACCAATTAATTGCAAAATGTCTGTATAAAGTGTTTTGAATGATCACTTTCCATCCCTTATTTTGTTCTATTTTTTAATTATTAAATACTGAGTAAAAAAAATGCTTTGCATTGTGTTCTCTTTCCAACCAAATGTTATTGTTTGATTGTAATCATAATGCAAAACCTGATATTTATCGAAAAAAAATATATATATAGTCTTTTAGAATATCTAAATATATGTCTAAATTTAAAAAAACGAATAAGACAGAGAAATCATGTCTAAAACAACAATAGGAATCAAAAAGCCTTTCTATGTATTTATATAGGCAGCCTACAGGCGGTTACGGACATTACACACATTTATAAATTTATACTTATCTAAAAAAAAATAAAAAATTTTTTTTTTAAAAGTAGTCTTTTAGAATATCTAAATATATATATCTAAATAAAAAAAACGAATAAGACAGAGAAATCATGTCTAAAACAGCAATAGGAATCAAAAAGCATTTATGTATTTACATAGGAAGCTATGGGCAGCCTACAGGCGGTTATGGACATTGTAAAAATTTACAGCCACTGGATGGTGGTATTCTCACTTGAATTTTTTTTTTTGCATGCTGCCAGCATTATACACTCACCGGCCACTTTATTAGGTACCCCATGCTAGTAACGGGTTGGACCCCCTTTTGCCTTCAGAACTGCCTCAATTCTTCGTGGCATAGATTCAACAAGGTGCTGGAAGCATTCCTCAGGGAGTTTGGTCCATATTGACATGATGGCATCACACAGTTGCCGCAGATTTGTCGGCTGCACATCCATGATGCGAATCTCCCGTTCCACCACATCCCAAAGATGCTCTATTGGATTGAGATCTGGTGACTGTGGAGGCCATTTGAGTACAGCGAACTCATTGTCATGTTCAAGAAACCAGTCTGAGATGATTCCAGCTTTATGACATGGCGCATTATCCTGCTGAAAGTAGCCATCAGAAGTTGGGTACATTGTGGTCATAAAGGGATGGACATGGTCAGCAACAATACTCAGGTAGGCTGTGGCGTTGCAACGATGCTCAATTGGTACCAAGGGGCCCAAAGAGTGCCAAGAAAATATTCCCCACACCATGACACCACCACCACCAGCCTGAACCGTTGATACAAGGCAGGATGGATCCATGCTTTCATGTTGTAGACGCCAAATTCTGACCCTACCATCCGAATGTCGCAGCAGAAATCGAGACTCATCAGACCAGGCAACGTTTTTCCAATCTTCTATTGTCCAATTTCGATGAGCTTGTGCAAATTGTAGCCTCAGTTTCCTGTTCTTAGCTGAAAGGAGTGGCACCCGGTGTGGTCTTCTGCTGCTGTAGCCCATCTGCCTCAAAGTTCGACGTACTGTGCGTTCAGAGATGCTCTTCTGCCCACCTTGGTTGTAACGGGTGGTTATTTGAGTCACTGTTGCCCTTCTATCAGCTCGAACCAGTCTGGCCATTCTCCTCTGACCTCTGGCATCAACAAGGCATTTCCGCCCACAGAACTGCCGCTCACTGGATGTTTTTTATTTTTCGGACCATTCTCTGTAAACCCTAGAGATGGTTGTGCGTGAAAATCCCAGTAGATTAGCAGTTTCTGAAATACTCAGACCAGCCCTTCTGGCACCAACAATCATGCCACGTTCAAAGTCACTCAAATCACCTTTCTTCCCCATACTGATGCTCGGTTTGAACTGCAGGAACTGCATGGTCTTGACCATGTCTACATGCCTAAATGCACTGAGTTGCCGCCATGTGATTGGCTGCTTAGAAATTAAGTGTTAACGAGCAGTTGGACAGGTGTACCTAATAAAGTGGCCGGTGAGTGTATTTTAATGTGCCACGTTGAGCTTAAAAAAAAAAAAAAAAAAATTATAATAATATATTTTTTTAAATTATTATTCTAATGGTAAAATAGCTCGTAAAAATTATATAAATAATGCAAAGTATCATAAAAATCTTTAAAAATTCTAAAAAAAATATATATATATATTATTGAACAAAAATATATTTGAATGGTTTTCCTGGGAAAAAGAACAGTTACATTTTAAGGCTTCGGGCTTTTTTGACCGAAAGGAAGCCAAGTGTAACCCCTAAACAAAGAAGCCCAGAGTTAAAGGGGGAAGGGACATACTTGATCTGTTTTTGTTTACAAAGAGTTAAACTCAGTGTTTTAAGGTGCTCATGAATTGTAAGTGTCCTAAACATTTGAAATAATATAAACAATATGATGTTCAAACTTTTGACTTTTTTTTAACTACATAACACGATACTTGTACTTTTACTTTCAGTACTTGAGTAGTAAATTTTAAAATAAACTACTTGCAATACAAACAAAGTACACATTTTTTTTGAATACTTTAGAACTTCTACTTAAGTGTGGTGCTTAAAGAGTACTTCAACTTCTACTCAAGTTACTTTTTTGATAGAGCACTTATCAAAGTCCGGGTTCTCAAAGTCTCAAGTCCGGGTTTCGAGTTCTTTATACATCTCTGTCTAAATTATAATCATGCTTCATGCTCATACCCCCCAAAATAATCTGAGTAAATACAATAGAGATTTTAGATTTTGGTGCTTGAACCCCTAATAAGAAAATCAGAATATAATAAAGATCTTGGCCCTTTGGGGCTTGACCGCTAACATTGATAACAATAAGAACACTACAAAATGAATAGGTGCTTATGCGCTTCTCTGTACACAGGTCTAACCAAACATAATTTAAATAGACTTCAGTTAGTCCAGAAAGCTGCTGCAAGACTCCTCACAGGCACTGAAAAGTATGAGCACATAACCCCAGTTTTAGCTGAGCTCCACTGGCTACCAGTGAAATTCAGAATTGATTTTAAAATCTTACTTTTCGTTTTTAAAGCTCTACAAGGTCAAGCCCCTTTGTATATTTCTGAGCTTTTGTCCTCTTACTCTGCCGTCAGACCACTCAGGTCTACAACCCAACAGCTACTTGCTATCCCTAAGACACGTCTTAAAACCAGAGGGGACAGAGCTTTTTTTGTAATAGCTCCTAAACTCTGGAACTCCCTCCTACTTCATTTTAAGTCCTGTAATACAATTGTCAGTTTCAAGACAAATCTGAAAACACACTTCTACTCTCTTGCTTTTAATTCTCTTTAATTTTTCTACAGCTTAATTATTCTATAGCTTTATTTATTTATTTAAGTGTATTTAAGGAGTCCTGTACTCATTTTGTATGAATTTGTCAAGGCATATTGTTTCTGCCTTTCCGATTTTAACCTGTGAAGCACTTTGGGTCAACTGTTGTTCGGTTAAATGTGCTATACAAATAAAATGACTTGACTTGACTTGACTAAAAATCACAGTGCTGTTGAATGTTTGATTCTGATTGGTTAACTTAAAGGATTGGTTCACTTTTAAAAAAACTTTTCCTAATAATTTACTCACCCCCATGTCATCCAAGATGTCCATGTCTTTCTTTCTTCAGTCGAAAAGAAAATAAGGTTTTTGATGAAAACATTCCAGGATTTTTCTCCATATAATGGACTTCACCGGGACCCAAACGGTTCAAGGTCCAAATGACAGTTTCAGTGCAGCTTCAAAGGGCTTTAAACGATACCAGACAATGAATAAGGGTCTTGTATAGCGAAACGATCGGTCATTTAAAAAATAAATAAAAAAGTTTAAGTTTTATAAGCACAAATGCTCGCCTTGCTCTGTTCTGTGATGCGCGTTCGTGACGTCACGTAATACGCAATTACGTTGAAAAGGCCGTTACATGTATTCCGTTACTCCCCAACCCTGTATGTTGTAGACGAAGCGGCGCAGCTCATTCACACAGAGGCACGCAGAACAAGCTGAATATTTACATTGCAGTATTTTTGTGCTTCTATATTCAGAGACCATGTCGCGATTGGATTTATTGCACAGCTCTACTTTCAATTTATTCATATAGCCTACATCATTGCGTGTTTTAGCCTACATGATACCTGCGTTGTGTAGGCTACATTCCATTTACATGGAAATGGGACATACCTTTATCTGCACAGATGGATGATGATTTGCAGCCACATTGCGTCTACATTTTTGTCAAATTGGATATCCATCCTCGAGCTGAGGACAACCATGCATTATCTAAAAGTATTCACATACTGGCTATAGTTTGCTTCATAAGAATTCGAAGGCGTTTCACTTTCAGCTGGGTCTGCATAACCTTTTTTGCGCGTTTGTTTTCCCGCCCTTCAATCAATGCAGTAGTTTCCGGAGCGCGATTTATTATTTTTTTCCCCTTGTAATTTTTTTTTATTCAGTAATGGATATGATTTAAAATGTAGCGAAGTACAATACTTCAAACAAAACGTACACAAAAAGTACACTAAAAAACTACTCAATTACGTAACGCGAGTAAATGTAATCTGTTACTTTCCACCTCTGGTGTCATGTGTTCCAAATGTTAAGGAATAGATTACTGTTTACAGAAGGGAAATTGAGTTCATCATTCACATCACGTAGCACACAGTGACCTCTAGTGGTTTTCTTAGGTATCAACATAAACTGATATCATTACAATAGGGAGTGGTGATGAACAGTAAGTTTGAGTCATTTGATTCTTTTTTTGAAGTATGTAAATGTTAATTCACTGTGATTGAGATGGAGTGAATGTTATCCGTATAATACTCAAAATGTATTAATGTTACTTGGAAATGTGACTTCTAAATTTATTTTTATGTATGTTTTATGTAACATAAGCAGCTTTATTTGATATTCTGTGTTGACAAATCTTGTAATAATCTGTGTATGTGTTTTTCAGAATCCACTATCGTTGTCTGTGTTAGTTAGATTCCTGTAATTGATTTGTGAATGTGGTGACTGAGAATAGAAAAGAGCAGAGAGACTCAGTTTGATAAAGAAACCATATTGATTTATTTTATTCAATGTAACAAGCTTTTCTGTCTAACCTTTTAAGATTTGCATAGTTAACGCTGCGCTGTTCCAAGTGCAGTCTGGAATAAACAACCCCTTAAATCATTTGAATTCCTGTGTCCGGTGCTGTCACTAACACTCACACCGGGCCACACATAAATGAAATTCATTTTTTTTTGTCAGCAGCTGTCCGCCAAATTATCGTTGCCAATTTCAACAATCTGTTCAATTGCCTTTAGTATCAGAGCATCAATGTCATCCTCTGTGTCAATCTCTTCATGGTAGTTCTTCACTGGGAAGATGTTTGACAATGGCACACCAATTCTGTCACTGCACATGTGAATCTGGACAGGAACAGAATGTTAGGTCAGAAAATTACATGTGGCTATTAGACAAAATCAGATCAACATGGGCAATATATACTTGCAATATAACATGTGCATGTCTTTGGATGACATCACGTACCTTCTCTTTGATCTTCTTGCTAGTGTAGATCTTCCGTAGATCCTTGTTGACCAGCGGACATGCTTCATCCACTTTGGTCATGACAACCACTTGAGGAATCCCTACAGCAAATGCAGAAGCAATGTAAAGGTTCTAAAACAAGTTTTTTTTTTCACACAACAAATTTGTTTGTTTTTCCCACAACAAATCACTATTCTGGCAGTTTGTTGTGCATATCATACATATCTAACTGACCCACATTGTCTGGGTCATATAGATAATTATGCAGAAAAGTTGAGTTTTGCAACATGCCCTGTTTGCACTTGGCATTAAACTGCAGCTTGTATCTGGATTTTGTTCATCTACGCATTGAAAACACACACACACACACACACACACACAACCAACAAGTATGTGAACTCATGAATACAAATCATAAACATTCAGCGGTCAGATTTACCCTCATCACTGATTCTCTGGCGGATGGTCTTAATTTTGTCAATAAGTTTATCATCTGTGAATTGGACTGTATCTGCGGCTATGACGTACACCAGGCAGGAAGCCTTATCGGAGAGGGTAGGGTCAATGGTGTACTGTTGATCCTTATGAGTGAGTGCCTGTCTCTCATTGAACTAAGATTGGAAATTCAACAAAGTATGTTCAACGTCAAACCTGTTGTACACATACAAACTTTATGTCAAAATGTTATTTTTACAATATAGGGGTTTATTACTTTATAGCCATCCTTCACGTGTCCAAGTACAGCATTGATGATGTCCTCTGTTTGTGACCCAGCCAATGCATCAGGTTCTAAGCCCATTATGTCCTTGAAGACGAAGGGCAAAGATTTATTCCCACTTCTGATGGTGAATCCTTTGAGCTACAAATGAAGACCAAAATAGCACAAATATTTGCAAGAATTTCCAAGAAATCCTCATACGATTAGCTAAAATGCTTACAGGTCAACATGCAACTACTGTATAGTTGACAAATACCTACACTTTGTGTGAAACTACGACTGTCACCACCAGATGAATTCACTAGCGCTCTAGAGGTGATCCGTCCTTGAAAGGCATTATTGATGGAGTTAATAAAGCTGGACTTTCCTGCTCCAACTTGTCCAGCTACCAGGATCTTGATGGTCTTTACATCTGGATTAACCAGAGTGAAGTTTTCTAGCTTCTCTTTCAGGGCTTCTTTCTGACTATCAAAACAAAAGATAATTCTGTACAATGGATACTAGGCAAAATATTTCAATAGTATAGAGTATAGTGTGAATACTGTACAGGGTATGCATGGAATAGTCGGATAAATTTGCCACTGTTGCTTATTTGGGGAACAAAAACAAATAATAGTCTATAATCAGTGAAGCTGTAGTTGAAAATACTTACATTATTATTATTATTATTATTATTACTTCAATGTATAATTCAGTGTAACACGTACACCTTAAAATACAGTGCAATCAATACATTTGTCAAAATGTATACAGCATACAACAGAATACAGAACAAAATTTTGTATCCATAATGCAACATGCTTGACTTGTCACAAAACAATCAGATAATTGTGATGGGCAAGAGGATGGTCCAACAGCTGAGAACTAGATTTGTGCCATAGACTAACATAATAAAGTTCTTATTTCCTAAATGTTGGCTAATGGCTAATGTGATGGATTTTTTATTTATTAATCATAACAGAGTTTGCTTCTACCTAGTGACAGAAAAGTTTGCAAATGAAGAACCAATCAAATTGTAGGGAAATTATGTAATGTATGTCACTTTTGCCATGCTCCTATTCTTTAAAAACGGTTGTATTCTTTCTGCTGGTGGGATTCTCTCTGAAATTGGTCTGAGTTCCTCCGGCCGTGATTAAAGCATATTTGAATGCTTTGGCTGGAGTCTGTCTAGTTAATGCTGCGCAGCAAGTTAGTTAGTGAAGCTTAAACACACGACCAATTCGTACGAATTTGTACGAGTGGCTAATTCGTAACAATTCATACGACCTCACTCGTACGAATTTGTACGAATTTGTAGGATTTTTGCTAAATCGTACATATTTTACGAATTCCAAATTCGTATGAATTTCATACGAATGACCTACCCCTGACCCCGCCCCTAAACCTACCCATCACGTGGGTTTAGACAAATCGTATGAATGCGTACGAGTGAGGTCCTATGAATTCGTACGAATTAGCCACCTTTTAATCACTCGTACAAATTCGTACGAATTGATCGTGAGATAGCGTTGGATAGTGTTATAGGAAAAGGGACGACTCGAGACATCATCCGAATCGAAGCCAGTTGTCGACTGTAGACGCAAAGTATAAAGATTATTAGGTGTCGACTGTAGACACTTGGGTGTCGATTGGAAACGCTCCGGGTATAAATATTATTAAGTGTCGACTGTAGATGCTTGGGTGTTGATTGGAGACGCCCCAGGTAAATTTAAGTCAGGTGCGAAAGAAGAAAATAATCTACCATACTGTATAATCAGTATTTCAGAATGAACATTATACTTTTTTAAATAAATTTATGGCATGATTGTCAGGACTCGGGTTTGATCTTCCTCTGTTGTCTTCCTCTTTTGTGTTTGTTCCTGCAAACATAGTTTGTTGGATTTCCCTGGGTTACTGTTTGCCTTTCTGGACTGATTTCTGATGTGAACTACTGCCTGTTCCTGAGTTGGGATGTCCCTGTTGGTTGTGTTTGCTCCTCGCCTGACTACCCTGCTTGTCTGATACTGATTCTCGCCTCACGATTTGGATTTAATTATCCTGGACTGTGATCCCTGCCTGCCCGACTATTTTCTTCACTGCTGTTCTATCTGTTCAAGAGCCGTGCAGCTTCAATTAGTTTCAATAAATTGAAATTAAGCATTCTTCTACTTTTGGGTCCTCCTTCCTCAGAACCTCACAATGATGCTAAAATATCAACCAGTGTGGATAACATGTAATGATTCCATTCTGACAATCCATTTATTTCTTGACTCAAAACTGGGTACTTTCATTCATTAAAAATTAAACATTAAAAATGTCCATCTGAGTATACATTTTATATAATTTTCCCCAAACATAAAAGTTAAAAAATAAATAAATAGTTGACTATACTCAAAACTTACTGAAATGCTAATTGCAATTCAAAACAGCTTATTTTTTAAATATTCTAATAATATTCATATTCAGAAAGTGAATTAGGTAAGTTGGGGTTTTTATTTTAATAATCTGTTCTTATTTTATATCTTGATGATTATGCCAAAATGTGAGATTTTATTTAGTTCATTTTAGCAGTCAGCTGTGAATTAAAATGCTTTGATGTGCCTTTACATTTTTTTTTATTATACAAAGGGCAAATAAGCAGGAATAAAAATAAAAATTATTGTGTTGTTTCTACATGCATGATGCATTTGGTGTTTTATAAAATGTTTAAAAAAACTTTTACAAATATTTTCTATTGGAATTTGATTTACATTAAATTTACCTTAGTTTTAATGACATTTTTTATGAAAATAAGTACTATGATGTAATATTCTTAGAAAATAATCATCATGAAAGAAATATAGTCAAGGAAACTAAACAATCAACTTACGCCCAGTCAAATTTTCTCCATGGTTTGTCCAGCTCTAGAAGAAAAAACAGATCATATAAAAAATCAGTTACTTTGGTGTATGTTCACCCCATTAAATAGTAATACAGCTCATGTAAATGTTGTACTGTATATCTGGATTAAATTATCCTCTTACCTGGGTTTGGCGGTGGTTGTGGTGCTGAATAGCTTTGTACAGGACTAGGTGTAGGTGGAGCAGGACTTGATTTTGATGATCCCATTTTTGTTTTTATGTTGGTTTCCTCCTAAATCATGAATATCAATAATACCACCCTAAAATTAAAGGCAAAGACAAAACAACTTGTGTCTCACTCACTGCAGCTCTGAAGACCAGTGTCAAGGCTCCTAGCAAAATTCCAGTTTTATACTTTTTTTAAGTGTCAGTTTGACGTTCATCTTTGTCACACATTCATATGCAAATGAAATACCACACACCAAAATCCACACCTACAGAACACAACTATTTGGCATTTTTGGAGACACTTTATAATAACTCTAATTAATAAAATTAGCAAACATTATTGCATTTTATTGTGCATAGAGATCATTAGTAATAATGCACTCACATTCATGGCAATGTATGGCCTATTGTATAATGTATATATATACGAATTATATTTTCAACCACACCACATTGCAAAATGACACAACATTTTTTGAGGGCACACTCAAAAAAAAAAAAAAAAAAAAAAAAAAAATTCCACACCCTGTCCTTTTATCACTGTCTTTATTTTACTGTGTTTCCTAGTTCCTTGTTCCTACTTGTACATGCTGTAAACAATTCTGAAGAAAATTTACTATAATTATTAGACCAAAACACTCTTGATGAATATTCTATCAAGTTCTGCCAACCTCACCAGTCAGGAACCCGAGTGTGCTTTTTGAATCCAATATTTCATTTGAAAGACATAGCATCTGTAAAACCGCATTCTTCCATCTTAAAAGTACATCTAAATTATGGCATATGCTTTCAATAGCAAATCCAAAAAAGTTAGTTCATTCGTTCATGACCTCAAGGCTAGAATATTGTAATGATCTACAGGCTGGTTGCCCTGAACGCATAATAAACAAACTCTGGTCCAAAATGCAGCAGAGTTCTAAAACCAGAAAGTATGACCATTTTGACCGGTTCTGAACTTACAAAGCATTAAATAGTGTAGCTCCCCAGTACTTAATGCATTATAGTCCTTCATGTCTATTGCGTTCTCAAAATTCTGGCCAGTTGATAATACCTAGAATATCTAAATAAACGGGCGGTAGATCCTTTTCCTATTTAGCTCCTAAAGTCTGGAACAGTCTATCTAGCATTCTTCGGAAAGCAGACACACTCTGTCAGTTTAAATCTAGACTAAAACACATCTCTTAGCATTGGCATAGGTATAACCTACACATATAGCACATTATCAATTCCTATTATTCAAATAATGTAAAACGATTATTAGGCTGCATAAATTAGTTCAGCTGGAACTGGGAACACTTTCCCTAACACCTTATGTACTCGTTACATCATAAGAAGAATGGTGTCTATGCTAATATTAGCCTCGGTTTATCCTGAGGTTTACCGTAGTCCGCCGGATCCGGGCTGTATCCAGAACAGATACGGGAGATGTGTGTCAACTCGACCAGTGTTTCCCAACCGAGGTGCCGTCTGGTGAGAGCAGGGATGCAGTGTTAAAACTCCTTCAAACATTTTAAAATTGCTAAAATGTGTAAAAAATGATGTACCATTGTTAAAAGTATTGCACCCTTATACATTGTATTACGGTATTGACTACTGATAGTGTTTCTTTTCTTTTGGAGATATACGGTTTTGTACGTGATGACGCTACGTTTTTGCGTCACATTTTTTCTAAGTTGAGAGAGAAGTGAACTGATGTTATGTTCTATGAAGACTGCTATAAAAAGGATAAAACAGCAGCACTGGACAACGTTTCGTTTGTTTTTTTCTACACGCAAGTGAAGGTAAATGACGAACTCGGATGCTCAACAGGTTATGGGCCCAGGAAAGGAAACAAACGAGCGTGAGTAACTTGAGTCAGACGCGACGTATAACACGTTCTTTGAAGCTAGCGATGAAGCTTAAACTGAAGAGACATATAAGAAGAAAAGTCAGTCGGCGAAAATGGCGATCAGAGCGGTAGGAGTCATGGCAGCACAATCTTTGTTTGATGGATCCGAAGATAAATATGATCTTTGGGAAACGAGATTCCTGTTTACACACTCTAAAGTTAAAAGAGACTATTTTGCATGAGCCCACTGATGCTAACGCAGAGCAGCTAGCTGAAGACAGACGGAAGAATGCTGATTGTTATGCTGAACTTGTAAGACTGATAGATGACAAAAGCCTATCACTGATAAGACATGAAGCTGCTGACGATGGCAGGAAAGCCCTTAGAATACTGAAAGAGCATTATTCAGGGAAAAGCAAGCCACGGATAATAAATATGTACACATCGTTAACTCAGCTACGCATGGCAGACAACGAGAGTGTTACAGACTACTTGATAAGAGCAGAGAACATCATCACAGCATTGAGAGATGCAGGAGAAGCCATGAGTGATGGATTAACCATAGCAATGATTCTCCGTGGATTACCAGATTTTTTCAAGCCGCTAGCCGTCCATATAACACAGAGGACGACATTACGTTCACAGATTTTAAGAGAAGACTGCGGATTTACGAAGAGGCAGAGAAAATGAAAGGAACAGAATCCACAGATAATGTGATGAAGACACAGACGAGACAAGGAAGAGGTCCTGTCAGGTACCACACTAAAGAAAGAAAAGATGAAGACGCAAATGTGACATGTTACAAATGTGGAACAAAGGGACACAAGGCGAGAAAATGTTACAAGAGAGTGTGGTGCAATCATTGTAAAAATAGTACACACGCAGAGTTCCTGTGCAAGAAAAAGGGCGACCAAGATGGCGTCAGAAAGGTTACAGATGAACACGATAATGATCAAGATCATCTCTTCAAAGCTGAACACTCCGAATATGAAAAACCGCAAAACAAAGTGAAGATGAAAGGCATCATGGTAGACGCTGGAGCGACATCTCATATAGTGAGCGACATCAGAAAGTTCAAAAGTTTTGATAGCTCATTTCAACCAGAGACTCATTCAGTGGAATTAGTCGACGGAACAAAGTGCAGCGGAATGGCGCAACAAAGAGGAACGGCAGTGATTTATCTTCTGGATGACGCTGGAAAACAGCACACTGCACAGCTACGGGACGCTCTATACATGCCTTCATACCCACATGACATTTTCTCGGTAGCAAGAGCAACAAATGGGAGAGCGACAATTATTTTCAAAAGAGGAGATAGCCACTTGATTACCAAAAACGGAAGCAGGTTTGATATTCATGAAAGTGGAAACTTGTACTATTTGCCAACACTAGAAAAGGGCGTTGACCAGTGCAAAGTGTGTCATGATTTACAAACCTGGCATGAAATTTTGGGACATTGTACCCTTGAAGATGTACAGAAGCTACAAGGTGTAGTAAGAGGCATGGAGATAAGTGGAAACAAAGCGAAACAGGAACAGCTATGTGAAGTGTGTACAAAAGGAAAATTCACGCAGACCAGAAACCGGGAGCCAGACAGAAAAGCAAAGAAACCCCTAGAACTAATCCACACGGACCTGGCCGGTCCCATGCCAACACAAAGCAAAGAAGGACATAGATATGCACAGTCGTTTACAGATGACTATTCAGGTACTATGTTCGTGTACTTCTTGAAAACCAAATGTGATACAATACAAGCTACAGAAAAGTTTTTAGCTGACATTGCACCTTTTGGAGACGTCAAGTGCATTCGTTCAGATAACGGCACTGAATTCATGAGTCGAGATTTCCAAGCACTGTTGACAGGGAATAAGATTAGACATGAAACATCTGCACCTTATTCACCACACCAGAATGGCACAGCGGAGAGAGAATGGAGAACACTTTTTGATATGAGCAGATGCTTACTGATAGAGAGTGAATTACCAGACGAGTTGTGGAACTACGCAATGCAGACATCAGCCTATGTGAGAAATAGGTGTTACAGTAGACGTACAAAGAAAACACCATACGAGTTATTCACAGGCAAAAAGCCAGATGTTTCCAAAATGCAGAAATTTGGATCAATATGTTTTGCTTACAAACAAGAGAAAAGCAAATTGGACTCAAGATGCGAACAAGGTGTTTTCATAGGCTACGACAAGAACAGCCCAGCTTATCTAGTATACCGTAAAACTTCAAATAATAGCCCGGGCTTTTATTTTCCCAAATCGTCGAACTGCACCAGCTTGTATTTGAGACAGGCGTCTATATGAGACAGGCCTTTATAATTTAGTGTTGAGATGTTGTTCATTGAGATGTTGTTCCTAGAGTCTCTAATCTCTAAAAATCTCCAAATGCTCAACGCATCCTCATCCCAAACTGCGGTCTTCCGAGCTTTTACTATAGTGCTGTCAATAGATTTTGATTAATATGCGCGAGGGAGAGAGAGCAAGACAGCGCTCGTGTTGTTTGAAGACGTGAGAGTGCGCGCGCACGCGGCCGGGGCGCGCTCTCTCTCTGCTCGTTTGCGCCGGGTCAAGCGCAACAGTCATTCTATTCTACATCACTCAAGGTTCAAAAATTGATTTTGGCGGCCGCCAAAAAGCGGACATTCCGACGGGTTTTAGAAGATTAAATACAACCCAAAACTAAAAAACAGACCCGGCCTCTATTTGAGACCGGCCTTTATTTACCTGTCGCCACACCAGGCGTGTAAAAGAGACAGGCGTCTATTTGGGACTCGGCTATTATTTGAAGTTTTACGGTACTACCCTAACACCGAAAAAGTCCAAAAACATAGATTGGTGAAGTTCACAACAAAGATAACCCGTGAAAGAGAAATACAAACATCTGAGACACACACAAGATATGAAAACATGAATCCAAAAATCTTCAGCAGTGAGATCAATGCTGATGAAAATATGGAGGATGAACCAGATCATGGTTTTCAAAGTGATGTTCCAGAGACTTTGCCCGAACAGGCTGATCCCTATCAATCAGGAAGAACTACAGAATCCGTGATCAGAAAGAACCCCCCAAGAACCAGGAAAAAGCCAGCTTACCTGATTTTGAAATTGAGGATGCAGAAGATAATCTGCAAACCTGCATAGATTTTTGCTACAGAGCAGTATGTGATATACCTCAAACTTACCAGGATGCCATAACATCAACAAAATCCAAGCAATGGAAGGATGCTATGGACAAAGAGATGCGATTATTGGAGGAGAATAAGACCTTCACACTCACTAAATTACCACCAGGAAAACAACCAGTTGGAGGAAGATGGGTTTACGCACTTAAAAGAAACATTGACGGATCTGAAAAATACAAGGCAAGATTCGTGGCAAAAGGCTACAGTCAGAAACAAGGGACTGACTACGATGAAACATTCTCACCCACAGCTGACATGACAAGTGTGAGAGTGGTTAAGCAGAAAGCAGCACAAGAAAACCTGATCTTGCACCAGATGGATGTTGAGACAGCTTACTTGCATGCACCAATAGATCACGAAACCTATATGGAACAACCGGAAGGTTATGAGCAAAAGTAAGTTAGTATGCAAGTAAAAGTTAGTATGCAAGCTGAAAAAATCTCTCTATGGCCTTAAGCAATCTGGCATAAACTGGAATGCGGTGTTACATGTATGTTTGACTGAGAATGGTTTTACACAGAACCCATCCGACAACTGTGTATACACAAAAGAAAAGCCAGATGAGAAAGTAATCCTGATAGTATGGGTTGATGATTTAATTATAGCTGCTAACAGTGAAAGTGTTCTGGAAAGTGTAAAAGGAATGCGCATAGAACGGTTCAAAATGAAAGATATGGGAAGGTTGAAACATTTCCTGGGCATAGATTTTGAACAAGCAGAGGGTCTAGTCAAAATGTCACAGGAAAGATATGTGAGAAGAATACTAGATCGTTTTGACATGCAAACCTCTAAATCTAGGGAAACTCCCAACGCATTCTCATCCTAGGGCGTCATATCTGACACTTTTGACATTTCGTCTAAATCCAACGCGCATGGTACCCTTTAGCGTCAATATAACACGCACAGATATGGGTAGGCTTAGGTCTGGGGTAGGGTTAGACCGCTAGGAGGCGCCTTCTGACCCATATATATCTGCGTCTCATATTGACGCTAAAGGGTGCCATGCGCGTTGAATGTAGACGAAATGTCACGAGCATCAGTATATGACACCTTGGGATGAGAACGGGCTGAAACTCCTTGTGAACCAAAGCTTGATTATACAGAAAATCCTGAAAAAATGAAAGAGCCAAAGAAGTTCAGGGAGGCAGTAGGAAGTTTAATCTACTTATCCACTTGCACGAGACCAGATTTAGGTTTTGTCTTCAGTAAACTATCTCAGTATTTTGCTGAACCATATTGTGGAAATTATCAATATTAAAACCTGGATGAAGGAGACAAAGTCGATTCTCAAAAGATTAAACAAAGTATTTTATTTCATGCATGAAATAGGCGTTCAACATACAGACAACGTGTGAGTATGAGAAGGCAAAGGCCAATGCCCTCGCCAAGGTTATATACCCTAACACATCCTGTGTACAAAAAAAAACCTTTGTTACCTTTAAACCAGACGTCTTAACTCATGATCATGTCCATCATATATTCTATCTAGACGGAACAATGTCATGTCAGCAAAAGTTTCCTGTTTTTAGCTGCCGATTTTTTACTGCTGATCAAAACTGTGCACACACATATTTTCACACTTGAAGTACAAAAGGTCACTTGGAGTACACACGTATTGTCAATCTAGAGAACATTTCGTTCCAGCAAGCTTTGTCCTCACTTATACATCTCTAAAAGCATGGTTATATATCCTTGATAATCTTATATGATTATATTCCTTTAAATGCTTATGAGTAAAAATGAATCTGCAATGTTAATAAAAGTTGTACACATAAAAGTAAAAGAACACCTCCAAAAGTGAAATTTCTACTACAACCAACAGAACAACACTGGAACACAGTAAAACATGTGTTCAGGTACCTTAAAGGTATGGCAGAACAGCAATTATGCTTCAGAAGAAATGACACAGAGAGGCTAGGTCTGAGAGTGTATAGTGACGCTGACTGGGCATCTGATACAAAAGACAGACGCAGTACTTCAGGATATGTGTTAATCTGATTGAAGGAAGCTCTTTGATCTCCTGGAAAACAAGAAAACAACCAAAAGTAGCATTATCTACTTGCGAAGCAGAATACATGTCCTTAGCATCAGCCATGCAGGAATGTATCTACTTAGAACAGTTGCTTAAGCGCATGGACACATACAAATATGCACAAACAAAGGTGTACGAGGACAACCAAGGTACCATTGCACTAGCCAAAAACCCAATATGTAGGCAGAGGTGCAAGCACATTGATATCAAATACCATTTCATAAGAGAAATTGTAAATGATGGCAAGGTTATCTTGGAATATTGTCCTACAGAGACAATGGTAGCTGACATAATGACAAAGCCAGCCACCAAGCAGAAGTTAAAGAGGTTTACTCAAGACATGTTTGGAACATAAAAGTGTAAAAGGTGTAATAAAAAAATAAAAAAATAATAAGTTGTTTTTGGTAATACAATGGGCTAAGAGTGAGTGGGAGTGTTAAAAGTATTGCACACTTATACATTGTATTACGGTATTGACTACCGATAGTGTTTCTTTTCTTTTGGAGATATACGGTTTTGTACGTGATGACGCTACGTTTTCGCGTCACATTTTTTCTAAGTTGAGTGAGAAGTGAACTGACGTTATGTTCTATGAAGATTGCTAAATAAAAAGGATAAAACAGCAGCACTGGACAACGTTTTGTTTGTTTTTTTCTACACGCAAGTGAAGGTGAATGACACACTCGGATGCTCAACAACCATCAATCTCGGATGTCTCTAACAACAAATAACACAAACAATTTTTTTTTAATAAAAATGCAAATCATACCTTTGCGGAGTGGAGTTGAGGTTACTATAGTGCGTAGGCCAACGCATAGCTTTAAGCTAGCTCTTTTTCATGTTGCGCTCACGGTCAAATACACATGAAAATATTGTCACAACCGTGTATTCACTATTCGTCTTGCCTCGTATTCACGTAATCACATCAGTTATGTCCGTGCTGTCAACACATGCGATTAAAGTTTTTAAGTTTAACGCATTATAAATATTTAATGCATTTAACGTCATCCTTTAGCTAGCGTTACATTATATGATCACGTTCTTTTACATCATAAATGCATTTTTGCTTTTAAACCATTCAAGCGCGACAAGACAAAAAATAACATGATGTCTGTGAATGTCCTCCTGACACACACAAGCCAGAATCGACTTCTTTCGCACTTGAATGTTTTGAAGAGTATCCTCATAAGAGCAGTCTTAAATAAAGTCTTAAATGAGATAAATAATGTCTTAAAAGCTCCGCAGCACTTCACTAAAACCCACCCATAAAACGACTCTAGAACACAAACCCATAATTTCACCAACAAAGAGAAGTTTGATCAGAAAACGAATCAGAAAGGAATGATCAGAAATCACTGAAAACTATAGTGAGATCGTAACATGAACATAAAAGAGACTATTTGTTGGCAAATTTGTTGTTTACTTATATTTTCAGTCAGACAAGCTCCCGTAAAACCCAGAGTTGCTTTATTTTATGACATAGGCCTAGGCCTAAAGCTAAATATGGATATCAGACCGTCCAGTAAAAAGAGACGTACTGACAGATAAAATAAATAGTGATAGCATGATTTATCTGATTTCTTCATATTTAGGCCTACAATGTTTACTGGTTAGCGAGCATAGTCTTTTGCAGCGCATATAAATATTTCTGCCTTATGGTGATCAGAATCCACATTGGATCACAAACAGAAGGTATTCAATCATTTGCAACTGCCTGAAAGTGAGTTTTGAGCTAAAAGGATTTTAATAGACTATAATGCTGATTAACTGGTATGGAATCATCCATGGCACTGTTGTCTCTAGACTCAGATTAGCTCAAAAATCACTCCTCAAGCCCGAGCTGGCAGGAAAAACCCTGGGCATTGGCCCCGAGGAAGCCCCGATGAGGCCCGATCAAGCCCCAGAAGTGACAGTGGAAACGCGACTGAACCTTTTTTCTGTCTTTCTTTCTTTCTTTTTAGTTTTTCAATTCCTCCTGGGGACTCTGAAGAACTGTATGTGAAGAATTTGTTTACATAAATGTACATCTGATGAAAGTTGAAAGTTTTAGAATCAATAGTGGTGTGAAAATGTGACAATCTTGTAGATGTATCAGTTTTGTATTTCTTCAGTTTGAAATATTTAATTCATCGTATTTTTATTTTATTTTAATGAAACTGTTCTACTGTTAATTGGTACAGTATTTTAAATGTTACATGTATTTCATTTAAAATTTTTACTTTATTTTTTCAAAAACTGATTATATTTTCTGTTTTATATTTGTACAGACGTTGTATTTTGTCTTCCAAAATAAGGCTGAAAATGTACAATCTTGAACATGCCTTAACACGTTATTGAAGGTTTGTTTTGCTATAATAATATGAAAAAGAAGTGTTTTTATGTAAAATTTTTAGTACTGTCACTTTATTGAAGGTGTTTGATCATATAATCTAGGAAAAGTCTGTAAAATATATAATCTTCACATTATCCTGTGAAGATAAGCATTTGGTTGAGTACACTTTATAATAGGCCTACTATTTGTCATAATATCTGGTGTATTGAGTAGGCTTCTTACAACTGCCTGGGGTTCTGTTGGGACAGGAGGCTCCAAAAGACAGATATTACCATCAGAATATGTTGGGACCAACGAAAAACCCAACCCAAAGTAAAATAAATGGAAATATCAAAAATAACACATATGTAGACCTCTTACATTTTATGAAGGCCCTTGGATCTTCGGGAGTGATTGCCTCTGATGAAGTCCCTCCAGGAATTCCCTCAGCCAAAAATGCTGCTGCAGTGCTAGACACTGCTAGACACTGATGCTATTTAGTTATATGTCAAATGTTTGTAAAGTCAGCCTACACCCATGATATGCTCAAGCCTTACCTGATTGAATTATGTTTTTATATTTTATGTTCAGCTGCTGCCACGTTCTTTTAATGCCTGCAGGATTGTACCTCCTACATGAAAATTTAAATTAGGTTGAATAACATAGGCCTACTGTTCTTCCAATTTCACCTCTGATATTATAACATTCTTTAGAAAGTATTGGTCTACTTATTACTAATTACTAAATCCTATATCAACCTCAACCACTTGAACAATACAAGGAGAGACAAGAAACTGCACTTTTAATGCTTTCATATTAACAATACACAATTGCATTGCATTCTTGTATTGACCAAAGTGTCTAGGAGAAGGTTACATTAAAAGTATGTTAAATCCATTATTGTTTTATACAGAACTGTTCTATAGTCTATGCAGTAGCCTATTTAATGTAATTAGCCTAGACCACATTTTATTTTAAATTACAGAAGAATTAAGCATAATCCCTTTAACTAAATTACAATATTTTAGATTACAATTAATTACACCCAACACCCTATAACAGTAAAATCTTTTTGTCTGGTGCTGTTGCCATGGTGATATCTGCGCTCCATTGATAATGGCTTTTTATAGTTGTGGTGCACACGCTTAACTCAGAGTCAGTCAACTTATTAGAGTTGATTGAACTAATTAATTTCAGCTGTTCTGTAACCGAAAACTCCGAGTTTACCATCTCAGGGTAAGTCAACTCAGAGTTCAAGTTTGAACTCAGAGTTGGTTGAACCTCCTTCTTGAAACAGGCCCCTGTTTTCTCCCTCGGGGTAGTTTTGTTTGGATACATCAAATTAAACTGTGTAATATTTTAAGATTTGTCATCGTCTGCACCTTCTGTCTTCGTCTGAATTCACTCCCTCAATCACTCACCTGTTCATCGTCCTCATCATCATTGTCACCTGTGCCTTGTTAAGTGTCATCTGTCTCACCTGTGTCCATTAGTGTCTGTATTATTATTATTTTAGTAAATGTTTGAATTGGAGCCATTGAGTCTTCTGCCCGCTACACATCCGTGACGGGGTGGTTATTACGGGGGAAAAAAAAATACAGACAACAAATAACATCTTTAATAGGACCTGTTTTTGTCAGATCTCCTCATGCTTATTCTTGAATATAAATTTGTGGTTCTTCAAAGTGCAGTGCAAAATTTTATTTGCTAAATTCCGTTGACTTAACATAATGGCATGAATCTATGTTGACTTGGTAAACTTGTTATAATGCAGTGACTATTGGCCATGAGGCAGAGCAATGAGGATAAGAATGAGTGGAATTCAAATACGTTGAAAAAATAGCCTATAAGCCAAAGATTTCGCAAGGAGGAATGTGTTGAAAGGAGGAATAAGTCTAGAGAAAAGTCCCATATTAAATTAAACTTATTGTAGTTTCATTGTGTCTTTATACTTTCATTTTAACAGTTTTTACACTTTTTTCCCAATCAAAGAGCCAGTTCTGCTGACTTTGCAGTGACAACACTATTAATGTTAAAATGTGGCCTATACAATTATATTTTCAACATATAGTGATAGACAGCAATGTTTATGAAGTTTCACTTAAAAAAGAGCAGAACACCATACACTAAGCGAGGAATGAATTGTGAGTATAGAACATCAGGAAAGTTAAAGTGCTTGCATCTTGCTGCACTGCATTTCATTTCATTTCATTTCATCATCTGTTTTTGTCAGATCTCCTCATGGTTATTCTTGAATATATTGTGGTTCTTCAAACTCCAGTGCAAGCTTTATTTGATTTGCTAAATTCTGTTGTCTTAACATAATGGCATTAATCTATGTTGGCTAAACTTGCCTTAATGTAGTGATTAGATGGCCATGATGAGGCAGAGCAATGAGGAAAAGAAAGAGTGGAATTCAAATAAGTTGAAAAATGTGTCTATAGGCCAAAGAATTCGCAAGGATGAATGTGTTGAAAGGAGGAAGAAGTCTAGGGAAAAGTCCCTTAAATTATTCTAGTTTCATTTTCTTTCCTTTCATTTTAACAGTCTTTTCACGTTTTTTCCAAATCAAAGAGAAGTTTTTGCTGACTTTACAGTGACAACACTATAATGTTATAAATGTGGCCTATATACAATTATATTCTCAACATAGTGATAGACAGCAATGTTTATGAAGTTTCCCTTACAAAAAGAGCTGAACACCATACACTAAGCGAGGAGTGAATTGTGAGAACATCAGGTTAAAGTGCTTGCAATTTGCTGCACTGCATTTCATTTCAGTCAGATGAGACGTTGCACTATTAAGGCTATTTCTTCGTAAGGAAAACAGGTCAATTTAGCTCAACGGGAATTATTCATACATGTTTGGGGAATTTTGAAAGAATCACTATCACATGGCAGAGAGTAAATGCTAAAATTAAGTGTAATATAATGTTTTTTTGTGCAAGATTAATGTTAAGTGGGAGATTTAGTAGTGATTTAGTTTTGTTATGCTCATTTAGAAGAATTTCTGTTAATGTTGGTTTTAGGACAGTTATCATCACGGTGACAAGTGGTGCATGTGGCTTGGTTTGAGAGCAAATATGTTAAAAGCTTATTTTGCTGCACTCATACAGCAAGTGCTACTATGCTATAACATGTTAGCAAATTTGCAAGTTAGCCCTTAGCCTGTTTTATCTAGCTATGTTTATACTAATAAAAATGTTCACATCGAGGTTACATGAAAATTTTAAGTTAAATGTATGAATTAGTGTACTCAAATATTTCAAGAAAGTCTGAAGAGAGTCTGAAGTCTGAGTACAAAATAAACATCTGCCAGTTCTGCTTACTTAAAATTGTAATTTCTTGGGGTCATGACATGAGAAACCAAATTTGCCTTGATCTATTGGTATATAAGAGATATAGGCCTATGTACTATTAAAACTTCCTGCAAGTTTCATAGCTTAAAGGTTGTATCAGTCATTTCAGGCCCAAAAAAATTAATCTAATCTTTCCTAACGATCCGCTAGCTGCCCGCCCCATAAGCATGCCGTCCAAAAAACGCGTCTCTGGGCAGCCTAGGCTCTGAGATCTGCACACAAAAACAAATGGGTACACCACCACTCAAAACCAAAATAAAGGGAGTCCCTCTCTCTCTCCCTCTCATGATACAACCAGACACAGGTAGATCCATACGCAGTAGGGCTGTCACTTTACGTTCGAAACTCGATTGCACAATCGATCGGACCAACCAACACAAGTTTCGAAAACTAAAATAGGGAATCGATTTTAACATCCTTTTTTCTTTTCTTTCTTTTTTTAAACCAAAAATGTGTTTTAGGTGGACAGATCAATACAGTACACAGAACATGTAAGTTAGGATATTGGAAAATAACAATGTATTTTCTGTTAACCAAATGCTTTTTAATATTCGCAATACTTCAATGCAAGTGAACAAGCGCGCCATTATTTGTTGCTTAGTGACGTGTGTGTTCAAGCAAGCCAGAAATGCACAGGTTCTGCGCAATACGCTGTATTTAATATATCATGATGACTCACGAGTTGCGTATTTGCGCTAAATCCGCGCAGCTTTGGCTACACGAACTTCCCCAGCAAAGTGAGTAAACATAGAAACACTCGTGATTTGACAGCGTTACCCGCCAAAGTTAATTTTGGCGGGTGTTAATTTCAATCCCTGACGGTTGCACTCCTGTTTGTCACACGAAAGTTCACGCCAATAAATCATCAGAAATATTTCTGACTTGTGCGCGTCTCAAGCGCCCTCTTTACGCTCGTTCTAATAATGCCTGTTAGTTGTCCGTGGATTTGCCTATATTTAGTGTTGAAAATGGAAACGTCTTTAGACATGGAAAATCGATTTTACAATCGATTCAATCAACACTTATGTCTCAAAAATCGAACACTTTTTTCACAAAAGTGACAGCCCTAACATGTAGTATAGGTTTATTTACAGGGTAGTCAGACAGGCAATGGTCAGAGACAGCAAACACAGCAAAGGAGACTTAAACGTGGTCCAAATACCAGGCAGGAGATCAAAGGCAGGCAGCAGGCGATACGGAATCCAGGAAACAGGCAAGGGTCGAGAAACACAGACTAGAACTGGATAACAGACTAGGAAAACTAGGAAACACTCAGAGATGTACACAACAGTGAATCGAGACTTCGCAATGGGTAATAGTGTGAGTGGGGTTTTAACTGAGGCCCTGTTTACACGAGAACGATTCCGAGTGAAAACGTAAAAATATTTTATCGGATGTGCCTTTCGTTTACACGGTGACGCCGTTTTTATGGCTTAAAAACGCAAAAAAGTGAAACCACCCTCCAGAGTGGAAAACTTAAAAACGCTCCACCGTCGCGTTCCCGTGTAAAGGGTAAAAACCGGTAAAAACGCAAAACTGCCCTCGATCACGTGCGCGTTTACGTCACAGGCATTCGCCAGTACAGGAAAATAATAACTAACATGTCGGATTATTTCCATACGTCGGACCTTCAAGTTGCCACAGCAGCTCTGATAAACATACAAGAGTCTTTTCAGCAGTTGCACAAAATATTCTCAGATATTGGTGTTGTTGTGTGGCAGTGCTTCGTTGCCACCTAGCCGCCTGGAGTGCACACTACATAGAATTTCACACACTTTTGCGTCACCATATGCACGCAGATTTCCCCTTCATAACGCTCGTCTAAACGCAGAATAAAAAGTGAAAACGCAACGCCACTTTTGCGTTTTCTCTTCTGATCGTTTCCGTGTAAACATAGCCTTAGAGTGGAGCTGCGTGAGAAACAAGATGCAGGTGTGAGAGTGATCAATGGGAACAGGTGTGTGCATAATCAGTCCAGGGTGTGTGCGTGAAACAGTCCAGGGATGACAGTACAGAAGGGTGGGGCGCCCTCTCGTGAAACTCGAGGGCAATGCAGCAGATCATTGTCACAAATACATTACAATTATTTATAAAATTAGTATTTATTCAAAGTGATGCAGGAATGGCTTAAAGGGATAATTCACACAGAAATTAATGTATTCATCCTCACCTAAATTAAAGTTTTGGGTCATCTATGCCTTTAATTGAAGGGTGTACCGGTGGTGAAGGTGTAAAATCAGTGACATAAAAAAATATATATATATATATATATATATATATATATATATATATATATATATATATATATATATATATATATATAAAATATTCATAGTAGACAATGCCAGATTTATTTAAGTTAGACAAGCTGGATCAGTGGTGCATGCAGAGAATTTCAACATGAATTTCAAGAAAGGTATGCTTTTTCTCAGTCTCATTGCTCCAGATACCCCAATTCACTGTTTTGGGACAGGTTGAATGAATATTGTCAAGAAAAATGAACACTTCAAGATTTAATATAGGATTTATTCAACAGATAAGCAAGTTATTTTGTCCATACATGTTTTGAAGAATGTAAAATATGTCACTGCATTATTCCCACACTACTTATTTGTGTCATTAAAAAAAAAAAAAAAAAATCTAATTTTGAATCTTTCTATAAATGTTCAGGTTTACATTAGTATTTTTAGTACTTTATTTCCAAGGATAGCCCCTTGAGATGAACCATCTCATTTTCAATTACAAAAAAAACCAACATCATAATAGAAAATCATAGATAAAGTAAATACAACACAGGACTATAACAAACATTTAAGTACATTGACATTTACATTCATATACACACACACACTCGAACAATGCTCCCATAAAATTAATCCCATTCCATTTGTTTGGCCCATACCATAATCAAAGACAATAAATAAGCCATCTGCGAAAAATGCAAATACAAAATCAAGATATAAATATGCTTATACACATCCATAAACCCCTACAGATACCTAAATAGAAAAATTAAAATAAAAAAAAAATTATTAAAAATGAGGAGAGGAATCAGAAACAAGAACACAATGTTTGAAAATAAGTCAAAAGAGATGATTTGAAACCATAAAAAGAATTTATAGATCTGAGCGAGCCGGGAAGGTTGTTCCAATCTGATGGAGCTTTAAGTTTAAATGCATGACAACCTATTTCTTTGCTAATTCTGGGTGTATGAAAGAAGAACTGTTCCGTATGCCTTAAATTGTAATGTGTTTTAAAAGGAATTAGGTAGTATTTTAGATATGAAGGGAAAGTGAAGTGTATACATTTAAAAATAAGTAGTGACCAATAGAATTGCCTTCTTGACTTGGGAGCCAGCCAGTTCAAAGACTCATACATTTGACAGTGGTGAGTTCTGTAAGGACATTGGAGCACAAATCTACAAAGACTATTATATAGTACAGAGATAGGTCGAAGATTTGAAACTGAGGTGTTCCCATATATAGCATCAGCAAAATCAAGTATTGGAAGTATCAGATGAGTAATAATTATTTTCCGAACCTGTTGTGAAAAGCAATCAGCAGAGCGATAAAGTGACTTCACCATATATTTTCATGCAAATTGAATCTACCGTTTGTAGAGAGTGTTGGATTTGTGAAATATCAGAACTGGAGAAGTAGCCTATATTACAGTGTCGTCTGCATATAATTGAATTGAACAGTCAGGACAGATTTGCGGTTAATCATTGATAAAACTGGAAAAATAAAAGAGGATCTAAAGCTGAACCTTGTGGAACACCTTTATCTATCATTTTGAAGCCTGACTGGCTGCCTTGAAAAGTAACGTTCCGGGTACTTGTCTGTAACCCTGTTCCCTGAAAAAGCGGAATGAGATGCTCTGTTGCTTAGCGCTTTGGGAATGTCTTTAATCGTGACCTGCTGTGAATATAGTGTGTAAACACGTCGATGGAATTGACCGGAAGCAATATAGCCTCGATCGGTGAGGTCATCTGTGCGCACCCGTGACACAAGGCTATAATTAGATGAGCCACAGGTGCATCATCAGGATATTTTGTCTGAAGAACAGTCCTGTGACATCATCAGCACGGCAAAGTAGCGCAGCATCTCGTTCCGCTTTTTCAGGGAACAGGGTTACAGTCAAGTAACCTGGAACGTTCCCTTTCAAAAGCTACATTCGATGCTGCGCTGCTTAGCGCATTGGGAACGAGAATACCCACGCCGCCGGGCTTGAAGGTGTCTGGACTCCTTACGGTTGTGTAGGTGTGCTCACAAGAACGCAAGAAAGCCCTAGACATTAGCTTGTGATGTCGACTCAAGGATGTGTAAGGACTGGGCGAGGGTGAATCTTAAATAAATCCTTGCTAAAGTCCCAAAGCCTTCAAAGGCCTGGAACTTGAAAAAACACACACAAACACACACACACACACACATCCCCTCAGGACAGGCCGTGGTGTCCGCTTACAAGACATTAAGACATTTTATGACTGATCGGAATGTCCCACAGGAAGGGGATTTCTAAAGGGAAAAGAAACTTCTCTCTTTAAAAGACATTTAACCAGATATATTCAATGTGTTTTATGTGTGTGTTTATTTGTCCATGTTTATTTGTCCATGCACTTTACACATAACTGCCTATTCCCCAGGATTCTAACTAAGGAGAAATGAATACTTTATTCATATATATATATATATATATATATATTTATGATATATCCCTTTGAGAATTGTACGAACAATGTATCCAATCTCATCTTACGATTTGTCTTTTATGTGTTTGATCTATGTGTTTGAAAACTAATGGGATAAGGTTTCAAACGGTGCAAACTATGATTAATCCGCTCCAGGTGAGGCAAGTTTGGATTCTCTGAGCTCGAATCTTCGTTCCCCATTTAGCAATTTACATCACATCTTGCTAAATCTTTGTGACACATAGGACTATAATAATTGTGAAGATTCTGCTCTTAAATACCCGACGAAATTAGCGTTTCAAATGCCTTGCTACGAGACAAAGGATCATAAAAACTAAACTCCCGCCTTGTGATTCCCACTCTCCGATTGCCCAAGCCGACAGGAAAAGGTTGGCTTCGTCAAAAGTGATAAATCTCTCCCCTCTCTCTCTCTCTCTCTCTCTCTTCGTCCTTCGCTGCGGCTGCAACATGTAGCCTAATAATCCTATCTCGTGATCTCCTCCGGAGACCGGATCAGATCTTTATTTCTTTTCTTTGTAAGTTAAAGTTCTGTTTTCCGTAGTCGACTCTGTTCACTCCCACGAAGTGAAACGAACTTAGCCGAACTATGCTACTTTGGTAATGTACCTCAACGACTTTAAAAACCCTCTGTTCAACACGCGCGCCAAGCAGCACCACGTGACGCTTACACACACAAAGGACTCCGCTCACGCATGCGGCCAGACCGGGCCGTTCAGGAATGCAGCAACACAGCGAGACCCATAAATTTGTGCAAGTATATCTTTTTATAGAGCTTCCAATAAGCCTTAAGATGATGTTTCGTGTTGTTACAGAAAGGTGAAAGTCTGGAGGAATGCTATCAATGCCCTCTCTCTATCTCTCTCTCTCTCTTCTCTCTCTCTCTTCTCTCTCCCTTACTCGCTCTCACGCGTGTAAGTTATCCATTGTCCAAACTCTGCGCATTTCTCTCATCGATGTCTTATTGTGTTTTGTATGTCTATTATGTTTGTAAATACATATATATCTATCTATATATATATTCCATGACAACCGTAGTAAATATATATGTAGTTATGCCTTTATTAAATTCATTATATTCATTTGATTGATTCATTTACTTTGCTCATTTTCAAGTCCCTTAAGTGCAAAAAGGTCCTACTCGCTTTATAAATGAAAGATACTTTAAAGAGTATGCGTTTATAGGGCAGCAAACCCAATTCTTCTGGCCAGAGAATTGCGTTTCCTGAAATCCTATAAAGTAAGATGAAATTGTGGATCCCCACAATATTATTCTGGCAATTGAGCTAATTAATTTTGCCTGTTTCGTAAGACGTGATCCGTGCAATTAACTGTAATCAACTTGTAGTTAAAATGCAAGGATACACAGTTATGCACGCAGGTAAAATGACATTCTCCCTTAGAGGGAGATTTATTAACATGTAAGACTGATCTAACCCAAACATGTATGAATAATTATTAATTATCAATTATTAATTATGATATGCAAATTCCCCACGGATTAGATCCGCTGAGTCTTTACAGATGTGAGAGCCCGGAGTGGCATGAACATCCAAACTATAAAATCTTATGAATGTGTGCGGAGTGCACCCCTTGCCAAAGCAGTAGATGAGGCGACCCCTCTGGTGGAGTGAGCCCTTAGACCCGTTGGCGAAGCTTGGACGCACGTCTCATAGGCAAGAGCAATAGCATCCCTGACCCAATGTGACATGGTCTGTTTGGGGGCGGCAGCACCTCTGTTACTGCCCCCATAACAAACAAATAGTTGCTCTGACTTACGCCACTGGCTAGTGCGGTGAACGTATGCCTGAAGGCTGGACACAGTCTGTGAGATCTCTCCTGCTCCGGCGTTGTGAACGGCGTAGGGCAGAAGGCCTCAAGAATGACTGGATGTACAGCCGGAGGTACCTTAGGCAGGTAATCAGGATGAGGATGCAAAATCACTTTCACCATTCAAGTCTAAGCAGGATGGCGATATTGACAGAGCCTGCATGTCCCTGATTCTTTTTAGAGAGGTAATAGCCATAAGAAAAAACATCTTTAGGGTCAGAAGTTTATCAGACGCTGACTCTAGAGGTTCAAAGGGGGTCTGAACCAGACCCTTGAGTGCTATTGCTAAGTCCCATGAAGAGATCTTGGTTCTGACGGGAGGCCTCAGTCGTCTGGCCCCACGAGTGAAGCGAGTGAGCAGAGGATGTCTCCCGAGTGGCACCCCGTCCACCAAGGCCGACGCAAGCCGAAAGAGCGGCCACATAAACCTTGAGAGTGGCAGGGACATGTGCCTGTTGATAACTTTTCCTGCAGGAAATCCAGAACTGAAGCAATCTGGCATGGCGAGCCGTTGAGGAGAGATATTATCTCCGAGAACCACACTGTGTTCGGCCAACACAACGCTATCAGTAAGAGACAAGACCCTTGCTGGCGAACTCTGGCTAGAACTCCCGGGAGCAGAGCCACTGGAGGAAACGCATACAGGCGCATTTTTAGGCCATGTGTGCGCCATCGCGCGAGGGAACGTGAGAATCTGGTGAACAAGCAAGCGAAAGGGACGGACCCGTCACTTGCTCGTCGGCCAAATCCATTTCGGTAGCCACACAATGATAATGCGGGTGTGGACTGAAAGTAGCCAAGACGAGCGAGAAGCATTTTAGGTGTGAATAATTCACAATGCTCGCACTCTCCTATCTCTAATGCAGCAGCTGCATGCTCCTCCCCCAAACACACAAAGCAGTAACCGTGTTTATCCAGTTCTGACATAGGACGAGAACATGGACGAACACAGCGCTTAGCTTGCTGACTCATTTCTCTTTCTGACTTTTTGAAACTCTTTTAATATTGTTAAGAGATGAGAAAGATGAGAAAGAGAAATGAGATGAGATGAGATGAGATGAGAAAATCTGCACACTGCCAGGTATAAAGCTAAATAACTCCTAACCAAGATCTGTAGTAGCTGAGAGAGAAAATAGATGCTTGCACGCCAAACACAGAGAGGTCTCTGAAAACAAAAGACCTGACGATGCACCTGCGGCTCATCTAATTATAGCCTTGCGTCGTGGGTGTGCACCGATGACGTCACCGACCGAGGCACTTCCGGTCGATTCCATCGACATGTTTACACACTATATTCACAGCAGGTCACGATTAAAGATGTTCCCAATGCGCTAAGCAGCGCAGCATCGATTGTAGCTTTTGAAAGGGAACACACTAACTTTTGTGATGAAGAATAAAAAAAAAGTAAAGAGTCAGTAGAAAGTTCAATTACATTGGACATTAGATTTAGAGTCACAGATTTTCATTGACCGCTGTACATATATTTGTAAACCTAAACACAAAACGCAATCCTCTCAGTACTAGTTTTATACCACAATCTTCTTAAAATTATGTTCCTGTGATAAAGAAAATGTATCACAACACAATCAAAGAATGACCCGCTCCAAATATATTATATGTGACTTCTATTAGTAGCTTTGAATGTCCATCAATCTATCATCAGCAATCTGAACAATCTGTTCAAGTGCCTTTAGTATCAGAGCATAAATGTCATCTTTCGTGTCAATCTCATCATGGTAGTTCTTCACGGCAGTTTGTTAGCCTGGCTAAAGTCAGACCTCGTCTCATTGAGACGTGGTCTGGGAACCACATTTTCTCGTATTTGAGGCGTACATAGGCATGAAAAATAAGTCCCATTGAAATACATTAGATTGAAAGTCGTGTTGAGTGACACGAAAAAAAAGAAGGAAATTCGTCTAATAGAAATAGCGATAAATCAAAGCTATGTAGCGACAACGAGAATGAACCAAACACAATTGAAGCTTTTAGGATTTTTGTTCATACATAGTCCCACAAAGAGTCTTCACATTCCAGATTCAAATCACCAGATCCAGAGAATCTTCAACCAAAAAGACATTTTATTGTTTAACAGACTTCAGCAGGAAGAACGTTGTCAAAATTAGATAGTTTGGAAGACTGATGGGTTCAGAGATGTCACGGGATTGAACCCACCAAGTTAACGCCACAGGTCATTTGATCCCATGACAAAGATGTAAAACAGACTTCCCCCTTCTTAAAGACCTCTGAACGACTTCATTGTTGAGACGAGACAGAGACTTTTCATATAAAAATGCATACAATCATCACAAAACAATTCTTGACGAACTTACAATCAAAACATCGTTTAACTGCATAATTCTATATTTTGTCTATGACCCCTGCTTAGATCACATAAAAGTCATGTAATTGTTGTAACTATTACCTGGGTGAATGAAAATGCATCGTGTCTCCTATCAATGCGACCACATATCCCTAATTAAAATGATGGCTTGATTGAAATCTGTGTAAAATGTTTATGGTCTTAAAATGGAAATTATGTCTAAACTAAATCCTCTGCTCAGCTATAATAATAATAATAATAATACATTTTATTTGTAATGCACCTTACATTTATAGCAAATCTCAAAGTGCTACAGTTTAAGATAATAAAAGCATTATAAAAATAGACACAATAGTTAAAAGTCAAAAGTTCTCCTAAAAAGAAAAGTTTTTAGTCCTTTTTTTCTGAACGAGTAAAGCAGACCACAGATAACACATGATTTACGATGAGAGGGGGATGATGGAAAATACCCCCTTCTCAAATAACCTTACAAGTATCTTATTGTCCGAATTCCTCCAGGAGGCGGGACAAAACACTTGAGTTTAAAATCTTAGACCCGAACACAGAAGTCGGGCGGGCTCTCTCTCGAAAAGGTCTCGGCAGAAGAACAAGTCGGGTGGAGACAGCAGACGATGGTTAGTAGCTAACCATGTAGACGCGTAAAGACAAAAGAACCCAATTTAAGATCAGAAGAACGGGTTCAACAGCTTAATTCAAGCCATCATCATCTACTCGTCACGCTTTTCTTTCTTTTCTTTGTTTTTCCTTTTCCGTTAAAAGTCTCGGTTCTAAGTTAAGTTTTGCTGCAAAGTTTCGTTTTAACGTTTCAACTGCAAAGCCTGCTTCAACTTCAAAGACTTCATTCATCCGCGCCAACACACCACGTGATTGGCTGCCCCAAGACGTCTCCAGGCACAGCCAGCCAGGCAACGGACAAGCAAGTAGCCTACCTCCAGACTAGCTGAACTGGTGCCTTGATATAAAATCGAATAACCCGCCTAAGAAACGATAGAAGGGTTAAATTAATGATTGATGGTTCGTTCAGGTCATGTCTTATAAGTGCATATAGAAACTTGGGATTTCACTATCTCACTCTTAAAACTCATTCTTTCCTCACTCTCTTTCTTTCTCCAACTTGTATGAATGCGTGTGCGTGTGTTTGTGTTAGATATTAGTTTTATGTTTTAGGATAATCAATAAAGTATTGTTTGTATTTGAAAAGAGAAGCATTACTTGTGTTATGTGCTTACAGATTTATTGTCTTGAACTTTGATCTAAGTTACCTATGCTTTTACCCTTGATTTATTTCTTAATTTAGCTGTTAGCTGGGAATTAGTCTTTCTTGGCCAGGAAGATATTATATTTCCTAGAATTAATCATTGTTTATGCTTTCCGTTCATTGGATGAACTGATAAAATGATCATACTATTGATTCTGCTACAGTAAATTCTGAAAATAATTAAATTATTAATTATTGATCATAATCCGTTATGAATAATAATTCGTTATATTTATACGGGCGTATAAACGCTACAGCTAGCAGTAATGGATCCTTGGTCTGTGGAAAACTACTAGAAAAGGTGGCTGCTAGAATGAAGACCTTGAGAATGGTATAAAGGCTGCCCAGTTCTTCCTGTCTGTGTCTCACTCACTCCACAGGGTAACTGCTGTGTTGGCGACTGGGCCTATTCTTGCAAGAATAAAAACTTTTTCATTTACAATTTGACTCAGAGTGTCTCTTACACAGTGATGATGTTTAATAGGATTTTTTGCCACAACAACAGAGAAAGGGAAATGAATGTCAATGTCTGTTTGCACCACTGAAAAAAAAAGACAGAACTTCAAAAAATGCACAAAAAAGATTCAAAACTATTATTATTATTATTATTATTATTATTATTATTATATGCAACAAAGTTTGGTAATAAAAGTTAATTTAAATATATAATTTAAAAATAAATATTCAAATGTAAATTTTAAGCAGAAAGTTTAGAACTCTTGCACAGGGGATGAACGCAGAACACTTGAGCCATCTACTGGCCATTATTGTCACAACATGATTTTGACCTGACCTGAAGTTATCTTTCTTTCTTTTTTTCACCAAATGGCAGCAGTTTGACCCACATAAATGAGAAATTCTTCTTTTTTTTTACTCTTTTTTTTTATTTTTATTTTTTTATTTTAGTTAAGTTCCAAAAGTTTGCACACTTGCTTATTCAAACAGTGGTAAAACAGATACATTTACATAATATCTAAAAACGGTATACATTACATGAAATCCCAAAAAAAGTGCATAATTTCTTAAGGGAAATTAGCATTATATAATTTAATTTCAAAAACTGTAATGTGGTAATGCTATTGCACTCAAAAAAATGAACTAGGAAGGTTGTGCACTTTACATAATATATTTATATTTAGTTTACTTATAATAATTGTGTTTTTTTACTTTAAATGTTTTTTTCTATTAAGGTCAACGTAATTATGTCTCAACTTAACAGTACAAAATCTTAATGTGTTGCCTAAACACAAACCATTTATGTTAAGTAAAATATTCTCACATCCAGAGGGTGGCAGTATAGTGCGAGCCAACTGCCATTTTGCCAGAACTTAATTTGATTGTGTTCAATCTGCTTAAATATGTAAAATTTAAGTTTACTTAATCCATTTGTGTTGGGTTTACATGATTGATTTGTGTTGCATTAACTGAAACTGGGTGGTGCTTGTTAGTTCCCAGCATGCTTTGCATATGGTTAAATTAACAGAGAATAAATGTTAAAATTAAGTGTTATTTTATGTTTTTTTGAGAAAATGAGAAAAGGGGAAGACTTGATAGTGTGCAATTGTGTTTAATGTTCAATTACATTGCAATTATTGAACCATTTAAATTACAGTGGGTTACCATTGTGGAGAAGAGTGGAGCATTTGGTTAGGCAGAAGACTGATTCAGAAATACTGATAACAAATGCTTTGGCTGATGAATCTTTATAAATAAAGATGCAATAAAGTGCTATTGGTAGTTAATAGTTGGCTATAGTCTAGAAATTGATTAGTGTGACTCTAAAATAAATTATATTGAATTGGATGAATGAATATATGAATTTGAATACCTGAATCATATCAGGGAGCCTTTTTAAATTCACTGACACTATTAAATTAGGCTGTGCCCTACCATAGTAAATAAGTTGAATCAACCTTAATGAATTAAGTTGACCCAACGTAAGTACATTAAATTGGAATAACAGAATTGCATAATGCTGAAATAAAGCAAGTTAATCATGTGGAAATCCTTTCCATGATTTTTTTATGTTCATTCAAAGAGTTATTTTTTTGAGTGTGCAAATAAGAGTCCATTGTGCCACATAGAACAAATCTGCTTTGAGTTCTGTTCTGTAAAATTGTGATTTGATTTGACAGAATAAAAGGAGCTCTAAAAGAAAAGCTAGAAAACTTCTCTCCTTGTGATCCAAATGTAAAGGACATCAAGATTCTGGTAGCTGGACAAATTGGAGCAGGGAAGTCCAGCTTTATTAACTCCATCAATAGTGTCAAGGACTAATCTGCGCTAGAGCGCTAGTTAATGCCTCTACTGGCGAGAGTCATAGTTTCACACAAAAGGTATACCTATATATACTCACCTAAAAGATTATTAATAATAATAATAACTTTATTTTATATAGTGCCTTTAAAAGTAGCATCTCAAAGCACTTTACATAAAAATAATGAAATTAGAAAGATACACAACAGTCCAGGTAAAAACTAAACAAGCAATAAAAATAGAAGGCCAATATAATAACAAACACAGTAATCACACGAATCACATAAAAGCCACCCTAAAAAAGTAATTTTTAAGGGACGATTTAAAAACTCTAAGGGATTCTGCATTCCTAAACTCAGAGGGCAGGGAATTCCACAATTTAGGAGCCAAAGAAGAAAAAGCCTGATCACCCATAGTTTTTAGCCGTGTTGTTTGGACCGTTAAAAGACCAGCTTCAGAAGATCGTAAAGCACGTGTAGGAGTGTAGGGGGTTAAGAGCTCACGCAAATATTGAGGGGCCAAGTTATTCAAGGCCTTATAGGTGAGCATGAGAATTTTAAAATCAATACGAAAACTAACAGGAAACCAGTGCAATTTTTCCAGGACAGGTGTAATGTGCTCCCTTACACTGGTCCCAGTCAGAACCCTAGCAGCCGAATTTTGTACCAACTGTAATTTACTTAGGGTAGCTTTAGAAATAAAAGTGAAAGTTAAGACCAAGTGTTCTTAAAAGTTGGCCAAATGGAAAAATGTAAATACTAAAAAGTAACGGGCCCAAAACTGATCCCTGGGGAACCCCAGAGTGCACCACACCGACCTCAGACTTGCAATCGCCCATCACAACAAACTGCTTGTGACCAGAGAGGTAGGACTTAAACCACTCTAATGCAGAATCAGAAACTCCAAAGATGGTCTCTAAGCGGTTGATTAAAATAGAGTGATCTATAGTGTCAAAAGCGGCACTAAGATCAAGAAGAATCAGTATAGATAGACGGCCAGAATCAGAAGCCATTAACAAATCATTAGTCACTTTGACCAGCGCTGTGTCAGTGCTATGCAGTTTCCGAAATCCAGACTGAAGTGGCTCAAAAAGATCATTAGAGGAGAGATGAGAAAGTAGTTGAGAAGCCACTGTTTGTTCTAAAATTTTGGCGAGGAATGGAAGATTAGAGATGGGACGAAAATTATTCAGATTATCAAAGTCCATGTTGTTAGTCTTTGGTACAGGGGTGACAGCAGCAATTTTAAGTGCTGCTGGCACAACACCAGTGCACAGAGAGTTATTGATAATTCTCAAAACAACAGGAGAGAGGAAATCAAAACATGATTTAAAAAGACAAGATGGTATCGGATCAACTCTAGAAGTTGAGGCTTTCAGTTTTGAAACCGTATTACACAGAGACTGAGAGTCATGAATTGCAAAGTTAGAGAGAGAGACACCAGAAAATGCAAAAGTATTTGAGGAGGAGGCAGCAACGGTATGAGTGGCAACAATGTGGTTACGTATATTGTCAATTTTGGTGCTAAAAAACTCCAAAAACATATTACAAAGGTGAGTTGAAGCAGGAACATTAGAGAGGCTGTGATTTTTAAGCAGCTTATTGATTGAGTGAACACCATACTAAGTTTGACCCCCTTTCGCCTTCAGAACTGCCTTAATTCTACGTGGCATTGATTTAACAAGGTGCTGAAAGCATTCTTTAGAAATGTTGGCCCCAGGGGCGTAGGAGCAATTTTGAATCTGGGGGGGACAATAAATGCTAGGGGGGTCCGGGGGTATGCCCCCCCTCCCCCTGGGAATTAAAAAAATAAAAATAAACCATTAAATGCCACTTTCGGGAGACTTTTGTGCAAAGAAATGGAGAAATTGAGTCTTACATGATATGTGAAAAACTGCAAGGTTAAGAGCATACTTTGCATTGTTGTAGTATCAACAGGTATTAGGACATTTAGCATTTACATTACTGTTAATCAGTCATGTACTGATAATCTCAAATAAATGGTTGATTTAATTTCCATTCACCACCGAGCTTACCCCCAAGGATAGATTGAAAAATAAAATCAATCTATCCTTGTGGAAATGTTGCTTGGTAGCTAAAAGTAGGTCTAGAAAGTCTTATATTTCTGTAATTCACACAGAGCAAACACAAATATGATGACTGAAGATTGCTAGTTTATTTTGAGTAGTCAGCTAACAGTTCTCTTGCCAGTTTGCTGATAATCCGGTGTCTGAAGTAAAATGCTCAAAACATCTCCTGAGAAAAATACCATGGTCAACCTAGTCTTGGTTATTTAATTTTGATTTAGTCTTATTTTCCTTACCTTGTCATTCAAGGCCAGGGCACTTTTTGTGCATTTCTGGAACTTTTGCTGGCTTCCACATCCCGTGCAACTATGGATCTCCCAGGAACATTCATACATTGCTGCGTTCATTTATCCGTGTCACCTAGATGCGCATGCACGAGCGGTGCGCGATCATGGTCGACTGACAACGAGATTAGCAGAAGAATACGGCCGTTTTTAAAAATTTAATTATGTATTTAAAAGTTGCAGAATGGATTCATTTGGAGACAACGAAATTGGCAGAGATAGGCAGACAATGCAAAACAAAATCTTACATTGGGAAATAGTGGGGGGGGGGGGGGGGGGACGGGACAAAACTTAGATTTTGAAATGTGGGGGGGACATGTTGACATATTGATAGGATAGCATCTTGCAGTTGATGGAGGTTTGTGGGATGCACACCCAGGGCACGAAGCTACCATTCCTATTGGGTTGAGATCTGGTGACTCTAAAGTGTGACAAGAAAACATCCCCCACACCATTACACCACCACCACCAGCCTGCACAGTGGTAACAAGGCATGATGGATCCATGTTCTCATTCTGTTTACGCCAAATTCTGACTCTACTATCTGAATGTCTCAACAGAAATCGAGACTCATCAGACCAGGCAACATTTTTCCAGTCTTCAACTGTCCAATTTTGGTGAGCTCTTGCAAATTGTAGCCTCTTTTTCCTATTTTTAGTGGAGATGAGTGGTACCCGGTGGGGTCTTCTGCTGTTGTAGCCCATCCGCCTCAAGGTTGTTCGTGTTGCGGCTTCACAAATGCTTTGCTGCATACCTCGGTTGTAACGAGTGGTTATTTCAGTCAAAGTTGCTCTTCTATCAGCTTGAATCAGTCGGCCCATTCTCCTTTGACCTCTAGCATCAACAAGGCATTTTCACCCACAGGACTGCCACATACTGGATGCTTTTCCCTTTTCACACCATTCTTTGTAAACCCTAGAAATGGTTGTGCGTGAAAATCCCAGTAACTGAGCAGATTGTGAAATACTCAGACCGGCCCGTCTGGCACCAACAACCATGCCGCGCTCAAAATTGCCTAAATCACCTTTCTTTCCCATTCTGACATTCAGTTTGGAGTTCAGGAGATTGTCTTGACCAGGACCACACCCCTAAATGCATTGAAGCAACTGCCATGTGATTGGTTGATTAGATAATTGCATTAATGAGAAATTGAACAGGTGTTCCTAATAATCCTTTAGGTGAGTGTATATATATACACTCACCGGCCACTTTATTAGGTACCCCATGCTAGTAACGGGTTGGACCCCCTTTTGCCTTCAGAACTGCCTCAATTCTTCGTGGCATAGATTCAACAAGGTGCTGGAAGCATTCCTCAGGGAGTTTGGTCCATATTGACATGATGGCATCACACAGTTGCCGCAGATTTGTCGGCTGCACATCCATGATGCGAATCTCCCGTTCCACCACATCCCAAAGATGCTCTATTGGATTGAGATCTGGTGACTGTGGAGGCCATTTTAGTACAGTGAACTCATTGTCATGTCCAAGAAAACCAATTTGAAATGATTCGAGCTTTGTGACATGGTGCATTATCCTGCTGGAAGTAGCCATCAGAGGATGGGTACATGGTGGTCATAAAGGGATGGACATGGTCAGAAACAATGCTCAGGTTGGCCGTGGCATTTAAACGATGCCCAATTGGCACTAAGGGGCCTAAAGTGTGCCAAGAAAACATCCCCCACACCATTACACCACCACCACCAGCCTGCTCAGTGGTAACAAGGCATGATGGATCCATGTTCTCATTCTGTTTACGCCAAATTCTGACTCTACCATCTGAATGTCTCAACAGAAATCGAGACTCATCAGACCAGGCAACATTTTTCCAGTCTTCAACTGTCCAATTTTGGTGAGCTCTTGCAAATTGTAGCCTCTTTTTCCTATTTGTAGTGGAGATGAGTGGCACCCGGTGTGGTCTTCTGCTGCTGTAGCCCATCTGCCTCAAAGTTCGACGTACTGTGCGTTCAGAGATGCTCTTCTGCCCACCTTGGTTGTAACGGGTGGTTATTTGAGTCACTGTTGCCCTTCTATCAGCTCGAACCAGTCTGGCCATTCTCCTCTGACCTCTGGCATCAACAAGGCATTTCCGCCCACAGAACTGCCGCTCACTGGATGTTTTTTCTTTTTCGGACCATTCTCTGTAAACCCTAGAGATGGTTGTGCGTGAAAATCCCAGTAGATTAGCAGTTTCTGAAATACTCAGACCAGCCCTTCTGGCACCAACAATCATGCCACGTTCAAAGTCACTCAAATCACCTTTCTTCCCCATACTGATGCTCGGTTTGAACTGCAGGAGATTGTCTTGACCATGTCTACATGCCTAAATGCACTGAGTTGCCGCCATGTGATTGGCTGCTTAGAAATTAAGTGTTAACGAGCAGTTGGACAGGTGTACCTAATAAAGTGGCCGGTGAGTGTATATATATGTGTGTGTGTGTGTGTGTGTGTGTGTGTGAGTGAAACTCGAAAAATTTGAATATCCTGCAAAAGTTATAATTTGGATGATTATGGCTTACAACTTATGAAAACAATATTTGAATTTTTCAAGTTTCACCTGTATGTATATATATATGCATTATCTTTTCATGCACACTGCATTGCAAAATGAGGGCACGCTCAAAAAACATTCAAACAGTTTTGCCATACAAAGTTGCTGTCCTTTTATCTCTGTCTTTATTGTACTGAGTTTCCTAGTTTCTTGTTCCTACTTGTACATACTGTAGAAATTCTGAAAAAACATAGATTCTAATTAGTTCACATATATTATCAGAGCTGTTAGCCCACATGGGTGTGTAGAATATTGAGGAAACCAATATAAAACTGATTTGGAAAATAGAAGCTAAAATAAAAAGCTAGCAGTAAACAGCACAATTTGTTCTTTTCGCCATCTGTTTCAAAGGCTATCTTCAAACTAGAAGATAGGAATGCACAATCTTTAGTTTTTCAATTCCTCCTGGGGGCTCTGAAAAACTGCGTGGATAATTTGTTTACATAAATTTACATCTAATGAAAGTTTTAGAATCAATTGTGGTATGAAACAGTGACAATCTTGTTGATGTGTTTATATTTCTTCAGTTTGAAGTTGGGAATATTTAATTCAGCAATTTTTTTTTTTTGTTGATGAAACTGTTCTACTGTTAATTGGTACAGCCGTGGCCTCTACATAACGCATCCATGAGTTAAAAATTTACACTTGAGGGGCTGTATAAAACCATCTCGTGGGTAGGAGTCTTCAATAGCTTTGTGACGTCCGAAAAGATGCCTTGCCAGTAGTATGCGCTTGCAATCTTATTAGATGTCCTTGTTATTCCCTGATGCCAACCTGTAGCTGGGTTGTCATGGCAATCCCGAAGGACTCGTTCCTTCTGTTTCTCATCCATGACAACCAGACGGTTTGGTCCGTTTGCAGTCTTGAAAGATGTCCATCTGTATCAGAGACATAAAGAGGTAATGTGAGGGAACGCAACACACAGTATTTAAATAATGTTATTTATTGAAGAAAATATTATGTAAAATTAGTTGTTGTATCATAAGCAAACGTAGTGGATACTGTACATTACAGAATACATAACAGATTAAAAGGCAATGATATTTTTTCCACTTCCCCTGCACAATGAACTTCTTAGAAGAACGCCTGACAATTCTCTTGCGTCCGTTGTCAGCGTTCTCTGGTATAAACTCCACGCTCCATGTACTCCCTCACCTCAGCATACAACGGAAACTGTAACATAACTTTAATTCAAAACAAAAGTAATGCTATTAGGTTGAGTAAACTTATTAATTGTACAGTCAATCGATTAAAAAAAACTAACTAGATTATTTTTTCTGATTAATTGTGATTGATTACAATCAAAAATCAAAAGTTTCTACAAGTTTATAATATATTTGATAATTTCATAATGTCACATGTAACTCTAGATTAATGTAAAAACAACATCAAATAACTAAATAAAGACATGGGCCCTATTTTAACGATCTGAAACGCAAGTATCAAGCGCAAAGCGCAAGTAACTTTGTGGGCGGGTCTTGGGCGCTGTTGCTATTTTACCGGCGGGATAAATGACTCTTGCGCCCGACGCAAGTTTAAAAGGGGTTGGTCTAAAGTAGCTTCATTATTCATAGGTGTGGTTTGGGCGTAACGTGAAATAAACCAATCAGAGCGTCATATCACATTCCCTTTAAGAGCATGATGAACGAGGTGTGCTTGTTCCATGGCGCAATACTATTATAACGGCGCATTTACCAGGAGCGCTTCAGAATCGGTTCACAGCCGAGGAGATCGATGTTCTCGTCAGGGCCGTAAAAGAAAGAGAAGTGACATTGGGGATGGGACAAACCCACCCAAATTAGCTTCGGTTATACATGCATATAATAATTTGGGTAAATATGTAAGCTTTGTGCCTATTTTTCCCATCGTCATGGACACAACAATGATTTCCCTCGAGTTTTAATATTTTTCCTTATAATAATGTATCATTTGCAAAAAGGAAAATGCATCTGTGTAGATGAGAGAATCATCTACAGTGTATGCGCGTTGTTCACACTGTATTATGACCAAGCATGCACGCTTAAAATAGCATCTGAATGTAAGCTCAACGTGCCAATGACTTTAGACTAGGGTTTTTCTGGTCAGTGGCGCAAATGTTTTCTGGAACTGCAAAATAGCACCAGGGATTGTTTGCGCCGGAACACGCCTCCTTTTTTGCGCTGAACCGCCCAGGGAGCGCAAGTTCATTCTCTAGTTTGCCGACGTGCGTCTGTGGAGGAAAAAAGCCCGCTTTGCGCGGGTGCAAAATACGAATGATACATGCGTCAGTTTCTGAATGAAAGATTTTTCTCTTCGACCTGTAACCTGCACGTATGCGAGAAGATTAAAGAGACAGTTTGCAGGATGTCACGGGGTTAAATAGAGGGGATCCCCATGACGTACCTGGTCATGTGATGACTTTGTTGTTATTAGACTCGACCTGAGCATGAGCAAGAGAGATAATATTCAGTGGGAAGCACTGCCTCTGGCGGTCAGTAAGAACGAAATAGAACTCGAACCACAGTGCTTCGTTGTGCTGCTGTTAAACTAAATAACATTTATAGAATAATTATGAACTTAAATGAAACAATATAGCAACATTTCGACAAATAAATGATTTGATCTGCTTTTACATTTTATTTTAGGGCGATTTACCCTACATTTAATTAGAGCGAGATTTTCCCCGTCTAGTCCTTTCCTCATTGGGAAGCGCTCACATCATAGCTAAACATGTTTAAGTAGATCCTCTGTACCTCTCAGTTTCAGATGGATTACATAATCAGATAACATTTATTAAATATTTAGACATTTAAAGGCTTCCCCCCCCCGGTTCGACGCCCCTACTTATAGCCGATTTCTTATCGTGACTGAGCTGAGGCAAGTGGCTTTCGGTAAATTTTTGTGACGCGCAGTTCCCGGAGACAGAGACGAGACACGACAGCCAAAATGTTGTTGTTAGCCTAATATGAATAAAAGTTTACAGTTTTGAACGATGTTGGCAAAAAATACGGAGTAGCCTATTAAGTTATTTTAGCTGTTATGAGAAAAATAAATCCAAATGAACGCGCCGCCGCGTTTGTCGAACTCTAATTCAACAAGACAGAATAAAACTCGACTTTAGAACAATGTAGTATAGCGCCACTCGTCGTGTTGTGCCAAAACACTTAATTATAAACTTCAATATTTCATTCAAAATAATCTCAAAACGCTTTGTGACATTTTGAAAAGCCGTAATATACAGATGTAAAGTAATTCTGTTTGATACTATTTGTTCCAGTGTAAAATGGAAATGCTTGGCAATTTTATTTTATAAATAAGCAAAAACTATATGGTGTAACCGAGTTTTAGAACTAGACAAATCTCTCTGCATTAATAATAGGATATAAAATGCATTAATAGGCTAATATAAAATTTACAAAAGTCCCAAGTTTGTTCGGGATTTGAACCCGTGTCAAAATGATCGAACCGTAAGTTCTACCACTCCGCCATGAATTAACTCAGTGTGAAATGACCAAAGGTTTGTTTCTCCAGTGTGTTCGTTCACATGAGCGAGAAAACGTTTTATCGTTAGCATATTGTAGACCTTTTACAGTTTTAAAAGATGATATATTATCTGTATGACCAAAAATTACGGAGTAGGCTAGCCTACTTAGCTGTTATGAGAAAAAATCAATTCAAGTGAAAGCGCCGCCGCGTTTGTCGAACTCTAGTTCAACATGCCAGAATAAAACCCAACTTTAGAACTAATGTGTGCCACTCGGTGTGCCAAAACACTTAATTATAAACATCAATATTTCGTTCAAAAACATCTCAAAACGCTTTGTGACATTTTGAAAAGCCGTGAATGTATTAAGGCCACTGGTACCAGGATCGTAACTGAAACGCGCTGCATGTTATCTCTCAATACAGGAGCAGATGCGCCGGTTCAGATTGTATTGTTTGTTGTTTAAATGTTGCATATTTTTTAAAATATATAATATATTTGATATGGTCTATTGGTGAATTAGGCTATAGCATTGATTACTGTGGAGGGGGGAAATCCCCCACCAGCAAATCGCACCTTGTTACACAACCATGTTTTTAAAAACTCTTTCTGTAGCCTATATGGAACCACATGAAGGTTTTTTTTTTCTATTTTTTTAACAGAACCGCTTTTGAATTTACGATTGGAATTATTATACAGATTGATATAAATTCAGTCAATCTGTTGGATAATATTTGTTCCTTTGAGTAAAATGGAAATGCATGGAAATTGTATTTTATAAATAGCCCGTGTTTATTCGGGATTTGAACCCGTGTCATCTAAATTATAGAAACCACTTAAGGTCTACCACTCGACCACAACTTTTCTCACTGAGAATTGCCCAGAACTTCGGTTGTTCATCAGTCAGTGTGCGCGCACACGAGAGAAGCCTCTTCAATCCTTTCATTCCTCTATAGTTTAGCGTTATTGCACCTAATTTATTTCCACTGACTGCGAGAGAGACCTATTTTAACTTTTGATTCATAAAATGTTCTGCTCTAAAAGTTTTTTTATATTCTGTTTAAATGTACTTTTACTTAAGTTTTGCTTTCGTTAAATTTAACCGAATCTGTTGTAGGCTAAACTATTTTTATTTTTATAATTTTTTGTTCTAAAAGTTTGTTCTATTCTGTTTCGTTTGTTTATTTTTATTTTATTGTTTACATATTCAATCAGTCTCATTCTTGTTTTTTTTTACAAGACCGTGTGCTGTTTTTTAATAAACAGATACAAACAGAGATATATAGCCTAATAGTTCGTATAAATAAACGTCTATATGTATAGGCTACTACTATGTATAATATAAATTGTATGATCGTTTGTTTAAATAACATTAACAAAATTGTCTGTCTTTAATTAATAATAAAATTATTACTTTAACATGCAGTTTCAACTTCACCAAATCTTAGTTTGTTTCATTATTGTAGAGAAAATGCAAATAGCTCTTGTTTTAATTTTTCATGTTTGTTGCTTATTTGGAAATTGTCATAGTTGTAGTATTTCATCCTTACTGTTAATTGACATTAGCCCCGCACTTACGTTTCAAAATGCGGCAATTGCGGCTGTTTTGCTAAATGCCCCTTTGCGCCACCTGGCGGTCATTTCGCAAACGACTTTGAAATGCGACTAGTTTATTTTTGCCGCGGTGGATTTGCCGCGGCACGACTCGCGGCGGTAATAGGCATTCTGGTTGAGTACCTACTGTACGTTCTCTTATGAGAGTATCTCTCGTACTGCGTAATATCTTACGCTATGGGGAACACCGTGTAACACGCCGTGCGGACAGGGATCCAACACCAAAGTCCCAGGGGCCGAGGCCCGGGGCGCATATAGTGCATAATCACCATATACTCACAGAGAGTAGAGGAGGAGAGGCTAGAAGCATCACTCCTTATAGATAAACCCACAGGGAGTGGAGGAATAGAGGCTAAAAAGCGTCCTTACATATAAAATAGCATCCAGGGGAGCTAATTATATGACCATCAAACCACGCAGCTAGGGCGAAAGCTTTCAGCCTAAACTGGGTGACCATACAGTGTCAATACTCATGGAGCTGCTGCATCGGTCTGAGCGATGCGCAGGCCAAAACTCAGTATCTGAGCCGCACAGCGGGCAGATAGCACTGAAGTCTAGATCGCCAAAAGCTTAGCTTGTAAGGCGGGTACCTCCAGGTTATAGTATTTTATAAATGTAGACGGCGAGGCCCAGCCCGCGGCTGTACAGATATCTTGCAGGGTGACCCCGCTAGACCATGCCCACGACGAGGCCACGCCTCTCGTGGAGTGCGCTCTGACACCCAAGGGGCACTGCAGGCCCTTAGAAGTGTAAGCCAGCGCTATGGCATCGACTATCCATCTGGATAGGCTCTGTTTTGAGGCGGCAAGTCCCTTGGAACGCCCGCCAAACAAAACAAAAAGCTGCTCAGTCTGTCTGAAACCAGACGAGCGGGACACATAAGCTCTTAATGCCCTGACGGGGCAAAGGAGACCCGCGTCCTTCTCCTCATTGAGAACCGGAAGGGCAGACAGGGAAATTACCTGGGCCCTAAACGGTGTATTGAGGGATTTCGGCACGTAGCCGTGTTTAGGTTTGAGTATGACCTTCGAGTCATTAGGCCCAAACTCCATACATGACGTGCTTACAGAAAGCGCTTGTATGACCCTATGCGCTTCACCGAGGGTCCTGCCCTTATCCAGCAGCTCTTGAAGGAAGGAAAGCACTTCCGTAACCCCGCAGTCTACCGGTGAAAAGCCCTGGGCTTGACACCAAGCAGAGAACACCGACCATTTCGAGGAGTAGAGCCGTCTTGTAGACGGAGCTCTAGCCTGTGCGATCGTGTTTAGCACTCCCTCTGGGAGGTTAGCGGGTACCCGTTGATGGCCCATGCGTGCAAAGACCACAGATCCGGGCGAGGATGCCAAATCGAGCCCTCCGCCTGAGAGAGGAGGTCTTTCCTCAATGGTACAGGCCATGGGGCAGCGCTGGTCAGCTGCATCAGGACAGGGAACCAAGTCTGGTTCGTCCAGAGCGGAGCTACGAGCAGCACCGGGCATCCGCTTTCCCTGATTCGTTCCAACACCTGAGGCAGGAGCGAGACAGGGGGAAAAGCATACAGGGGACAGCGGGGCCAGACATGGGCCAGCGCGTCTTTGCTTTTCGAGAAAAACCTTGGGCAGTGAGCGTTTTCGTGGGACGCGAATAGGTCCACCTGCGCTCTGCCGAACGTTTCCCACAGCAGCTGGACCGTCTGCGGGTGCAGCGACCATTCTCCTGCTGGGACGTTGTTCCTGGACAATCTGTCTGGTCCCACATTCAGGTGACCAGGCACATGCGCTGCTTTCAGCGAGAGCAGGTTGTGCTGAGCCCAGACCAGGAGGCGTTCCGTCAGCCTGTAAAGGTTTCGGGACCTGACGCCGCCCTGGCGATTTATGTATGCCACCACTGACATGTTGTCTGACCGGACCAAGACGTGGTGGCCTCTTATCTGGGGACAAAAGCGCCGTAGCGCTTTATCGACTGCTATCATTTCCAAGCAGTTTATGTGAAGGAGCTTCTCTCGTTCTGACCACAGGCCAGCTAACGGTCTGCCCTCGAGCAGCGCTCCCCACCCCGAGGTGGAGGCGTCCGTAGACACCACCTTCACACTCGAGGCGGTCCCCAGACACACACCTGACTGATACCAGTCGGTTACTTTCCAAGGTTCCAGAGCTGAAACGCACTGTAGGTCGAACCTGAGGCGGAACAGAACCTTGGTCCATGCCCGGGGCGGAACCCGTGCTTTTAGCCACATCTGCAGTGGGCGCATGCGAAGCAGGCCCAGCTGGAGTACAGAGGCTGCTGAGGCCATTAGGCCCAGTATTTTCTGAAACCTTTTGAGTGGGACTACAGAGCCGTGGCGGAAGGACTTCGCGACGTGCTGAATGTTTAGTCCGCGCTCCGGTGACAGGCGTGCCGTCATGGATAGCGAGTCTAACACTGTTCCCAGAAAAGAGATTTTCTGGCTGGGAAACAGCGAGCTCTTCGCCCAATTGACTGTAAGGCCCAGCTTCTCGAGGTGCTCGAGTAATGTGGCCCTGTGTTCTATGAGCTCCGATCGTGATCGAGCTAGAATCAGCCAATCGTCCAAGTAGTTCATAACTCGCATGCCCCGAAGTCTCAGGGGTGCGAGAGCCGCGTCCATGCACTTCGTGAATGTACGGGGTGCTAGGGACAGGCCGAACGGCAGGACAGTGTATTGATATGCCTGGCCCTTGAATGCGAATCTCAAGAATCGCCTGTGATGGGACGCTATTTGTATTTGGAAATAGGCGTCTTTCAGATCTATTGACATAAACCAGTCCCCGTGGCGCACTTGCGCGAGGATTTTCCTGGTCGTAAGCATCCTGAACTGGCGCTTCACAAGTGCTCTGTTCAGCTGTCGCAGATCTAGAATGGGTCTGAAACCCCCATCTTTTTTTCAGTACCAGAAAATATCTGCTGTATAAGCCCCCTTCACTCTGAGCCTGAGATACGGGTTCTATAGCCCCTTTGCTCAGAAGTTTCGCTATCTCGGCTCGAAGTAGATGAGATACTTCGCTTTTCACCGTAGTCTCGACACGCGCCGTATAACGGCGGGGACGTCGAGCGAATTGTAGCGAATAGCCTCTCTTTATAGTGTTCAGCACCCATTCTGATACCCCGGGAAGCTTTGACCACGCGTCTGCGTGAATAGCTAGAGGTAGAATGAAAACCGGGCTCTGGCCGTGACAAGACGGCAGCTCGAGAGCCCCGGTGTCCTGGGAACACGCCGCCGTGTTTACAGCGTTCGAGGCGGGGGGCGCGCTGATCACAGCGGGCAGCCTGGCCGCGCTCAACCTCTCTATGGCGGGACGCGCAGCGAGAGTGAGCGGGGGAAATCCCGTGGGATTCAGCGTGTCTGTGGGGGAATGTGGGCGCAGAACTACGGGCACATTTACTGCACTGCACACGCTCTCGGCTGGAGCCGACTGAATGTGTGTTGGTTTCGTTTTTACAGAAACCAAGGGACACACGGCGTGTAGTGTAAGCGGGCATTGTATGGGTGCGTTCACTACATTGTCTGCACAATCGACCTGAGTCGATTTTATGTGTGCTAGCCCTGCACCGTGGCGGGCTGTGTCTGGGTGTGGGAATGGGCACTGGGGCGTGGGCATTCTTACAACACTCATAACACCATCAGCCGTGGCCGGAACACCAGAAAATACACTCTTTATTGGATTTATCTGGGTAGCCGTAAAAACGGCTTTTGTGCGCAGGCAAGCGGGCTGAGACACCGGCTGCTTCACTGCTAAATACACTGGGACAGTCACAACGCATGGAACTGAACGAGCGAGAAGTGTCGGTGGAAATCCGGCCGCAGCGGGATCAGAACACCGTCGCTTTCTTAGCGTTGCTAGGAAAGCTTTGAGGCCTCGGGCTTGATCTCAATCCTCGGCCGGGGCCCGCGCTGAGGGGGGCGGCGTCCAGCAGAGCGAGAGCGCGGTCTCTGGTCCCGGGCCTGGCGGCGCTGTGAAGCGGCGGCGGCGGGCGGTGCAGGCTGCGGCTGAGAGCTGCGAGCAGGCGGCTGTTTAGGGCGACCTGTAGCGGAGTTCGAGCGCTTCGGCAGGAAGTGCTTCATGGCCTGCGAAGTCTTCTGCACCTCGGTGTATCTGTCCGCGAAGTCCCTGACGGCAGATCCAAAGAGGCCCGCTGGGGAAATGGGCGCGTCGAGGAATACAGAGCGCTCGGCTTCCGTCATCTCCGACAGCGTCAACCACAGATGTCTCTCGGCAACAGTGAGAGAGGCCATATTCCGCCCCATGGCCTGTGCAGCGGCTTTAGCGGCGCGTAGAGCGAGGTCAGTAGCGCTTCTTAAATCCGCCATGCAGATTGCTCCGGGTCCTTCCTCGTCCAGTTTATGGAGAAGGTCAGCCTGGAAGATCTGCAAGACAGCCATCGTGTGCAGCGCTGAAACTGCTTGCCCGGCGGCGGTGTAAGCGCGCCCATGCAGCAATGACGTCACCCGGCAGACTTTAGAGCGTCTGTAGCGGGTGATTTCCATATTGACGGTAGAGATCCACTTGTCCGACACGACAGTCGCGTGGTGTCGCGATGCCTTCCCACATTTGTATGTTGATGGGCGTTCCTCAAGTTTACTGCTATGGGCGTGGTTTTGAGAGAGCGGCCAGTCTAGAACAAAGGCCCCTCGAGAGACTACTTCTATTGGATAGACGCGTCGCGTTTGACGGACTTCATTTGCATAAAGATGGGCATCGGCCAGCTTTTTGACGCGCAGCATTTTTCCAAATGAAGCGCCGCCTTCCCGGGATGCATTGCGGGCGCGTTAAAGTCGCGTGACGTCACCCATAGGAATAAAGCAGAGCGCTGCGCGACAGAAGTGCCGCACGGACAAGTGGATCCGCACCGTCGCGGTAGAGATCCACTTGTCCGACACGACAGTCGCGTGGTGTCGCGATGCCTTCCCACATTTGTATGTTGATGGGCGTTCCTCAAGTTTACTGCTATGGGCATGGTTTTGAGAAAGCGGCCAGTCTAGAACAAAGGCCCCTCGAGAGACTACTTCTATTGGATAGTAGCGCCGCGTTCAACGGAATTCATTTGCATAAAGATGGGCTTCGGCCAGCTTTTTGACGCGCAGCATTTTTCCAAATGAAGCGCCGCCTTCCCGGGATGCATTGCGGGCGCGTTAAAGTCGCTTGACGTCACCCATAGGAATAAAGCGGAGCGCGGCGCGACAGAAGTGCCGCACGGACAAGTGGATCCGCACCGTAACGGTAGAGATCCACTTTTGCGACACGACTGTCGCGTGGTGACGCGACGCCTCCACACATTTGTACGTTGATGGGCGTTCCCGCTATGGGCGTGGTTTTGACCGAGCGGGAAATGTTGCGTATTAGAACAGAGGACCTGCGAGAGTCTTCCCCCCGTCTCCATAGGCTCTACATCTATTGGATAGCCGCGTCGCGTTCAACGGAATTCATTTGCATAAAGATGGGCTTCGGCCAGCTTTTTGACGCGCAGCATTTTTCCAAATGAAGCGCCGCCTTACCGGGATGCATTGCGGGCGCGTTAAAGTCGCGTGACGTCACCCATAGGAATTAAGCGGAGCGCGGCGCGACAGAGGTGTTGCGCGGACAAGTGGATCCGCACCGTCAGTCCATGTAAAGACGCGGGTCTGGAGGTCCTGCGGCGCGATAGACGTGATTTCGCCTCATTCGCGCGTCCAGTTCGACTAGATTGAGCGCGTTCTCTCATCACCACTGCTGCGAGAAGGGTCTGGCTGGCAAGTCTGCAGCCAGATGCTATTGACTGCTGCAGCTGCTGAATATGACGTATCACAACACTACGGAGTGTGAGGCGTGTCCTGAGAGTCACCTTTAAACCTTAAAGTAGGAAATGTTTAATTTTTTAATTTTTATTTTTTTTACACTTGAATACAGTTATGAAAGGCCTGTTTGTGAAAGTTTTTATTTATTTATTTGTATTATTGTTTATGTTAAAACACCACCTGCTTTCTGGTCACTGTTAGCCTACCTGCTGAAATCACATTATCTGCTGGCAAGTTATGGAACATTTCTTTATTGTTTATCCCTGAGATCCTTAGATTGTTTCAATGTTAAATGTGTGAGCTGTTCAAAATGTAACTGGAGACAGGACAGGAAAAGAATGTCTGTTTTTTTTATTTAGCCTAATCTTATGTCTGAACAAAATAAATAAAAGTTAACTATCTATACAATATTGAATTGCTTAGCATAATATTTTTCTCCATTGCATCGTAATACATGAATCGCATCGCGTTGAATCGGATCGAAATCGGATCGCAGTGCATCATAATAGTATAGTGAATCGTATCGCATCGGTTGCTGCTTATGTATCTTTAATGTATCGTATCGTTGGCTATGCATCGAGATGCGTATCGCATCGGCCTCAGCTATGGAGATGCACATCCCTAACAGGCATGTCTTTGTGCACAGCAGTCAAAACACTTATCTGTTCAGATAAAAGTGCAAAAACTGTGTGAGTAGGAATCTCAGAATGACAATGCAATATGTAAAATGGCAATGCATTTCTGTATTTAAATATCTCTGTATTTAATCATATCTCTGTTTATGCAGCTAATCATAAAATATGAGGCAGACTACATTCTACATGCTACATTCATTGCGGGACACTTAATGGAAATGCATTTGCAACTGTCTTAACTGTGAGTGTAAATGCAACTAAGAAAAATAACATTTAAATTGAAAATTTGCTACAGGTTTTGCTTGGACATGTTAAACATATCTAATAATTTCTGTAATACATTTTAATTTTGCAACTTATAAAGTGTTAAAATATGCATTCAATTTACATATTAAACTAGTGTATGAAATGGCAAATGTAAATTATATCATTTCATTTTAATTTTAATTTTGCCCCAAGTGTTGCACAAATGTATGGGGAAATTAAAATTTAAATACAGAAATGCATTGCCATTTTACATATTGCATTGTCATTCTGCATATTACATTTCAAATTGAATATTGCTACTCATAAGCTTTCATATGTAAGGAGAGAATTTATTTCCCTGTAAAATATTATTGGTCTCTCCCAAAACATTTTACCAACTAGAATTTTGTTGTCTTAAGAGGAACCACAATAACATATCTCAAGTAACCTAATTCTGCTCAAGGTTTCTTTTTTATATGGGACTCGGAAGTGGAAAATTATGATTGGCGATGATAATGTGTGATGTAACTTTTTAACATGATATTATAATATTAATATTTATATTAATTATTTTAGCATGGAAATGTATCTAACATTTTACTTGTGAAAATGACAAAAAGTATAAAATTATCCATTTTATCCTCAGAAGTTGATATCATTAATGGCAATATTGCCATTGAAACTGTCAGATAAGTGATTTGGTAACAATACCTGACAAAAACCAGACCATTCTCAGTAGTAACTGAGTTATGGTCTGGCAAAGCATCATAGTCAAATCATTTCCAAAGGGACTCAAATGCCTCTGGATAGACCTAAAACCAATCAGAGCGATGAAGGAGATGACGTATGCAGAGCGACGGAGAAACATCTCAGAGTGTTGTTCTTTGCTCAAACAAAAAGGAAACGTTCAAATCGCTTAAAACAGATGCGATTGCTGATTCGAACGAGTGATGTTCCATGGCGGCATCCATCGTTGTAATGTACCGCTTACGGCTGGATTGTGTGGCTCTAAGCGGACGGCGCTGAGGCTAGGGTGGGTCCTTCTTTCAGACAGGCAGCGCCCAAGAAGACAGTGGCAGAAGAATCTTCTATTTAAATAGACAGGACAAGTGATACGGGGCAAACACACTCTCTTCAGTATCGGAACGAGGGCTTATAGCCCGAGCGGGACATGCACGTTCAACACTGAGGCTTTGTTCAGAAAACACTGGGCGAAAATCTGAACTGGGAAATACTGGCAGTTAAATATACACACACACAACAACTCCACGTCAAGTCCAATACTGTGTGACACTTCAATTCAGTCACTGCATATCCACTCTCACTCTCAGTGCAAGAAGGCTAGCACTCACCCAATAGTCAATCCTCCCACTGTTACGTTGAATCAGCACTCAGAAGATGAAGAGATGCAGATGACTTCTCACAGCAAGGAAAACAGCGTCTTCAATACTCTCACACTCAGACGAAGATATCAGGATCTCAATGATGACTCAGTCCACACTCTTAAGTGACAGTTACACTCGTGATCAAAACACTTCACAATTCCTTATTCAACTCAGTGCAAGGCATGCATTCACACAGATCCGATGTTTTATTACTTAACTTCCTCTCAGGAATGATGGTGTTCTCCAGTCTTGACTGTATCTCCACACTTCTCCCACTTCCCATCCAGTTCACGTTTCCCGCGTGTATTCACACAAATCACTGTTGCACCCTTAAGCCAGCCAAATCCTCACAGCCCTCTCCAAAGATCCCAGCAAGTTCAAGCCACTGCCAAAGAAACGATTTCTCCCGGAGGAGTACCACACTCAATTCCCTCTTCCCTTTCCTTTTAACTGTTTCATCCAGCCCCGGAGCCCTATCGCCGATCCTCACGCCAATCGCCTGCACCTGATACCATTTGCCTCATCAGTTACCACTGTCATGGAAACCAACAACAAGCGGAACCGGCTCGGTGTTTCACTGATATTGTTCCGGGGGGGAACACACTTCCTAGCGGACATTGGTTCCGCTTCTTTTGTCACTTGTGACACTTTGTATACAAATCTCTACATAACTCCTGCCAATCTCTTTGAACTTCTTCATCCCTACACTGCACCCAGAAGCCTAAGATCAGGCTGCCTAAGATCCTGCGACCGTGCTCGGCTGGTAGTCCCTCACTTTAGACTCAAAAGCGTTGAGGGGATCTCACTATTCCTGTGATAAGGACTGAACGCAAAGCACATTTTTCCTATTGCTGTTTCAAAGGGATTAGTCAAGGAAATAAAGGAGGATAAAGACTCAACTAAGTTATTTAGAAGTGCAATAGCTCCACTGGGAATGGTGTCCATAACTATGGGGACACCATATCACGTGGGGTGACAGAAGCTTTAAGTGAAGTTCTGTAAAATTTTGTTTTGATTTGACAGACAAAAAGAAGCCCTAAAAAAGAAGCTGGAAAACTTCTCTCTGAGTGATCCAGGTGTAAAGAACATCAAGATTCTGGTTGCTGGAGAAATTGGAGCAGGAAAGTCCAGCTTTATTAACTCCGTCAATAATGCCTTTCAAGGACGGATCACCTCTAGAGCGCAAGTGGATTCGTCTGGTGGTGACAGTCACAGTTTCACACAAAATGTAGGGATTTGTCACCTATACAGTTGCATGTTTTCTAAAAGACCTGGAAATGTCCAGTTGACCTACATTGAGCATTTTAGTTAATCATAAGAGGATTTCTTGGAAATTGTTTACAAATTTTTATGCCTCTATATTTTTGGGTCAAAGGATATACCATCAGAAGTGGGAACAAATCTTTGTCCGTCGTCTTCAAGGACATAATGGGCTTACAACCTGAAGTATTGGCTGGGTCACAACCAGAGGACATCATCAATGCTGTGTTTGGCCATGTGAAGGACGGCTATGAAGTAATAAACCCCTATTTCACGAGTTTACATGTTAATGAAATCTGATGTAATATAATAATGCGTATTTGGCTTGCTGTCCGGGGGGAGGGCTCTGAGCTCAGAATTCGGCCCGACCCCAGAGTGCTCCCCCTAACCTTAGAGGTCATAGGTATCTATGAGCGGACCCCGCCGAATGTGGGGTGAAGGGGTGGTGGAGGGATGCTGAGAAAGAAGTCATGAGACAGGAGGTAAGGGAAGGCTTTATTTATACTGGTTCTTCTTGTGCTGATTGGATGATTACCTGAACATGCTCCTCCCGAACTTTGTTACATAAAACTTCATTTCACGAGTTTACATGTTAATGAAATCTGATGTAATATAATAATGCGTATTTGGCTTGCTGTCCGGGGGGAGGGCTCTGAGCTCAGAATTCGGCCCGACCCCAGAGTGCTCCCCAAAATGCCAGATAAACGAAGGACAGTGAGCGTAGAATTTAACCCCCCAAAAGTGACGGGTATGTATTTTACCAAGGAACGAGTTTGTCTGTTCGACTGGGAAGGCTCTGGCAACGACCGACGGGAACTTGGTTGCTCACGGCATCGGACGGATAAGCCCATTCTGCAGTTGAACTGACGGCTCGCTGACGCAAGAATTATGCGAGCGTGAATTTGTGGACGAGTTTAACCGTTCACCCAGGAGAGCTCTCGCAGCGTCCGACGGGAACTTACATGCTCGCGGCATCGGACGGGTAAGCCTCGCTGGGTTGGACGGAGGGCGCCCGCTGGCCTCGGTCGGGAGGGCTCGACCGGCGCTTCGAAGGGGGGGCTGGGTCACGGGAAAGACTCCTCACGTCCCGACGAATGGGGAGCCCTCCTGGCGACACGAGCGCGGACGTCCGGCGACGACTAAGACGGGCAGACTCTCACTGCAATTCGAACGGGAGGTTTCAACCAGCGTTTTGGAAAGGGGACGGAACCCGGCCTTCGAACGGGTGAGTCATCGCTGCGTGCGAACGGGGGAGTCTGCATGTGATTGAAAAACGTACCTAATGAATATTGAGCGAGTGTGCAAGCGGCGAGCCCAGATGTAATCGGAAGGTGTAAACGGATGTAACTGAAATGGGGAGCAGCAGGTGGTAATATAATTAATTAGTTAGGGCTTGGTGAGCATTTTTGATGAAAAAACGGCTAGACCTAATATAGGTTTTGAAGGCATCCGATGACCAGCGACCGAGGGTTTTGATTTGTTGTTGGGAGAGACCTTTTTGAGCGGCTGTGGTGGCTGCTCCGATGCGGAATGAGTGGGTAGAGAAATGCTCTGCTGAGACGCCGGATTTGGTAAGGATTGCTTTTAAATGTTTTTGGAACCAGAATCTCGTAGCTGGATGATTGGAGTCGTTAGTGAAAAGAGGATCGAGTGGGGATTTGGACGAGGAAAGTTTGTACTGCAGGTAATTAAAAAGCGCATGGTACGGTCGGATGGGAGTTTGAAGATTGAAAATATAGACGAAGTGGCCTCTTTTGTCTCTGTCCGTTTTGCTTTGTTTAATGAAAAATGATATGGTTTCGTTATCTACGATCTGAAGGTCTGAAATTGCGGGATGGATATTTGGGTCGAATAAGGAAGTTATGGTCAGTTCGGAACAGCGGAGGAAACCGAAGAATGCTAGGATGAACATGGCTTCTAACGTATAAGCGGTATTGATGGAGTGGTATCCAAGACGGAGTGATGAGATGCATCTGGTGAGTATATCGATTGTGATTGGCTGTCTGGTATCTGGGCGCGTGGGGCGGGATCTTTGGATTCCCTTAATTAGAAGGGACGTTTGGGAGTTATTTATTGCAGGTGTAGGTTTACCGTGGATTAATTTATGGAAGAATTGAATGCCGCTTAGATAGCTTTTAATGGATCCGGCTTGGAGACCTTTAATACTGTGAAGATGGGATATGAATGAAGTAACTGTTAGAAGCGAAAATTCGGGAAACGACAGGTTGTGAGAGAGGTGGAATGATTTGAACGATTTCCATGCGGTGTAATAAGTTTGCAGGGTTCTGGGAGAAACGGCTTGGAGGATGGATTCGATGGACGTGTCCAGGAGGGATTTTAGCGGATGATCTATGGGAAGATCAGCTGAAAATAAGGAGGTACTGGAGTTGGAGTGGGGTCTGCTTCTGGCGCCAGCATCCTGAACTTCTGAAACGAGAAACGGGAGAGAGAGTCAGCGATTTGATTTTGAGCCCCTGGGACATGGATTGCAGTTATTAAGAACTGGTCGCATGCGGAGATCCAAATGAGGCGTCTAAGGAATGGCATAAGCGCAGGTGAGCGAGAACGACCTTTGTTGATACAGTACACGGTTGCTTCGTTGTCGCAATGGATTTGGATGCTTTTGGTTGACCATTCTTTTCCCCATAGGGAAGCTGCGACGACTATCAGGTAGAGCTCGAAAAGGGCAGAGGAGGCTGAAGACTGGGGTGTGTCTAGGAGCTGGGGGGGCCAGGAGGACGCGAACCAGCGTCCTTGGTAATAGCCGCCGAAGCCGATCGAGGGAGCTGCGTCTGTGAACAGTTTGATATCGAGGGGGAGAGAGATAAAGTCATCATAGAAAAAGGTTAAGCCATTCCACTGATTGAGGAAATTAATCCATAACTTAAGCTCGTTTTTTGACTCGTCGGAGAGGATGATCCGATCTTCCAGCGCATGAACGGATGAAGAGAGGGCTAGGAGATGCGCGATAAAGGGTCGGCCCTGTGGAATAATGCGCATCGCATAATTTAGGTGGCCCAGGAGCGAGAGAAGTTCGCGTTTTGCACAATCTGTGCTGTCAGTAAAATTGGATGCGATTAAAATAATGCGATCGATTTTTTCCTTAGGCAGTGAGGCTTGGAATTTTGCTGAGTCTAGATTGATGCCTAAAAACTCGATGGATGTAGTTGGACCCGATGTTTTCTCGTGAGCTAACGGGATCCCTAGTTCGGCGAAAACTTTTTTCACTATGAGGAGGTGAGCCTCGGGGACGGTGTCGTGGGGTGAAATTATTAGGAAATCGTCGAGCAGATGGAGAAGATGAGGAATTGCGTAATTATTAGAAAGGATCCAACATATGGCTTCGGAGAGAGTGTCAAAGATTTTTGGGCTGCTTTTGCAGCCGAAAGTTAGGCGCACGGCGAAATAATACTTTTTCTGCCAATTTACACCGAACAAGTGCCATGAATCGGGGTGGATTGGCATTACTTTAAAAGCAGAGGAGATATCTACTTTTGCAAGCCATGCACCTCGACCAGCTATTTTAATCATGGTTATGGCTTGTTCGATATCGTGGTAATTGAGAGAATACTCTTCGAAAATGATGAGGCTATTGATACTCGGATATGGAGAATTATGGGGGGCTGAAAGGTCGATTATCAACCGCTTTTTTCCAGAGAATTTCCTGGTGGCCACGCCTATGGGGCTGATGCGAAATTTGTCGATCGGGGGGTCTCGAATGGACCCATCATGAAACCGGATTCGATTTCTTTTTTAATTAGCTTATTTACTACTCCAGGCTCTGCTAAGGCGGACTGAAGGTTAGCGCAGATAACATTTTGCGTGGGATGGCTTTCTACACCGGGTTTAAAGCCTTGATTGAGACCTGTCAATAGATAATTTGTGAAGTTGACATCAGGGTGGTGTGATAATTCTTCGGCTAGACGGAAAACATTCACAGGAGTCGAGAGATAGTTTTTTGCATTTTTATTGACAGATTTTTTAACTGGGCATATCACGCGGGCGTGTGCGCCGCCGCAGAAATCGCAGACGTGGAGAAAACGACAGCGTTGTCTTGGGCATCTGCCTTCGTTGAAATTCCTACAAACTTGTCTATCGGGTGCCGAGTATGGTGCTCTGATTGAAAAATCTTCTCTTGCGTGGCGCGGAACGTAACTTGTGGATTTTATGGCATTCTGCTCTGGGCAGGGAAGGATCGATGGATTGATCTGGGGGCATGCCGTGGTGGCATGGATTGTGGATCTGCAGATTGCGCAGGAGATATTTTTGCACCCGAGGAAGACTCGGTTATGGAGATCGGTGTCCAACGCTCCCCAATAGGGACACTGATTCCACTGGGAAACGCGGACGGCGCATTTTGCAGAAAACAGCTTGTGGTACGTATAAAAATGACTACCCCCGTAAGACAACGCGAGCTCAGCTATAATAGACAGATAGTCGTTCAGCTCGCGCCGTCTGTGGGGAAAAGATGAGCATATGACTTCTGTATAGCGGCTGAAGGCAATACAGAATTCGGCTAGTGACAATGAGCGTGATGTAACCTGTGAGTTATTTTTTAGAGTGACTGAAATGTCGCCGCAGTCTACTTGGCGATTGGACTCAGCCGGAGGAAACAAGGACAGGAGAGAACCCAAATCAACATCTGCACCTGCTAAGATTTGAGCTCTGATGTTGTTCGTCACTGGAGGAGGTTCAGTAGCTACTGCATTCTGAGGGACTGGTTGAGGAATGGCTGAGAAGAGCGAGAAAGGAGAACGCGCTTGGAGAGGGTTAAAGGGATGGGAAATCGGGGCTGTGGCCGTTTGCGGAGGCATCCTCACGCGGAGATCGGCCCCCGGGTTAGATGGAGGAGGAGGAATAGGGAGAGCATAGTGTGGAAAGGGGAGGGGAAGGAAATGCGCCGGCGATTGACCGGCTAACGGAGGCATCCTCACGTTAGGGTGAGCACCTGACGCTTGGGAAGGAGGAAGACTGAAAGAAGTAGAAGGGAAGAAACCCAATTGGGGATTGTGTAAGAAAGTGGAACTGCCAGGATCTAGAGTGTGAGGTACCACGATGGGCGGGGCTGAGGAGAGGAGTTGACCTGGAGGAGATTGGCGCTCGACCGTGACTGGTTCCGGGGCGCGGCCCAGGCTAGCGGAAGGTCTGAGACGCCGTGGCGTGGGGGCGGAGCCCAATGCTGCGATCGGGGCCCGTCGAGCCTTGCTCGTTCGAGCTGAAGGAATTGGAGCTGAAACAGAAGGGTGAGAAGATTGTAAGGTGACATATAAATTAAATAATTCTGCTTTTTTCATCCTGCGGGAGAAATTTGCATCGGAATTAATTAGAGCTTGTCTTAGCCCCTTGACCGTCCACTTCCCTATTGGGGGGATGTTAGGGGGAGCTGGAAGGTGGGAAGGCGCGGAGGAAGACGATGATGAAGATGATGAGTTCCTCGCTGGCGGTGGTGAGGGGAGTCTACGGCGTCTTGGGGTATGCGGAGAGGATCTGGAGGGCCGACGTCCCCTGGTTGAAGATGGAGGCTCGATGTTGTCGTTGGCTGCTGGAGGAGGAAGAGTCGCTGGATCTGCGCTTTGCGGATGAGATGACTCCGAGATGAAAGATTCATCGTCGGAGGGGAAGAGCTCTAACTCGGACATGCCTGCACGGAGGCGGAGTCAGATGCTGAGAAAGAAGTCATGAGACAGGAGGTAAGGGAAGGCTTTATTTATACTGGTTCTTCTTGTGCTGATTGGATGATTACCTGAACATGCTCCTCCCGAACTTTGTTACATAAAACTTCATATTGTGATGATAACATTTCAACATAAAGTTTGTGTGTATGCAACAGGTTTGAAATTTAACATATATTGCTTATTTCCAATCTTAGTTCAATGAGGAGCAGGCACTCACTCATAAGGATCAACAGTACACCAGTGACCCTGATCTCTCTGATCAAGCTTTCTGCCTGGTTTACGTCAAAGCCGCAAATCTAATCCAATTCACAGATGATAAACTCATTGACAAGTTGAAGATCATCCGCCAGAGAATTAGTAATAAGGGTAAAAATGAACCCTGAATGTCTAATTATGATTTTGATTCATGAGTTCACATACATTCCATCAAATGAGAGAGAAGTGGGCATAAAGTTGGTTGGGGTTTTTTCAATGCGTAGGTAGAAAATATCCAGATACAAAAACGCCAAGTGCAAACTGGGACTGTTACAAGGCTCAACTTTTTTGCTTAATTATTTAAATGACCCAGACAGTGTATGTGGGTCAGTTATGTAGATATGTACAACAAACTGCCTTAAATGTGCTACATTTTTTGAGGAAAAAAACTTGTTATAGAACCTTTATATTGCCTCTGCATTTGCTGTAGGGATTTCTCTAATGGTTGTCATGACCAAAGTGGATGAAGCATGTCCGCTGGTCAACAAGGATCTACGGAAGATCTACACTAGCAAGAAGATCAAAGAGAAGGTATGTGATGTCATCCAAAGACATACACATGTTTCAATTTATCAATCACATCTCATTTTCTGACTAACATTCTGTCCCTGTCCAGATGGAGTTGTGCAGTGCCAACATTGGTGTGCCATTGTCAAACATCTTCCCAGTGAAAAACTACCATGCTGAGATTGACACGAAGGGTGACATTGATGCTCTGATTCTAAAGGCACTTGAACAGATTGTTCAGATTGCTGATGATAGATTGATGGACATTCAGAGCATATAATGCATTCTTTGATTGTAATACATTTTCTTTATCCCAGGAACATATAGAAGATTGTTGTTTAAAACTAGTATTGAGAGGATTGTGTTTTGTGTTCAGTTTTACAAATACAGCATGGTTTGAAGTCAAAGAAATTATGGGACTGTAAATCTATTTAATAGATTTATTAATAGAATTCATTCAAATTAATAGAAAGATTCAACATTTAACAACATCAAAACTATTAAATGACACAAATAAGTAATGTGCATGTATTAATGCAGTGACACTCTTTTTTTATCTATTTTAGATTCTTCAAAACATTAATGAACAAAATAACTTTTGCTTATTGAGATCTGTTGAATAAATCCTATTTAATCTTGAATTGTTAATTTTTCTTGACAATATACTGCGTCTGTCCTAAAACAGTGAATTGGGGTATCTGGAGCAATCAGACTGAGAGAAATACTTTTCTTGAAATTCATGTTGAAATGTACTCTCTGCATGCACTGTTGAGCTTGTCTAACTTTAATAAATCTGGCATTGTCTACTATGAATATTATATAATATACTTACACCTTCACCACCTGTACACCCTCAGATTCAACAACAGATTCAATTAAAGGGGTAGATTACCCAAAACTTTAATTTAGGAGAGGATGAATACATTTTAATATCTGTGTGAATTATCTCTTTAAGCAACTCCTGCATCACTTCGAATAAATACTTATTTGATAACTAATTTTAATGTATTTTTAATGAACTGCAGGAAAGTGCTAAATCAAGTCAGATTTAGAGGAACAACAAAAGGAAAAATTTAACATTTCAAATTGTTAGATAATTCTTTTAGTTTTGCTACGGTATTTTTGTTGCATTTTGCAATTCCATTGACTGTGTACTATTAACATAAAGGTTTGGTACCCAAAAATTACATTTCAGTTTTACACTTACTCAACCTAATTTCATGAAATAGGAAAGGACATATTACATATGAATTAAGTCAAATACTAATTTACTATTTTAACTAAATCTTGATGAACTGCAAGTCAAGTCAAATAGCCTTTACTTCCAAATGACTTTTAGTTTCTATTTTTTGGAAATGCAGCCTGTTCTTATGAACATGGTATGAACAGTTACTCTTTCTATTTATGAAGTTTCTAATGTTTGAAAAAATATGCATGTCATTTAGTGACTGATATCTTCGACTAAAAGTGTGTGTGTGTGTGTGTTTCACATGAAGAACCTTTAACCTCCATGCAACCATTACATTGCATAAAAGTTTCTGAAACTTGTTATGAACTTTTTAAATTAATATTTTCATAGTATTCATAGTATGATATACTGTAAATATATTTAAGGGGAAAATAATAAAATGGGAGGAGCAAACCCAAAACCAGAGCAAAAAGAACCAAATCTAGGTGAGAGGGTCCTTATATGATTTCCCCCCTGTATTTATGCAGATTACACAATTATAGATGTATTTATACGTTCTTCTCAGAGAGAGATACTAGCAGTTTATGACAATTCACCATGACGTCACAACAGTAATAGACGTTCTTCCGGGTGGCAAAAGCTGAAGCGTTCCTATGGCAACGCTAAATTGCTTGGAAGGGAGACCCACCATCGACAGTAAAAATGGAATAAAAATAAAAAATGTAATTAAATATAATGCATTTTTTTAATCATAATAACAACTGTGTTTAATGATATAAGTAAAAAAATAAAATAAATATGTTATATAGTAGGCCTACACATAATTAACAAAATAGCCTACTCTCTAGCGCTTTTTTGCTAGCCAAAATAACGTGCTATATATATAGCCTATCATGGTCATTAAATGGCTTTCCTGAGGTAAATATTATGTGACATAATTGTTCTCCAGCTGTTATATTGACCTCTTTGCGCTGTTGAAAAACACTGATTGGTCGATATTACGTATGAGGAATATACATTTCGGTAAGTTGCGTGAGAAAATGGATGTGTGGCGTGAGTGTGTGAAAAGTGACAATTGCGTGTGTCTCACGAACAATGCGTGAGAGTGGGCAGCCCTCTTTACTTCAGGCAGTGACTGGCAATGAGTCTGATCTTCAAAAGAGACAAGTTTACTAATTAGTCTCGAATTTCCCCAGCTGAAGATAAATGCACTGCTATGATTTTGTAGATGGACCGTTTTGAGAATACACGAAGCAGGATTGGCAGCAGAAATGTGAACGTTGATGAATCATATAATTTAGGGGATCATTAAGATTTCCAACTTTTGACGACACGACGTCCACTCGCTATAACCTCCTCACCCAAAGGAAATCGATAAAACCCCTGCACCTTTCGCTGTATATCAGGCAGCGCAACCCCAAAAACAACGCGTTTTCATCATCATTTCAACTTTTATCAACAACAATGTTTTTAACTATGTTAGTGTAGCCGACTGGATCTCTTCAGTTAGCCGCTCGCGTTTTGCCACCCAGAAGTATGGTACCTATTGTTTACAAACATTCTGAAATGCCGTATTGTTAGACCGAATTGTTTATGATCTATATGTTTACCATTCACTGTAAACCCGAATAAGTTGGCAAAACTCAAAAATGTAAGGCAATCAGTTGCCTCGAAATTTTTAAGTTAATAAATTAAAATTTTAAGTAAGCAGAACTAGCTCATTTTGTACTCATACATTTTTCTTTTTCTTAACTTGAAATGTACACTAATTCATACATTTAAGTTTCATGTAACCTTGATGTGAACATTTTTTATTAGTATAAACTTAGCTAGCTATTATAACAGGCTAGTTCAATAAGGGCTAACATGCAAATTTGCTAACATGTTAAATAGTATAGCATTTGCTGTATGAGTGCAGATATAAGCTTTTAACATTCCTGCTGTCAAACCAAGCCACACGCACCACTTGTCCCTGTGATGATTACTCTCCTAAAAGCAATTTTTTTTTAAATTCTTCTAAATTAGCATAACAAAACATGAATCACTACTATGTCCCACTTAAAATTACTCTTACCCAAAAAAATTATATTACACTTAATTTTAAAGGGGTCATGACATGGTTTTTTGTTTTGTTTTATTATGTTCCCTTAGGTGCAATTATAGTATTACTATAGTTTTTTGTAAAAAATAAATAAAATTTTTTAGTGATTTATGACATTTTCCCACCCTGTTTCTCACCTCTGATTCAAACAGTCTGTTTTGGGGGCGTTTCCCCTTTAAGATTTCAGTGTTAACGCCTATACTGTTATGACTGGCAGTGCTGCTTATGCATACATTATTAACGTTAATCATTTTGTTTCACATGTAGACTACACAATGCTCCACCACGTGAAACTTCGGTCTTCCAATCTTTTACCATCGTGTCAATTCTCAATTGATTTTGATTCATATGTGCGAGAGAGGGAGAGAGAGTGAGAGAGAGAGAGAGAGCTTGAAGGCGTGCGCGCGGCCGGGGCTCGCTCGCTCTCTGCTCCAGTAACATGCCCTGTCACACTCATCTCACTCACCGTTCAAATAAAGCTTTGGCGCCCTGCATATGCTGCAAATAAACTACATCCATCTGCTTTCCCTGACGTCTGGATCGTTCGGCAGTGTATTCAAACATGTTGTTTGACACAGCAGGAACAGCACATCTGCGTGGCATCACAGTCATCTTGTAAACAGACCCACTCGCTGCACGACAACGCATGTGATGATGCGAAATGAGGCGTAGTTGTCCTGCGCTGGAGGCGGTCATATGCAAACGACTGGTACGTCACTTCTTACCGTGACGTCACTTCTAACCATGGATCCAGAACGAGCTGTATTTAGAGCATGTATTTATTCAAAAGAAATGACAGCTTCAATGAAACAAGGCATTATCTCCCTTGTCCCAGGCAAGGACACTCTTTTAATAGATAATTGGCGTCCAATTACGCTCCTAACTATCGATTATAAAATTTTAGCCTTGGTTTTTGCTAATAGATTAAAGGTCAAACTTAATCAGTTTGTTGCAGAGACACAGTCAGGTTTTATAAAAGATAGGCATATCAGTAACAACATAAGACTTATTTTAGATCTTTTGGACTCTTTTAGATATTTGGATTTTATACATTCTAAAGCCATGATTCTTTTCCTAGACTTTTATAACGCTTTTGACACCCTGGAGCATGAATTTCTTTTGCAGACTCTCAAGTTATTTGGTTTTGGTGACTTTTTTGTTAATATTATTGAAATGTTTTATAAAGACATTAGCAGCTCTGTCTTAGTTTTAATACTTCTAAGAGATTTTTCATTACCCGTGGTGTCAGACAGGGCTGTCCTATTTCCCCCTTTTTGTTTATTTTAGTTACAGAACTTTTATCATTAAGTATTATCCATGAACAAAGCTTGGAAGGTATATCCATCTTTGATAGAGAAATTAAAATCTCCCAGTTGGCTGATGACACAACTCTCTTTTTAAAAGATAAGAGTCAATTAACCAAGGCTATAAATGTAATTGAGCAGTTTTCATGTGCTTCTGGATTGAAACTGAATATGTCCAAGTGTGAGATAATGACGCTCTATAAAAGTGACGATTCTTCAATCGATGGTATCTCTGTTAAGGAGACTGTAAAGTATCTTGGTATTTATTTAACAAAAAATTTAACAGCTCGACAACAGCTAAATTTTTCTGGACGGGTCAAGAAAACCAAAACCATCTTTAATCTTTGGCTCCAAAGAGACCTTTCCCTTTATGGGAGGGTTCTTTTGTCCAAAGTAGAAGGATTATCTCGTTTTGTATATCCTTCTCTTTCTCTTTTTGTCAATGACTCTACCGCTAAAGGAATTAAAAAAAAATTTCTTGACTTCATATGGAAAAACAAACCTCACAAGCTCAAAAAAACAGTCCTTTCAAATTGTCGAAAAAAAGGTGGACTTGAAGTGTTAGATTTTAGTGATACAGTGAACACCTTTAGGATAAATTGGATCAAAAAATGCTTAACAAATCCTAATTCTATATGGTTTTTTATCCCGAATCATATCTTTACCAAAATTGGTGGCCTCCCCTTTATATTGAAATGTAACTACTTGCCGAACAGATTGCCAGTTGCACTTTCTAAATTTCATCAGCAGGCCCTTCTTGCTTGGAAGTTATGCTACACCCACAATTTTTCACCTCATAAAACCTTTCTATGGATCAACTCTAATATAAGGATTAGGAATAAATATGTTTTTCTCTCTACATGGTTTAACAGGAATATAATTGGTATTCTCTCAATTTTTGATAAATCTGGTAATTTCGTATCTTATGAAGAATTTATGTATGTTCATAATTTCCCTTTACCATTTAAAGAATATAATGCAGTGCTTAAAGCAATTCCTTCTGGTCTAAGTCATCTTGTTAAATGTCATCTAACCTTTAGTAAGAGTGTCACCAAAGAACCTGATTTGATCTTAGATGGTATAAATATACTTAGTAAGAAATGTAATAATAAACATATTCGACATATTTTTTAGAGTAAAAAATATAATGTTGCTAAAGGCAAATTTTATTGGGCCTCTTTTATTGAACGTATAGACTGGAAGGAAGCCTGGTTGATCTTAGATTTCAAGATCTTACATAAAATATACAAATGATACTGTTGCAAAATATATGGATGTTGACAGTTCTTGCTCATTTTGTGGGAATGAGGATGAAACGCTGATCCATTTATTTTTCCAATGTGAAAAAACCTGAAACTTCTGGAATAGGTTATATCTTCATATTGGCAAGCACCTTGATTCTTCCAAATCCTTTCAATTAAAGGATATAATTTGTTACTATAAAGAAGATAAAGCTAGTACTTCAATTAGTTACATTGTTAATTTTTTTATTTTGTTTGGAAAAAAATTTATTCACAAGCAAAAATTCTCTAAATCGCAGCCTACTTTTCCACATTTCTTAATCGAAATTGATACATTTCTGAAGTCTCTAAGGTTGATTAAAAACAAGAAAAGTGACAGATTCTTGAAATATTATGATGATATTTTTAATAATACCACTGATGCATAATGTTTCCTCTGTGTATGTCTTTTATTTTATTTTTTTATTTTTTTATTATTATTTTTATTTATTTTTATATATGTGAAGCTTTATATATACTTGATATAATTTGATTCATGTAGAAGTTCTATGTGTTCTGTGCTTTATACCTGCTTGTTATTTGATACATATTCAATAAAAATAAATAAATAAATAAAAAAGCTGTATTTAGAGCTTGATTAAATAAATGCTTCGTTTATAATGGGGAGGACGTCTTAAGCTATGAAACTTGCAGGAAGTTTTAATAGTACATAGATCTCTTATATACCAAAAGATCAAGGCAAATTTGGATTCTCATGTCATGACCCCTTTAACATTTACTCTCCCTTTTGAGTGCCATGATATAGTGATTCTTTCAAAATTCCCTGAAAAATAATGAATAATTCCCTTTGAGCTAAATTGACCTGTTTCCCTTACAAAGAAGTAGCCTTAATAGACCAATTTCGAGCCTATACGTCACAGTTACGTCACAGCGTTAGCTGGAGGCAAAACGAATTGAAAACTGGAGGCGGCTAACACAAACCAGCACAGATTCGACTACATAATAAGTAGCTTAAATTATTATTATTGTTATGTAGAGTATGGACGCGATGACGAGATCCATGAATCTTTAATTCTGAACATATATCTACAGGCTCATCTGAACACAACTAAATGCATTCCCCTTTAAATCCAAAGCTTTTGGCCTCTGAACTCATGGAGGTAAATTATACCTTAGGCTCCGGCCAGTCTGCAATAGATGGTTCGATGACACCTTTTATGACACCCCGAGTGTTAAACATTAAGACAAAACTAACAAAATAAACAAATACAACAAAAGAAAATTATATAAACAAAACAATGAAACTAAGTAGAGGGTAACAAATGGCACATTACACCACATAAACAGGATAGTAACCACACATCTATTAAAACTGATGTTATGTGTGTTTAATGGTGTAAGCAGTCCTTTTAAAAGAAAAGTCATAGGTCACAGTCAACTTTACATTTCACTATGATACAGCAAATGTAATGATGTGGTCTTTAAAGGTGCCCTAGAATGTGAAATTGAATTTATTTTGGCATAGTTAAATAACAAGAGTTCAGTACATGGACATGACATACAGTGAGTCTCAAACACCATTGTTTTCTCCTTCTAACTTAAATCTCGTTTTTGAAAAACAGGCGAATCTCCACATAATACCGACTGTGACGCAACAGTCGGGATCATTAATATGTACGACTCCAAAAATGTGCATATGCCAGCCCATGTTCAATGACAGGCGGAACTGCGCAGCCGAAGCATGGCAGTTGTTCAGTGTTTGGATGTACAAATGAACACAAAGGTATTTAGTTCCTTCATCCCAGGGCCGGCGCTGTGGTGGGGCATTCGAGGGCCGTGCCCCCCCTAGTGGTCATTGATGCCCCATACCACAGTTGCTAATACAATGCTAAATCATAAATCAGATATAGCCTATGTACAATAACATAGCGATGTCCAACAATCGATTTAAATAGTACATTGTGTTTAATTTGTTGTTTAATAAGATCTAATAGAAATAAATAAAAGAAATACATAGATCTGATCCAACTAATTTTTGTAAGCGTTTCAGTGGTCCAGTGGCATAAAATTTACCTAGCGTGTCAGACGTTCAGGGTTCTAACCTGCACTCGTGTATTTTTTTTTTTTTCTCATTAAAACCGATTATGTGTATCAGTGGTTGTATATCAAGCACACGTTTGTGTGCATTTTGCTTTGTGATTTCACCGGAACGGATAGAGAGTCTCCGCAAAGATTAAAGCGCGCATCCGTGTGAAGACTGTACGCGAGCCACAAGAGAGAACACGCACCACTGATCGCAGACACAGAGTCAACGAGCACTTTGATCACTTGATTTAAAAAACAACGGATTTCAGCACTAGATCGCCTCTTGTTTAACAAACGAACGAAATGAATGCTCTGCTAGTTCATTTGAGATGCTTTATTTATTTGTATTAGTTATCCGTGCCGCGAGTTGTTTCAAAAGTGGTGGGGACAATGTCGACCCTGGCAAAAAGTTGTGGGGAAATTTGCAAATAATAATTAATAATAATAATAATAATAAAAGGTGTTTCATTTTGTATAGCATTTCTGCTGTGTTGGACTATGATGTCGCCACTGCATCAAAATATTTCTCAAACGGCAGTGCCCCCCCGCCAATGACCCAATGCCCCTCCAGTAGATCTGCTCTGGCGCCGACTCTGCTTCATCCGAGCCTCTGAAAAAACAATGGGTTAATTTTATTTTTTCTGGAAATTTCCAAACATTTCACCGACGAGACTGTTTCCTCAACTTGGGCCAATACAGAGCTGGCCTCGATCGATCGAGCTACCAAGCAACACTTTCTGAATGCGTAGCCTAATTGTTCAAGTTCAGACAGGTAATCTTTCTCTCAAAATCGTTCAATAGGCCTACTATATTTACATCATCGTGTTTGCATTGGTGCAAGCATTAGAGAGAGTGCAGAAACTGTGTTGCAATGATAAGATCTTTATTCTCGCGATCAACCCACTGTCATCTATTTGCTCAATGCTCATCACGGCAACATTTTATGTGATGGGATTCATGGGAATAGATCTAAATACTTTAAAAACATCTCACGATTCGTTAATCTCGATAGCTGTAATAGTAAAAACGTATAATATCTGTAGTAAAAGTATTCGAGAGAGTTTCACATGTAATACGTAGCTATTTCATATTCAAGCATGTCAGCCAATCACAGCAGAGGCCGGTTACACACAGCAGACACGCCCCTCCAAACAGAGCGTTTGGGCTCAGGGCAAAAATCAGGCTAGGAAAAATGTCTTTTATTTCTAAATTCTGACTATTTTTGATCTAAAAAAACATACTAACATTATAAGGGCAACCCAGAAAACATTATACAATAAAAATAAAAACCATTCTAGGGCACCTTTAAAATATAAATGTGTGTGTGTGTATAAATATATATATACATACAGTATATAAATGGATATTATATATATATATACAACGATATAAATCTAATATATATTTATGTAAACCTTCTGGATCTGTTTTTTAAAGATTATTGTAAAAAGTAAAATAAAATAAAAAACATAATAGGCTACATTTATTAATTTGGAGTGTTTTTTTATGAACTGTGAGAACATTGTTGTGAAAACTAGTTTAAATGATTATATTGGTCAAATTAAGAATACTGAATGTCTGTATATAGGCTAGCCTACAGTATTTCTGCTCTTTGAAAGTAAAACACATCATCACAGCCTCACAAGCACAGGATTCAGGAAAAATGTGTTGGTGTTGTTTTAGGGATACAATATTTATATGTATTGCCTTTCATGTCCATTTATAGTCTTTACACATCAGCTTGGAGACTTGCATGGTTAAAAAAAAATTAATTTCAAGATGCTGACGTCCCGTCAGGTCGTCACGTGGGTCACCTGCTCGGTAAGACGCTCAAAAGTACAAGACGTTCGATCGGTCGGTCGGTCATTCGGATATTTGATTTTGGCACGCATTATGCGCCATATTTGGCAGAAATTGGCACGGATTAAAGGATTAGTTCACTTTAAAAAAAAAAATTGCTGATAATTTACTCACCCCCACGTCATCCAAGATGTCCATGTCTTTCTTTCTTCAGTCGAAAAGAAATTAAGGTTTTTGATGCAAACATTCCTGGATTTTTCTCCATATAATCGACTTCAATGGGTACCAAACTGTTCAATGTAAAATGTAAAAAAAAATGTAAAAAAAAAATAGAGTTTCAGTGCAGCTTACCAGACGATAACCAATACCAGACGATGAATAAGGGTCTTATCTAGCGAAACGATCGGTCATTTAAAAAATAAATTAAAAAGTTTGTGTTCTCTTACGAGAGGTTCTCTCGTATTGCGTAAGCTAGCTTACGCTACGGGAAAGATTCATCTTTTCTGAGATATTGAAGCCAAAAAATTATCCTTAATTTGTATCCATTGTCAACGCAGTGCAGCAGCTGCAGACCTTGAGCGGGCTAGCTAGCGAGCTCATTGGTTGCTCTGCGGCAACTGCTGCAGCCTATAGACGAACTTGAGTGAACTCGCGTCCAATGAGAGGCGCCTGCGCCTTCACTGCATCATAGCCCGCCAGAATGGGCGTGGCCAGAGTGTTTATAAGCGAGGTTCGTAGGCTGAATCCCTGATTTTCATCTCTTCAGCGAAGCTCTTCGCATCTCTGATCAGCAGAAGCCGCGTCGCCGTTGAGGGGCATCTAGCAAACGTGGAAAGCGACTGAAGAAGCCGGCCGTCTTCGCCACCTTCAGCCATCCTGCGAGCTACGCCATCCGGCAACGTATCCTTTTGAGCACTAGTTCCTCCGTGAACTCACAAAAAGAGCAAGCGAGCGTCTTTTTCAAGATGCCTCGCACTTCCTGCGGCTCATGCCGCGCCCCTCTCAGCGACGGAGACCGCCATCTTCTTTGCGTTCTCTGCCTGGGACTGGAACACGCAGAGCTCGCCCTCGCCCACGGCGGATGTGACCTCTGCAAGAAACTTCCGATGTCGACCCTGCGGGCTCGTCTCGAGGTTTTCAAAACCGAAGCAGCCGCGCCGCCTTTCGTCTCGCCGCGCAGAAAGAAGTGCCGCTCCCAAAGGCCGCCGGAACCACCCATGGAAGCGACTGTCTCGCCGGAGCCTCTCCCTCGAGCCCCGCCTTGTCCCTCTCCGCCCCCCCCGGACGCGCAGTTGCCGCCGCACTGCTGCCATTTCGGATGAAGAGGTGGATGAAAAGGAATGCTGTTCCATCACGGCTTCGGACAGCGAGGAGTGGTCAGGCTCTCACGCCTCCTCCTCGGCTATGGAATCCAGCAGTCGAGGAGGAATTAATGCGCCTCCTCTCACAGGCCGTCGACCGCTTCGGGCTCGAGTGGTCACCGCCCCCTGAGCAGGCTCCCAATCGACTCGACGGCTGCTTCCTCCAGAGCCGTCGCTGCGCGGCGCCCGCTGCCCGGGCCGCCCCCTTCCTGCCGGAACTCCACACGGAGCTCACGAAGTCGTGGAACGCACCGCTCTCGGCCAGGACCCGGTCCCATGTTTCCACCTCTCTCTCGTCGGTGGACGCCGCTGCCGAGAAAGGCTATTCTTCCGTCCCCCCCGTCAAGGACTCGGTCGCAGCACACCTTTGCCCGCCCTCCGCTAGATGGCGGTCTAAGCCTGTGCTCCCGTCCAAGGCCTGCAGAACTACTTCCGCTTACGTAGGCCGCGCTTATGCCGCCGCCGGCCAAGCCGCTTCAGCTCTGCACTCCATGGCCGTCCTGCAAATCCTCCAAGCAGATCTCCTTCGCGAATGGGATGAGAGGAGCAGATTGCCTGATGCTGTTACGGATTTAAGGAGCGTGACGGATCTTTCCTTTCGCGCCACGAAATCTGCTGCTCAAGCCCTGGGAAGATGCATGGCAGCTCTAACCGTGACCGACAGACATCTGTGGCTAACGTTAGCCGACATGGGAGAATCTGAACGTGCCACGTTCCTCAACGCGCCGCTCTCTCCTTCCGGTCTCTTCAGGTCCGCGGTGAGTGGCATCATCGACCGTTTCTCCGAGGTCCAGAAAGCCACACAAGCCATGAACCTCTTCCTGCCTCGTCGCGCTAGCTCCTCTGCAGGCCGCTCACGTGACCAGCCTCCTGCACGAGCCCCACCTCAGCGCCCAGCTCAGCACAGCCGGACTCCACAGGGCGGCTGCCCTAGATCACGCTCAGACAGCCGCCGCAGACCGCCGCCCCCCAGTGGCCCTCGGCCCAAGGTCGCGCTGAGGCCCGAACAACCGAAGTCCTCCTAGCTGCGCTGAGAAAATGACGGTTAAGTCCCGCCACGGCTGGACCACCGTCAAAGCTTCGCCCTCTGTCAGTCCCCTCTCTTCAGGCTACTGCAGCAGTGTATACAGCAGCCAACAAGCCGGTCACAATTCCCGCTTGCCTGCACCCAAACGCCGTTTTCACGGCGACCCAGAGAAATCTCTTAAAGAGCAAACAAGCCTTATGTGTAGAAAATGTGCCCACTTCCCAGTGTTCACCCCTACATACAAGCACCACACTCCCCGTGTCTCTGTCAGAGCCCACTCCCATAAAGCGGGCACAGCCTGCTCGAGTGTCAGAGTCAATAAACGCGCCCACGAGCCCGTGCGCGCGTCCCCCCTCTGCCCGCTCTGTTACACGGCCAGTAAACTCCTCTCTGCTTGTAAGTCCCGTACCCGTGACCCCGCTCGCTCATCACTCACATGTGACTCTCTCCCCATTCACTTCAATCGGGAAGTCACTCACAGAACAGCCAACACTGGCTGTCTGCGACCCGTCATGTACAAGCACAGTAAGCGCGCTCACACACACTGTTCAGCTCGCTGTGTGCGACAGTCAGGGCGATGTGGCCATTCACCCACTAGCGTTACGCCTCAAAGCGTGGGAAGCTATCCCGGACATATCCGCGTGAGTATTAAGCACAATAAAACTAGGTTATTTGCTACAGTTCGATCGCCGCCCTCCCCGCTTCCGAGCTCGGCTCGAAACCACTGTGAGCACGGAAGCAGCCAGTCTGCTCCGTTCAGAAATAGCAAACCTTTTGTGCAAAAGGGCCATAGAGAGAGTGCCGCCTTCTCTGAGCGAGTCGGGGTTTTACAGCCGTTATTTTCTTGTCCCCAAGAAAGACGGCGGCCTCAGACCGATTTTAGATCTCAGATTTTTGAACAGAGTGCTTGTGAAAAGACCGTTCAAAATGCTTACAGTCAAGAAACTCCTCGCGCATGTGCGCCAGGGGGACTGGTTTATTTCTCTCGATTTGAAAGATGCCTACTTTCAGATTCAGATAGATCCCCGTCACAGGCCATTTTTGAGATTCGCCTTCGACGGCCAGGTTTATCAATACACCGTCCTACCGTTCGGCCTATCCTTAGCACCCCGTACGTTCACGAAGTGCATGGATGCGGCGCTCGCACCCCTGCGAAGCCAGGGTTTGCGAATTTTGAACTATCTGGACGACTGGCTGATTTTGGCACAATCACACACGGAGCTCCTGTCTCATCGGACAGTTCTCCTCAATCATCTGAACAGTTTGGGCCTTTCTGTCAACTGGACAAAGAGCTCACTACAGCCCAGTCAGACGATTTCCTTGCTAGGAATAGAACTAGACTCAGTGGCTATGACGGCTCGCTTGTCAATACAGCGTGCGCGCCGTGTTCAGCGACTAGCCGCTTCTTTCCAGATGAACAGCCTCACGCCTCTGAAAACTTTTCAGAGAGTGCTGGGTTACATGGCCTCAGCCACCGCAGTTCTCCAGCTGGGGTTACTGCGCATGCGCCCGCTTCAACACTGGCTAAACACCCGTGCGACTCGCCGGGCGCGGGCCACAGGCCGCCAGCCGATCAGAGTGACTCAGACCTGTATCTCAGCTCTGCGGCCCTGGACAGTGGCCGAATGGTATCAGCAGGGAGTAACTATGGGAACTGTTTCTCGCCGAAAAGTCATCTCGACAGACGCGTCCAACACGGGTTGGGGCGCGGTATGCGAGGGCTCACCGGCTTTTGGCCTTTGGTCAGTTCAGGAGAAGTCCCTTCACATAAATTGTCTGGAAATGATAGCGGTCGAGTACGCGCTCACGCGCTTCCTCACGATCATTCAGGGTCACCACGTCCTGGTCCGCTCGGACAACATGTCTGTGGTATCATATCTAAACCGTCAGGGCGGTGTCAGATCCAGGAACCTCTTCCGTCTGACAGAACGCATACTGTGCTGGGCCCAGTGCCATCTGCGCTCGCTGAGAGCGACGCATGTGCCCGGCCACTTGAACGACGGCCCAGACAGACTGTCCAGGAACAACATTCCCCCAGGGGAATGGTCCCTGCACGGTCAAACAGTCCAGAAGTTATGGCGAATATTCGGCAGAGCGGAGATAGATCTCTTTGCATCAGAAGAGAACGCCCACTGCCCAGTGTTTTTCTCAAAGAGCGAGGACGCGCTGGCCCAGCAGGACTGGCCCAACCGCCCACTCTATGCCTTCCCTCCCATCTCACTGTTACCGCAGGTAATACAGAGGATCAGGGAAGCACGCCACTCGGTGCTCCTCATAGCCCCGCGCTGGGAGAATCAGACTTGGTTTCCGGAGCTCACGCAGCTGTCACAGACGGCCCCGTGGCCCATTCCAGTCAGAGCAGATCTCCTCTCCCAAGCTCGAGGCACGATCTGGTATCCCCACCCACAGCGCTGGGCGCTGCATGCATGGGTAATCAACGACTACCCGTCGCTTTGCCAGTAGGAGTGATAAACACTATCATACACGCTAGAGCGCCTTCTACGAGAAGGCTCTATGCGTCTAAATGGTCTGTGTTCTCTAAATGGTGCACCAACAAAAATCTGGACCCACGGACATGCGGGGGGCCGTTACTGCTCGTATTTCTTCAGGAGCTGTTGGATAAGGGCAGGTCCCCATCCACGCTCAAGGTTTACGTGGCGGCCGTCGCGGCGTTCGCTGAACCCCGGCACGGCCAGTCACTGGGGAAAAACGAGCTAGTCATTAGCTTCCCCAGGGGAGCTAGAAGGATGAACCCTCCGCGCCCCCTGTCGGTTCCTATCTGGGATCTTTCTATAGTTCTCGAAGCTATGAAAGCCCCCCCTTTCGAACCGCTTCATTCCGTGGACCTAAAATACCTTTCACTTAAAACCGTTTTTCTGATCGCACTGTCATCAGTTAAACGTGTGGGAGACCTTCACGCGCTATCTGTTAGCGCTGCGTGTCTCGAGTTTGGACCAAATGACTCCAAAGTCGTTTTAAAGCCCAGACATGGCTATGTCCCCAAAGTAATTGGTAACCCGTTCAGGGCTCAGGTCATTTCCCTATCGGCTCTGCCAGCATCCGATAGTGAACGCGACTCCAATCTCCTCTGCCCAGTTAGAGCACTGAGATTGTATACCACGCGCGCTGCCTCTTTCAGGAGTTCTGAGCAGCTTTTTGTTTCGTTTGGAGGGCGCACTAAAGGTCTCGCCGCTTCGAAACAGACACTGTCCAGATGGATAGTTGAAGCTATTGCCGCCGCATACGCGTCAAAAGACCTGCCATGCCCTTTGGGCATTAGGGCTCATTCCACTAGAGGCATGGCCTCGTCATGGGCATGGTCCAGCGGGATTTCCATTCACGACATATGTGTGGCAGCGGGATGGGCTTCCCCCTCCACCTTTGTCAGATTTTACAATCTGGAAGTGCCCCCCCCCGGGACTCATACAGTGGATGCTTGGCGCGCACGGCGTTGACAATGGGTTCCCGTAGCGTAAGCTAGCTTACGCAATACGAGAGAACCTCTCGTAAGAGAACGAATCGGTTACCTAACGTAACCTCGGTTCTCTCTAGATGAGGGAACGAGTATTGCGTAGCCGGCCGTGCTCGCGCCTCGAGCAACTTTCGCTTCATTCAATGAAAACCAGGGATTCAGCCTACGAACCTCGCTTATAAACACTCTGGCCACGCCCATTCTGGCGGGCTATGATGCAGTGAAGGCGCGGGCGCCTTTCATTGGACGCGAGTTCACTCAAGTTCGTCTATAGGCTGCAGCAGTTGCCGCAGAGCAACCAATGAGCTCGCTAGCTAGCCCGCTCAAGGTCTGCAGCTGCTGCACTGCGTTGACAATGGATACAAATTAAGGATAATTTTTTGGCTTCAATATCTCAGAAAAGATTAATCTTTCCCGTAGCGTAAGCTAGCTTACGCAATACGAGAGAACCTCTCATAAGAGAACGTAAACTTTTTAATTTATTTTTTAAATGACCGATCGTTTCGCTAGATAAGACCCTTATTCATCGTCTGGTATTGGTTATCGTCTGGTAAGCTGCACTGAAACTCTATTTTTTTTTTACATTAGGGTTGACATGTTTCCCTTAACAGCAGAGGAGCTCGCTCGCAAGACTGCAGTTCTATTCAAATCTATAGCTGCACATCTGAAGACGCTACAGGAAAGGTTTGAGGTTTACTTCCCCGCTGGCGCTGATAATGAAAGCTTTGACTGGATCCGTGACCCCTTTAGGCGCCTATCACATATAGCGCCTAAAAACGCGTAGAAGACGCTAGGCGCGCCCCCTTTTCCAAAGCGCTGGGCGGTTGCGCTCCGGAGGCATCTGTCGTTGCTAAGCTTTTTGTTGTTAAGGTTCTTGTCATGTGCGGCATTCTGAAAAGTTTTTATCTTTTTATCTGAAAGATGTTTTTATCTCAATGCGGCGCGGACGCGCTTGGAAAAAACGAGCGCTTCGCTTCCATTATGAGTGCGCATACCGCGCGCCTACATTTGAAATAACGATCTTGAGCGCGCAAAAGACGCAGGCCCTTAACCCTACGCCTACATTTGAAATAACGATCTTGAGCGCGCAAAAGACGCAGGCCCTTAACCCTACGCCTACATTTGAAATAACGAACTTGAGCGCGCAAAAGACGCGATGTGTGAACAGGCCTGTGCGAGCTAGCGTTCTCATCCCTGGCATATGTGATAAACAAAAAAAGGCAGCGTCTGTCAGTGAAGCACGATCTACGAGTTGCTCTATCCTCAATCAAACCCCGTATCAAGAGGCTGTGCTCGCAAAAGCACGCACATGTATCCCATTAAAATGCCCGCGACAGTTCCATGCAAAGATATTTTATTTTTTAAGTTATAAGTTATAAGGTCAGGTTTGAACAAAGCAAACGAGGAACTAAAGAAAAAATATATTTTGAGTTGTTTTTTATTATTGAAAGAGTTAAGTATCTTTAAATCTGTTTTGTTCCAATGATTCTCACATACAGTAGCCTAATTGGTTAAAATCAGTCTGTTGACGTGTGTCCAGTTATAAATGGACAAGATTCATCTGAAAGGGTTGTATCACCTCATATTATGTCTGTTGTGATGCATTCATAATAAATTCATGCTGCTGTTTATGCTTCATTTTTTGTTTGCTCATCTGGATATAATTGTATATATGTATGTACATATGTTTGTTTAGTTTAATTGGGTTGGGGTGCTGTTGAAAAAAAACACTACAAAGGGGTGCCATGCTTTCAAAAAGTTTGGGAACCACTGGTTTAGACAGTCAGATCAGCTCTTTGTCTGCTTTGGTGGCCGGTCTAAGGATGGCCCAGTCACTAAGCAGAGACTGTCCAGATGGATAGTGGATGCCATTTCTATGGCCTATACCTCAGTGGGCCAAGTCTGCTCCATTGGTATTAAGGCCCATTTGACAAGAGGCTTGGCCTCATCATGGGCGTGGTCATCTGGCTTTCCCATTCAAGATATTTGTGACGCGGCCGGCTGGTCCTCGCCGTCCACATTTATGAAGTTTTACAATATGGAAGTGCCATCCCTGCAAGCAAAGGTGCTTTCAGTGTAATTAAAGGAGAACTCCAGCGCAAAATTATCCTTTGGTCTAATTACACATTGTTACCTAGTCAACCGTTATCTGAGATTTGTTTTCATGATTATCGAATGTAAATAGTTTTATCTCTAAAAACAGTTTAGCCTATAACGCTAGTATAACGCTAGTAAATAGGGTATAGCGTAATGCCAAATAAAAATCGCTTGTTAATACCACTAACAAGGCTCAAAATAGCCCCACACTAACACGGTAGCATAATAAGGGTCCCTACCTTCAAACCGAAGCATTGAGAACGTTGTCAGTGTCCAGAAAGTTTAATAAGAAGATATTTTATACATACAGTCAGCTTCGCGAATACAGGCAGAAGCCATCTTTGAAAAACAGTCTCTACCAGTCGATCTACGAACGCAGATCCAAGTGCGCTGGTGAGATGTGATTAAATTATTTTTATTTATTTATTTTCTCTGTTGCGTTCAGTGCTTCTCTTATGCGCTCAGTGCTTTCTTCCGGAAACAACGGACCATATGAGATTCTACACAATTCAGCGCACTTGGATCGGCGTTTGTAGATCGACTGGTAGAGACTGTTCGCTTCGGCCGGTTATTATTCCAATACTAATAATCCTGACAGTGTCTGGTTTTATTAGTGAGGTATGTTGGTTTTATTACTGATTTATATATATATTATTCGGGCCTGACGGTGTCTGGTCTGTTATATATATACTGAGTTCTGGCTTGTTCTGTAGCTCAGGGGTCCTGAGTTGCAGTGGCAACCGGTTACGTTTGGTGTGGCGTTTTACATAGCGTCCCCACTGCGTATAGCTACGCAATACGAAGTGACCATTCGAAAGGGAACAACTCGGTTACTTTCGTAACCTCAGTTCCCTGAGAGAGGGAACGAGTATTGCGTAGCCGGCCGCACCACAGTAACCTGTGGGGTTGTCGCTTCAGTTGTTAAACCTGCTCTGCTATAATGGCGAATTCGAGAGACTATTATAGACTAAGGTCACGCCCCCTTTGGCGGGCTCTTTGGTTGTGCAGTTGCCGCACCACAGCCTATGAGCGAGCCAGACGTTCAATGTGCTAGCTGTGCAGCTGCAAATGCGTTTTACATATAGGCTTCAGTAAATCGAGGAAAGGGAGTTTCCCCACTGCGTATAGCTACGCAATACTCGTTCCCTCTTTCAGGGAACTGAGGTTACAAAAGTAACCGAGTAGTTTTCTTGGCTTTGCAAAAGGAAAATGACTGGAAATTGTCATTCCATTGTTGAACCCTTAGAGAGTTTAGCAGAATTGCAACATAAAAAAAGGTAGACAGTTCTTTTTGTTTGACTAAGGCTTTTTATTTAGTAACATTTTGCTTAACAATTTTAACATTAAATGAATAATTCGGCCAAAAGTTTTTCTTTTTCTTTTTTAATGTAAGTGTTTGTCATTTACTTACCATAAATTCATCTATGAAACACAAAAGTATAGACATTAAGGAGTAGAACCATCATCCCACATAATGTATGCATCATATTGCAAACTCATTTGCTATAGCACACTTTATCAGTCATTTTGTATTGTATTACATTTTGTATTAACTGCAGGTTATGTAAAGTCATCTTCTAATGGTTTACTTCCAGCCCCTTTCAGTTTCTATTTCAAGGAATTGCTGCCTGATCTTGTAAACTTGTTATGAATAGTTTCTGTTTCTGTTTTGTTTTTTTACACTTTAACAGGTGGTTAACTGCTAAAAATATCTTAAAGGAACACTCCACTTCTTTTGAAAATAGGCTCATTTTCCAACTCCCCTAGAGTTAAACAGTTGGGTTTTACTGCTTTTTAATTCATTCAGCCGATCTCCTGGTCTGACGGTAGGTAGCACTTTTACATAGCTAGGCATAGATTATTGAATCTGATTAGACCGTTAGCCTCTCTCTCAAAAAAATGACCAAAGAGTTTTGATATTTTTCCTATTTTAAATTAGCCTTTTCTGTAGTTACATCATGAAGAACAACGGAAAATTAAAAGTTGCGATTTTCTGATGTATACTGCGTGCACTATACTAACGCACTGCGTAATATCATTGCGCCTGCTGCACCCATGGTACTGCAGAAAAGTTCCTTGATTAATACACAGGAATGAGAGTTTATATTTCAAGTTTTAACTGCAAACAACACGTCCATAACGTCTGGCCCAACCGCTCCCTTTATGCTTTTCCTCCCGTGTTGATGATTCCACAGGTCATCAAACGGGTCAGGGAGAGCGGATGCCCAGTCCTTCTGGCGGCTCCGCTCTGGAAGTCCAGACCGTGGTTTCCGGAGCAGGTTCAGCTGTCAGACACGAGCCCTTGGCCGGTTTCGATGAGGAAAGACCTACTCACATAGGCCAAAGGGGTGATATGGCATCCTTGACCTGACTTATGGGCCCTCCACGTGTGGCCCCTAAACGGGTATATGGAGACCTTCCTGAGAAGGTTTTAAGCACTATCTCTGAAGCCAGTGCCCCGTCTACGCGGCCCCTGTATGCTTTGAAGTGGTTGGGTTTTTCCAGATGGTGCTCGAAAAAACACTTTGACCCAGAGTCATGTGAGGTTCCCGTGGTACTCTTCTTCCTGCAAGAGCTGATGGACGTGGGCCGGTACCCGTCCACGCTCAAAGTGTATGTGGCAGCCATAGCAGCGTACCACGCCCCGGTGGCTGGCCAATCGCTGGGAAGAAACGACCTGGTGGTACGGTTTCTGAGAGGGGCTAGGAGGGTTAACCCTTCCAGGCCTCATTCGGTACGTCCTTGGGACCTCTCCAAGGTTCTAGGGGCCCTAAAGGGGCCACCGTTTGAACCGCTCCAGTCGATTGATGTTAAACCTCTCTCGCTAAAGACTGCTCTCCTACTGGCACTGGCATCTATTAAACGGGTGGGTGATTTGCTCAGTGAGCCCTTCATGTTTGGAGTTTGGAGTGGATAACTCTAGGGTCATCCTCAAACCCAGGCATGGTTATGTACCTAAGGTGCTCTCAACGCCGTTCAGAGCACAGGTGGTTACATTACTAGCTCTCCCCTCCGCTGCGGGGGACGGGGAGGTTAACCTTCTCTGCCTGTCCGAGCGCTGAGAATCTATCTGGAGCGTTCTGCGTCGTTTAGACCAGTGGTTCCCAAAGTGGGTGCCGTGACAACTGGCTAGGGGTGCCGCAGAATCTCAGCTTTATTTTCCAATTTAAACAGCCTAAAATAACTATCGTAGCATATAATAACCTTTTACAGCATATTTTAAAACAATATCAAAACACCAACATATGCATGTCCAAATGAAAATGAATAAGTGAAAAAACACTGATATATTTCATACATTTAAAGTTTAAATGTTTATTTACCGCTAATTGGACTGTTCTCGGGAGGGAATCGTCCTGCTCCCTCCGCCCTTTGTAATGGTGCGCGCTCAATTTGATATTTCACGCAGATTGACAGGACAGAATATGGATATGGATAAATGTATAAGTTTAAACAAAAGAAAAGCAGATATGTCACAGGCCAGAATACCGACGGTCATCAACCCGGGACCACCACCACCCAAAAAAAAAAAAAAATTCTGAAAAATAAAAACATTGACATGTTTCCCTTAACAGCAGAGGAGCTCGCTCGCAAGACTGCAGTTCTATTCAAATCTATAGCGCACATCTGAAGACGCTACAGGAAAGGTTTGAGGTTTACTTCCCCGCTGGCACTGATAATGAAAGCTTTGACTGGATCCGTGACCCCTTTAGGCGCCTATCACATATAGCGCCTAAAAACGCGTAGAAGACGCTAGGCGCGCCCCCTTCTCCTTTTTCCAAAGCGCTGGGCGGTTGCGCTCCGGAGGCATCTGTCGTTGCTAAGCTTGTTGTTGTTAAGGTTCTTGTCATGTGCGGCATTCTGAAAAGTTTTTATCTTTTTATCTGAAAGATGTTTTTATCTCAATGCGGCGCGGACGCGCTTGGAAAAAACGAGCGCTTCGCTTCCATTATGAGTGCGCATACCGCGCGCCTACATTTGAAATAACGATCTTGAGCGCGCAAAAGACGCAGGCCCTTAACCCTACGCCTACATTTGAAATAACGATCTTGAGCGCGCAAAAGACGCAGGCCCTTAACCCTACGCCTACATTTGAAATAACGAACTAGAGCGCGCAAAAGACGCGATGTGTGAACAGGCCTGTGCGAGCTAGCGTTCTCATCCCTGGCATATGTGATAAACAAAAAAAGGCAGCGTCTGTCAGTGAAGCACGATCTACGAGTTGTTCTATCCTCAATCAAACCCCGTATCAAGAGGCTGTGCTCGCAAAAGCACGCACATGTATCCCATTAAAATGCCCGCGACAGTTCCATGCAAAGATATTTTATTTTTTAAGTTATAAGTTATAAGGTCAGGTTTGAACAAAGCAAACGAGGAACCAAAGAAAAAATATATTTTGAGTTGTTTTTTATTTTTGAAAGAGTTAAGTATCTTTAAATCTGTTTTGTTCCAATGATTCTCACATACAGTAGCCTAATTGGTTAAAATCAGTCTGTTGACGTGTGTCCAGTTATAAATGGACAAGATTCATCTGAAAGGGTTGTATCGCCTCATATTATGTCTGTTGTGATGCATTCATAATAAATTCATGCTGCTGTTTATGCTTCATTTTTTGTTTACTCATCTGGATATAATTGTATATATGTATGTACATATGTTTGTTTAGTTTAATTGGGTTGGGGTGCTGTGGAAAAAAAACACTACAAAGGGGTGCCATGCTTTCAAAAAGTTTGGGAACCACTGGTTTAGACAGTCAGATCAGCTCTTTGTCTGCTTTGGTGGCCGGTCTAAGGATGGCCCAGTCACTAAGCAGAGACTGTCCAGATGGATAGTGGATGCCATTTCTATGGCCTATACCTCAGTGGGCCAAGTCTGCTCCATTGGTATTAAGGCCCATTTGACAAGAGGCTTGGCCTCATCATGGGCGTGGTCATCTGGCTTTCCCATTCAAGATATTTGTGACGCGGCCGGCTGGTCCTCGCCGTCCACATTTATGAAGTTTTACAATATGGAAGTGCCATCCCTGCAAGCAAAGGTGCTTTCAGTGTAATTAAAGGAGAACTCCAGCGCAAAATGATCCTTTGGTCTAATTACACATTGTTACCTAGTCAACCGTTATCTGAGATTTGTTTTCATGATTATCGAATGTAAATAGTTTTATCTCTAAAAACAGTTTAGCCTATAACGCTAGTATAACGCTAGTAAATAGGGCATAGCGTAATGCCAAATAAAAATCGCTTGTTAATACCACTAACAAGGCTCAAAATAGCCCCACACTAACACGGTAGCATAATAAGGGTCCCTACCTTCAAACCGAAGCATTGAGAACGTTGTCAGTGTCCAGAAAGTTTAATAAGAAGATATTTTATACATACAGTCAGCTTCGCGAATACAGGCAGAAGCCATCTTTGAAAAACAGTCTCTACCAGTCGATCTACGAACGCAGATCCAAGTGCGCTGGTGAGATGTGATTAAATTATTTTTATTTATTTATTTTCTCTGTTGCGTTCAGTGCTTCTCTTATGCGCTCAGTGCTTTCTTCCGGAAACAACGGACCATATGAGATTCTACACAATTCAGCGCACTTGGATCGGCGTTCGTAGATCGACTGGTAGAGACTGTTTTTCAAAGATGGCTTCTCCCTGTATTCGCGAAGCTGACTCTATGTATAAAATATCTTCTTATTAAACTGTCTGGACACTGACAAAGTTCTCAATGCTTCGGTTTGAAGGTAGGGACCCTTATTATGCTACCGTGTTAGTGAGGGGCTATTTTGAGCCTTGTTAGTGGTATTAACAAGCGATTTTTATTTGTCATTACTCTGTGCCCTATATACTAGCGTTATACTAGCGTTATAGTCTAAACTGTTTTTAGAGATAAAACTATTTACATTCGATAATCATGAAAACAAATCTCAGATAACGGTTGACTAGGTAACAATGTGTAATTAGACCAAAGGTTAATTTTGCGCTGGAGTTCTCCTTTAAGGCCTGACAGTGTCTGGTCTTATCTGAAATATTACAGTGCACAATCACACACATGTATATAAAACCCGCTTCGGCCGGTTATTATTCCAATACTAATAATCCTGACAGTGTCTGGTTTTATTAGTGAGGTATGTTGGTTTTATTACTGATTTATATATATATTATTCGGGCCTGACGGTGTCTGGTCTGTTATATATATACTGGGTTCTGGCTTGTTCTGTAGCTCAGGGGTCCTGATTTGCAGTGGCAACCGGTTACGTTTGGTGTGGCGTTTTACATAGCGTCCCCACTGCGTATAGCTACGCAATACGAAGTGACCATTCGAAAGGGAACAACTCGGTTACTTTCGTACCACAGTAACCTGTGGGGTTGTCGCTTCAGTTGTTAAACCTGCTCTGCTATAATGGCGAATTCGAGAGACTATTATAGACTAAGGTCACGCCCCCTTTGGCGGGCTCTTTGGTTGTGCAGTTGCCGCACCACAGCCTATGAGCGAGCCAGACGTTCAATGTGCTAGCTGTGCAGCTGCAAATGCGTTTTACATATAGGCTTCAGTAAATCGAGGAAAGGGAGTTTGCCCACTGCGTATAGCTACGCAATACTCGTTCCCTCTTTCAGGGAACTGAGGTTACAAAAGTAACCGAGTAGTTTTCTTGGCTTTGCAAAAGGAAAATGACTGGAAATTGTCATTCCATTGTTGAACCCTTAGAGAGTTTAGCAGAATTGCAACATAAAAAAAGGTAGACAGTTCTTTTTGTTTGACTAAGGCTTTTTATTTAGTAACATTTTGCTTAACAATTTTAACATTAAATGAATAATTCGGCCAAAAGGTTTTCTTTTTCTTTTTTAATGTAAGTGTTTGTCATTTACTTACCATAAATTCATCTATGAAACACAAAAGTATAGACATTAATGAGTAGAACCATCATCCCACATAATGTATGCATCATATTGCAAACTCATTTGCTATAGCACACTTTATCAGTCATTTTGTATTGTATTACATTTTGTATTAACTGCAGGTTATGTAAAGTCATCTTCTAATGGTTTACTTCCAGCCCCTTTCAGTTTCTATTTCAAGGAATTGCTGCCTGATCTTGTAAACTTGTTATGAATAGTTTCTGTTTCTGTTTTGTTTTTTTACACTTTAACAGGTGGTTAACTGCTAAAAATATCTTAATGGAACACTCCACTTCTTTTGAAAATAGGCTCATTTTCCAACTCCCCTAGAGTTAAACAGTTGGGTTTTACTGCTTTTTAATTAATTCAGCCGATCTCCGGGTCTGACGGTAGGTAGCACTTTTACATAGCTAGGCATAGATTATTGAATCTGATTAGACCGTTAGCCTCTCTCTCAAAAAAATGACCAAAGAGTTTTGATATTTTTCCTATTTTAAATTAGCCTTTTCTGTAGTTACATCATGAAGAACAACGGAAAATTAAAAGTTGCGATTTTCTGATGTATACTGCGTGCACTATACTAACGCACTGCGTAATATCATTGCGCCTGCTGCACCCATGGTACTGCAGAAAAGTTCCTTGATTAATACGCAGGAATGAGAGTTTATATTTCAAGTTTTAACTGCAAATGACACGTCCATAACGTCTGGCCCAACCGCTCCCTTTATGCTTTTCCTCCCGTGTTGATGATTCCACAGGTCATCAAACGGGTCAGGGAGAGCGGATGCCCAGTCCTTCTGGCGGCTCCGCTCTGGAAGTCCAGACCGTGGTTTCCGGAGCTGGTTCAGCTGTCAGACACGAGCCCTTGGCCGGTTTCGATGAGGAAAGACCTACTCACTTAGGCCAAAGGGGTGATATGGCATCCTTGACCTGACTTATGGGCCCTCCACGTGTGGCCCCTAAACGAGTATATGGAGAAGGTTTTAAGCACTATATCTGAAGCCAGTGCCCCGTCTACGCGGCCCCTGTATGCTTTGAAGTGGTTGGGTTTTTCCAGATGGTGCTCGAAAAAACACTTTGACCCAGAGTCATGTGAGGTTCCCGTGGTACTCTTCTTCCTGCAAGAGCTGATGGACGTGGGCCGGTACCCGTCCACGCTCAAAGTGTATGTGGCAGCCATAGCAGCGTACCACGCCCCGGTGGCTGGCCAATCGCTGGGAAGAAACGACCTGGTGGTACGGTTTCTGAGAGGGGCTAGGAGGGTTAACCCTTCCAGGCCTCATTCGGTACGTCCTTGGGACCTCTCCAAGGTTCTAGGGGCCCTAAAGGGGCCACCGTTTGAACCGCTCCAGTCGATTGATGTTAAACCTCTCTCGCTAAAGACTGCTCTCCTATTGGCACTGGCATCTATTAAACGGGTGGGTGATTTGCTCAGTGAGCCCTTCATGTTTGGAGTTTGGAGTGGATAACTCTAGGGTCATCCTCAAACCCAGGCATGGTTATGTACCTAAGGTGCTCTCAACGCCGTTCAGAGCACAGGTGGTTACATTACTAGCTCTCCCCTCCGCTGCGGGGGACGGGGAGGTTAACCTTCTCTGCCTGTCAGAGCGCTGAGTAGTGATGTAGTACTCGAGTCTCGAGACCGATTTCTGCTTTCTCGGACTCGTCTCGGACTCGTTCCTTCAAAGACTCGGTCTTGACTCGGACTCGACCCTTCAAAGACTCGGTCTTGACTCGGACTCGGACCACAGTGGGAGAAGGACTCGTAATTTCAGACTGAGTCCTCAAGATTTTTTTTTCCCACTGGGGTGATATTAAATCATTAATATCAAAACTGACATGTCGAGACAAAATCTCGATTTGGACTTGCTTCCTCAAAGACTCGGTCTTGACTAACGCCCGTTTCACACAGTGCGTATGCGTTGCATGTTGGGGTGTGTATACGGTATAGCAGCAGCACGCGCTATAGAGCTTTCATGCTACGTTTGCAGTGCGCAACTGATCCGTGGCTGTAGGCTATACCACAAACACAAACAAGCATATTTACTCACTATTTGTATTTCAAATTCAGAAGTTATCAGCAACTTTTATTTTAAAAAAGTTGTCACCAGTGCGATTCTCTTTGTGCACATAGGCTACACACTTTAATAGACGTATTCACGTTTAAACACAATTTAAGCAACTAATTATTCAATGTATTACTTCTATATAGATTATATATTAAGTTGCTCAAGCAAGGTAACATACTGAACCAAATGTAGGCTATATTAAAATCGCAAACATTTTAAATTAAAACTTAAAATTGACAAAAACAGCAGACTCATATACCTTTTCTTTTGCATAATTTAAATCTTTATACAATAAATCTTGCATCACAAAGAACCTTTTTTCCACCTCCACGAATGAGACGAGTGTCGTTCATTATGTCGCCTTGCTGAAGTAAATTGCAGTTTTCCTTGTTTACCCCAGTCTTAAAGTAAAAAGATGACTATGAAAAATAGTAGTATTTAATTAAATGCATTTATGGTAAAATTACTATACATTTTATTTAATTAAATACATTTATGATGAAATTACTACATTTTCATGTCAATTTGTTTTTGACCACAAACTATGCGCTGTCACTTTAATTCAGCGCGTGCAGCACAGCAGAAATAGACTCGGTGCGGAAACGATCGCTGCACTGCTGTATACGCACCGCACCTGGAACGGATCGCCGGACCGCACCCGCGTGCAGTGTGAAAGCTCTAACCTGTTAACATGGGTACGGAAAAAAATATGCACCGCATACGCACTGCCTATGTGTGAAACGAGCGTCGACTCGACTGTATTTGAAAAACAACGGACTCGGTCTCGACTCGGACTCGACGCTTCAAAGACTCGGTATTGACTTGGACTCGGCCCTTCAAAGACTCGGTCTTGACTCGGACTCGGCATAGGCGGTCTCGTCCCCATCACTAGCGCTGAGAATCTATCTGGAGCGTTCTGCGTCGTTTAGATAAACATGACGTATATTCGTCTTGTGTCGATCTTTGATCGCACTCATTAATCTATATTTGTTCCATGGCAAATCGTTTTGGCTGAGGGCAAAGTGAAGTTTCATATTTTTCATATATTTAGGCTATTTAACTTTGTAGCCTAATTGTTTGCTTAATTTCTCATTGTAAATTTGTTAACTTCTTATACCTTTTACTTATACCTTTATACTGGATATTATTGGTCAGTAAAACTGACATTTAACAAAAAGAGACAGGGTTGTGTAATTTTAGGGCCTACTTTAAAATAGATATATTTGTTATATTTATTTTAACATTCTCTTCACTATATGTAAAATAAAATGACACAACCCTGTCTCTGTTTAACAAATGTCAATAAAAATCAAGAATGTTTCAAATGTTTAAAATGAAATAAAAAAGAAGCAGGGTTGTGTTTTAATATTTCATGTTGTTATAAATATGCAGTGAAGATAATTAATGTAGCCTATGCGTTGCCTGAACCACAATTGTGTGGCCATTTAGGCTAATTATGTTTAAGATTTTGTTTAATAAAAAGAGGTTGAGTGGTGTTTTATAAAACATTTCGTTTTATTGTTGTTGCCTAAAATATACATAAAGAGATAACCGGAGTAGCCAGAGCGTGCTGAGTGACGTGACAAGAACGCCGCTGTTCCATTTGCAGAATTACCGGACTTGCGTCCCCTCGTCCTCTGGATCGAGTTCGTACTCCCGAGTCGAACTTGGCAAGTCTGAACTACCAAGGACGCAAGACCGAAGTTTGCGTACTGGTATGGAGAAACGTACTCGGTTACCTAACGTAACCTCGGTTCTCTCTAGAGAGGGAACGAGTATTGCGTAAGTTTAGCTTACGCTACGGGTAAAGTTCATCTTTGCTCGAGATATTGAAGCCAAATATTATCCTTAATTTTGTATATATTGTCAACGCAGTGCAGCAACTGCAGACCTAGAGCAAGCTGTCTAGCGTGCTCATTGGCTGTCTTGCGGCAACTGCAGCCTGGCGTGACGTCACGCCCAATTGGAGGCGCTCGCGCCCTCTACGCATCTACGCATGGCTTAGCGTATAAAAGCGGGGCTCACAGGCTGCTTCCCTGGTTTTCATCATCTGAAGCGAAAATCGCTCGTGGCGCTCAGCACGGCCGGTTACGCAATACTCGTTCCCTCTCTAGAGAGAACCGAGGTTACGTTAGGTAACCGAGTACGTTCTCTTACGAGAGGTTCTCTCGTATTGCGTAAGTTTAGCTTACGCTACGGGAACACTGTGTCAACGCCGTGTGCGCCCACACATCCACTCTATGAATCCCGCCTGGGGAACTGAAAGTGGGAATCTAGGCGGCCAGTGAACGGGCCGGCACATGCATAAGCATAACACTCATGGGGAATGCAGAGCGGGGGTCCTGGGCTGCATATATATATATCAACCCATATATTAGTGTAGGCCAACCAGGAGAGCTAGCGTTTGAGGTAGCCTGCGCACCGGAATGTGGGCAGATCATACACTTTTTAGACTGATAGAAGTCCGGCCTGCAAGGCGGGAACTTCCAGATTATAGAATCTAACAAATGTAGACGGGGAGGCCCAGCCCGCCGCCATACAAATGTCATGAATAGCAATTCCGCTGGACCATGCCCACGACGAGGCCATGCCTCTTGTGGAATGAGCCCTGATGCCCAGAGGGCATTGCAGACCTTTCGACGCGTTGGCAGCAGCGATCGCGTCCACTATGCATCTGGACAGAGACTGTTTTGAGGCCGGCGAGACCCTTGGTGCGCCCGCCAAACGAAACGAAGAGCTGTTCGGAGCACCTGAAAGGGGCGGAGCGCGTAACATAAGCCCTTAGTGCCCTGACAGGACAAAGGAGCCTGTCGCCGCTCGCGCTGTCGGATGCAGGCAGAGCCGACAGGAAAATGACCTGCGCTCTGAAGGGAGTGCCAATCGCCTTCGGGACATAGCCATGTCTCGGTTTGAGGATGACTTTAGAGTCATTTGGACCAAACTCAAGACACGCAGCGCTAACTGAGAGCGCGTGTAAGTCCCCCACTCGTTTAACTGATGACAAAGGTCGGTTGATGACAAAACGGTTTTGAGCGAGAGGTATTTTAGATTCGTTGAATCTAACGGTTCAAAGGGGTGCTCTTTCAGGCCCTCTAGGACCACGGAGAGATCCCAAATAGGAACCGAAAGCTGCGACGGCCGCCACATATACTTTGAGCGTGGATGGGGACCTGCCCTTATCCAGCAGCTCTTGAAGGAAGCTGAGCACCTGCAAAACCTCACCCGTTCTGGGGTCCAGATTTTTGTCAGTGCACCATTTAGAGAACACAGACCATTTGGACACATAGAGCCATCTCGTAGAGGGGGCTCTAGATTGCGTGATCGTGTTCATAACTCCTTCTGGCAGGACAACGGGTATCCGTTGGTTAACCACACGTGCAGAGACCAGCGCTCTGGGTGGGGATGCCATATTGCGCCGCAGGCTTGAGAGAGGAGGTCCCTCCTCACCGGAATCGGCCACGGGGCTGTGTGTGACAGCCGTGTTAGTTCCGGGAACCAGGCTTGGTTCTCCCATCGCGGGGCTATGAGGAGCACCGGGCTGTGTGATTCCCTGATTCTCATGATTACCTGTGGTAACATGGAGATCGGAGGGAAGGCGTAAAGCGGGCGGCTGGGCCATATTTGGGCCAGCTCATCCTCGTTCTTTGAAAAGAACATTGGGCAATGAGCGTTGTCTTTTGACGCAAATAGGTCGACTTCCGCCCTGCCAAAGCGGCGCCATAACAGCTGGACTGTTTGGCGGTGTAAAGAGCACTCCCCGGGGGGAATATTGTTTCTGGACAGTCTGTCCGGTCCTTCGTTCAGGACCCCTGGCACGTGCGCCGCTCTCAGCGAACCCAGGAAGCACTGGGCCCACACGAGGAGGCATTCTGTCAAATCGCAGAGGCTCCTGGATCTGACACCGCCCTGGCGGTTCACGTAGGACACAACCGACATGTTGTCCGAGCGGACTAGAACGTGTTGGCCCTGTATGAACGGGAGGAAGCGCTTCAGCGCGTTCTCGACCGCCAGCATCTCCAGACAGTTTATGTGAAGGCACTTCTCTCGGTCTGACCACAGGCCAAAGACCGATCTGCCCTCGAAAAGGCCGCCCCAACCTGAGTTGGAGGCGTCTGTCGAGATGATTTTCCGGTGGGAAATCGCTCCCATTGTCACCCCCTGCTGGTACCAATCGGCCGCTAACCAGGGCTGCAGAGCTGAAGTACAGCTCTGAGATATCCTGATCCGCCTGCAGCCACGCGTCCATCCCTGACGGGGTACGCGGGCGTTCAACCAGCGTTGTAGCGGGCGCATGCGCAGTAGGCCCAGCTGGAGCGTTGCTGCAGCTGAGGCCATACAACCCAACATCCTCTGAAACTTTTTCAGGGAGGCGGTTCCGCCCTTCTAGAAAGATGCGGATAGGTGTCGAACACGGCGCGCGCGCTCTATCGACAGCCGAGCCTTCATAGCCACGGAGTCCAGTTCTATCCCTAAAAAGGAGATTGACTGGCTAGGCCGTAATGAGCTCTTGGTCCAGTTGACCGTGAGACCCAATCTTTCCAAGTGACTGAGAAGCATAGTTCTGTGAGATACGAGCTCTATCTCTGACTGTGCTAGGATCAGCCAATCGTCCAAATAGTTCAGAATTCGCACACCCTGGCATCTGAGGGGTGCGAGCGCCGCGTCCATGCACTTCGTAAATGTACGGGGTACCAGGGACAGGCCGAACGGGAGGACTGTGTACTGATATACCTGGCCGTCGAAGGCGAAACGTAAGAATGGCCTGTGACGGGGTATAATCTGTATCTGAAAATACGCGTCTTTCAGATCGAGAGATATAAACCAGTCCCTCGGGCGAATCTGTGCGAGGATCTGTCTGGTCGTAATCATTTTGAACGGCCTGTCACCATTTGCGCGGAGTAGATGTGCTACTTCCGTATTCACTGTCGAGCGTGAAAACGCGGGGGACGGCGAGCGAACTGTAGTGCATAGCCCTGTCTTATTGTGCTTAGCACCCACTCTGAAACCCCTGGAATGGCTTTCCATGCTTGTGCATGTACAGCTAGGGGGAGAATGGCCTCTGGGTTCCGATCGCCACACACTGTGGGTTCTGGGAACTGAACCGGAGATGGGGGCGCGGTGCGCGCGTTCATGGTGCTTGGGTGGAGCGGCTCGCTGACAGCCGTTTCGGGCTGCGGAGCGACTGGTAGTATGCACGAGCGCTCGTGAGTGAGCTCGTGGCACACGTTCGCAGTCTGACCGGTATGAGTGCTTAGACGCGGCGGCTCGCTGCAAGCTATGTAGCGAGTGAGCGGCGCCGGGGCATTTATTGATAAGCGTGAGCGCACTGGGGCGGGCACGAGACTTACAATCGCAGCCTGACTCATATGAATGTCTGAGTGTGGCGGCTCGCTGACAGCAACAGCTGGCTGTTTCGTATGAGGCGACCCGGTTGCTATGAACTATGATGCCAGCTTTATAAGAGTGAGCTCTGTGGGCCTGGGAGACACATGTATGTGAGTGCTTGTGTGTAGGGGTGAACACTGGGACGTGGGCACATTTTCTACACTTAAAACACCGTCGGCGTGAGCCGGATAAATAGGAAATACACTCTTTATGTGATTTCTGTGGGTCGCAGTGAAAACGGCGTTTGTGTACAGGCGAGAGGGCATTATAACCGGCTCGTTGGCTGCAACATACTTTCCTGCAGTAACCCTCGGTGGGGGGACTGACAAGGAGTGGCGTTTCGACGGTGGTCCGGTCGCAACGGGACTTAACCGTCTCTTTTCCCCCGTGGCTAGGAGGGCTTCGCTTACTCGGTCTTAAGCGCTATCCTCGGCCGAGGTCCCCGTGGGGGAGGCGGCCTGCGGCGGCTGTCCGAGCGAGATCTAGGGCGGCCGCCCTGTCGATGCTGCGAAGCGGCAGGCTTGGCTGGACGCTGAGTGGAGCTACTAGCAGGCGGCTTGTCACGTGGGCGGCCTGTGGCTGAGCTAGAGCGTCGCGGCAGAAACAAATTCATGGCCTGCGTTGTCTTTTGTACTTCGGAGAAGCGATCCACAATGCCGTTGACCGCTGGGCCGAAGAGACCGGAGGATGAGAGCGGTGCGTTGAGGAAGGTAGCACGCTCAGACTCCCTCATGTCTGCGAGCGTCAGCCAGAGATGCCGCTCTGTGACGGTTAGCGCAGCCATGGATCTGCCGATGGCCTGGGCTGCTGTCTTTGTGGCGCGAAGGGAAAGGTCCGTCGCGCTCCTTAAGTCAGCGATCGCATCTAGATCCGAGCCCTTCTCGTCCCATTCGCAGAGGAGGTCGGCCTGTAGGATCTGCAGAACGGCCATCGAATGCAGGGCAGAAGCAGCTTGTCCGGCGGCAGAGAAAGCGCGGCCGACTAGAGCTGACGTGGTCCTGCAGGCTTTAGAGGGGAGCGCAGCCTTAGAGCGCCATCCAGAGGAGGGCGGGCAAAGGTGCGCTGCTACCGCTTCTTCCACTTGGGTAATGGAGACATCCCCTATCTCGGCGGCGCCATCCACCTGGGAGAGCGCCGTGGAGACACTGGTGTGGAGCCTCGCGGATAATGGTGCATTCCACGATTTGGAGAGTTCGGTGTGGAGCTCCGGCAGAAAAGGAGCAGACCTTGAAGCCGGTGGCTGATGGCGGCGCTAAAGAAAACAGCCGTCCAGGCGGTTAGGCGCGGGCTCCTTGGGCGGTGACCACTCGAGACCGAGGCGGTCGACGGCCTTCACAAGGAGACGCATCAGCTTGGCGTCCACACCCGAACGCGTCCGTCCGGACTCCTGGATGGAAGCAGGTCCTGGCCCAGGCAGAGAGCGCAGATCATGTGGCGGTCTCCGGCGCTGAGGGGGGCTCGGCACGAGCCACAGGATGTGCGAGGCATTCTGAAAAGAACGCTCGCGCTCTTTTAGGAACAGTGTGTGTCGCGGCGGCGAACACACACAGACACAGATAATAGAGCAGTAAAGGATATCGACGCCGGATAGCGTTGCTGGCACGGAAGGCTGAAGGCGGCGAGAAGTCGACCGGCTTCCTCAGGCGCTTTCCTCTGCTGGCAGTCGCTGGCTTCGACGGCGGCGGCTTCTCTCGGATCCAGCGAAGTGTAGAGCTACGCTGAAGAGATGAAAAATCAGGGAAGCAGCCTGTGAGTCCCGCTTTTATACGCTAAGCCACACCCCTTTGCGCGGGCTGTGATGCGTAGAGGGCGCGAGCGCCTCCAATTGGGCGTGACGTCACGCCAGGCTCACTGGTAGGCTGCTGCAGTTGCCGCAAGACAGCCAATGAGCACGCTAGACAGCTTGCTCTAGGTCTGCAGTTGCTGCACTGCGTTGACAATATATACAAAATTAAGGATAATTTTTGGCTTCAATATCTCGAGCAAAGATGAACTTTACCCGTAGCGTAAGCTAAACTTACGCAATACGAGAGAACCTCTCGTAAGAGAACGGCCAGCGTGTAGGAGATGGTGGCTTTGTTTTCTTGGTTTTGCACAGGAAAAGGACTGTGCAACACAGGAAATGTTGTCTTTCCATTGTTTAACCCTTAGAGAGCTTAGCAGAATTTCAAGTAGACAGTTCGTTTTGTTTGGCTAAGGCTTTTCATTTAGTTACATTTTGCTCAGCAATTTCAGTGACTATTAATATTAAGTGAATAATTCACCCCAAAGTGTTTTCTTCTTCTTTTTTTATGTAAGTGTTTGTCATTTACTCAACCTAATTTAATCTATGAAACACAATAGTAGGCATTAAAAGGTAGAACCATCATCAATCATATTGAATACTTTTGCTATAACACACTTTATGTTTATTGTAAAGTCATGTCCAATTTAGGATTTACTTCCAAATCACTTCCAGTTTCTATTTACGGTAAATGCTGCCTGATCTTCAAACTTGTCATGAACAGTTTCTGTTTCTGTTTCTTAGACAATGCTGCCTGATCTTATCTACAACAACATTTCAAGAACAGTTGGGACATTTTGCATTGATCTGTAATTTGTTAATGACTTAGATTAGACCTTGGTGAAGGGTATAATTGCTTACGAACTCCTTGTGAGTCTTGAAGCTGACTTCTGCACGATCAAACTACAAACTATCTTCAGAAAAATGTATTATAATTCTGCACTTCTAACTCGTCTTAATGAATCATGTCTGGTCCTTAGGTAATTAACTGTAAATCCCCTAACAACATGATCTGGCCATATTACCAAAACCTTGTATGAGTAATTTAATTACAATGATATAAATGAAGTATATATGCTGGAAAAAAATATCTAAATATTTGATATCTAAAATTTAGATGCCAACAAAATGTCAGTTCTTGATACCAATTGTAACACCACAGCAGAATATATGCTATCAAAAGTTGTAAATAAAAAGTCCTCAAAAATGATTTAAAATAATTATACAGTCAGTAGAATAAAAACAAAAAAATAATTTTGCAAGTCAAAATAAATAAATCAAGCATATAGCGTTAGTTCTGGCAGGTCATGCCAGTCATGCTCACATTTGCTGACTCTCAGTATTATCAGCAGCTTTGCATTGCTTAGGAGCTAATTACCCTAATATTATTTGTAGTATCTAACGTTTGAAATAATATGCATGTCAATATGTGGTCAACAGCATAGACAACTAAAAAAAAACAAGAATGGGTGTGGGCATTTTTTTATTATGCATGCAAGCTTGCAAAAATGAAAGTGAAATTGAAATATACAGTATATAACTGTTCTGATTTCACTTGGGTAACCGTAATACAAGTCAACGGTACTCCATGAGAGAGCTGATATAAATATATCAAAGGGGGTGAAAAACAAAATGGGATCATCAGAATCAAAACCAGTGCAACACACATATCATCAACCAACACCAACACCAACACCAACACCAAAACCAGGTGAGAGGGTCTTTCTTCCATATAATATTTTTTATACAGAACACATGAACACACCATACATTCTCAGAGAGATACTACCAAATTATTGTTAAACTTAATTGCTATGTTTTTCATAGAACTGGATAGAGATATACTACCAAATGATTGTTAAACTTAATTGATGTATGTTTTTCCATAGAACTGGATAATCCATGGAGGAAATTTGACTGGGGGTAAGCCATACATGCAAGCTATTCTGTATGCAGACCAGTACTTTATTTTGTTTTCATGTGCAGGCTATGTCTTTGTGCACAGCAGTCAAAACACTGATCTGTTTAGATAAAACTGCAAATACTGTGTAAGGTAATTATTTATTTCCCAGTAAAATATTACTGGTATCTTTCCCCAAACATTTTACCAACTAGAAATATTTGTTGTCTTAAGAAGGACCACAATCTTGTACATAACGTATCTGAAATAATTCTGCTCAAGTTCTCTTTTTTATATGGGACTGTTGATTACTTTTGGTCATTTTACCAAGTAAAATGTTGGATACATTTCCATGCTAAAATAATTAATACAATTATTTATGTTATAATATCATGTTAAAAATGTACATCACACATTATCATGGCCAATCATAATTTTCCAGTAGAAAAAGGACCCATTTTATCCTCAGAAGTTGATATCATCATTGTTGGCATTGAAACTGTCAGATAAGGGATTTGGTAGCAACACCTGATATCAATCCCTTAATTCAGTTTGGCCGTGCCTAATGTTGATTTAACAGTTGATTTATTTATTTTTTAACAGAGTGATACTCGAACATACTTGCCTAATAAATGACAAATATGCTTATAAAAATGGTTTCCTCATTTTGAGTGATTCAATAATATTATGCAATCTGAAAAATAAAAACTGGATTTCGTTTGATGAGTTTAAGTGGTCATTAAAAAAGTCCCTTCTTGGCTGTTCACAGTCAAAGTTGACCGACCACATAAAATGAAAAAGTTAATGCAGAGGACTTTTTTTAAATATGTGTTAAATAAAATGTATCTACCGGCCGCAATGCTGGACGAAGACAAACCGAAATGAAGGAGTGAGACCAGGGCCTTTATATGCTAAAATGTCAACTGACTTATTTAGAAGTGCAATAGCTCCACTGGGAATGGCGTCCATAACTATGGCAAAATCACGTGTGGTGACAGAAGCTTTATAAGTTCTGTAAATTTTAATTTTGATTTGACAGACAAAAAGAAGAGATAAAAGAAAAGCTTAAAAACTTCTCACCGAGTTCTCCAGATGTAAAGGACATCAAGATTCTGGTAGCTGGACAAGTTGGAGCAGGAAAGTCCAGCTTTATTAACTCCATCAATAGTGCCTTTCAAGGACGGATCACCTCTAGAGCGCTAGTGAATTCATCTGGTGGTGGCAGTCGTAGTTTCACACAAAGTGTAGGTATTTGTCACCTATACAGTTTTCTAAAAGATCTAGAAATGTAATTTGACCTACTCTTGAGCATTGAATATTTTAGTTAATCAAATGAGGATTTCTTGGAAATTCTTTACAAATATTGATGCCTCTATTTTTGTCTTCACTAGCTCAAAGGATTCACCATCAGAAGTGGGAATAAATCTTTGCCCTTCGTCTTCAAGGACATAATGGGCTTAGAACCTGATGTATTGGCTGGGTCACAAACAGATGACATCATCAATGCTGTATTTGGCCACGTGAAGGACGGCTATGAAGTAATAAACCACTACATTAACTTTTTAACAAAGTTTGTGTGTGTGCAATAGGTTTGACGTTTAATGTTTAACATATTTTGCTGAATTTCCAATCTTAGTTCAATGAGAGACAGGCCCTCACTCATAAGGATCAACAGTACACCGTTGACCCTACCATCTCCGATCAGGCTTCCTGCCTGGTGTACGTCATAGCCGCAGATACAGTCCAATTCACAGATGATAAACTTATTGACAAGTTGAAGATCATCCGCCAGAGAATCAGTGATAAGGGTAAATCATGCCCCCTGAATGTTTGATTATGATTTTTTATTCATGAGTTCACATTGCATTACACGATAGAGAAGTGGCCATAAAGTGGGTTGGGTTTGAGTGTGTATTTTCTATGCATAGGTGGACAAAATCCAGATACAGGCTGTATTTTAATGTAACATTAAAACAGGGCATGTTACATGGCTAAACCTTTCTGCTTAATTATTGATATGATCCAGACAATGTATGTGGGTCAGTTATGTAGATATGTACAACAAACTGCCTTTTTTTTTAGGGAAAAAAAACTTGTTTTAGAACCTTTATATTGCCTCTGCATTTGCTGTAGGGATTCCTCAAGTGGTTGTCATGACCAAAGTGGATGAAGCATGTCCGCTGATCAACAAGGATCTACGGAAGATCTACACTAGCAAGAAGATCAAAGAGAAGGTACGTGATGTCATCCAAAGACATTTGTTTCAATTTTAAATATTGCAACTATATATTGCCCATGCTGATCTGATTTTGTCTAATAGCCACATGTAATTTTCTGACCTAACATTCTGTTCCTGTCCAGATTCAAATGTGCAGTGACAACATTGGTGTGCCATTGTCAAACATCTTCCCAGTGAAGAACTACCATGATGAGATCGACACAGAGGATGACATTGATGCTCTGATACTAAAGGCAATTGAACAGATTGTTCTGATTGCTGATGATAGATTGGTGGACATTCAAAGCTGATAAAAATATATTACATATATTGCATTTGAAATGTGGGTCATTCTTTGATTGTGATACATTTTCTTAATCACAGGAACATCAATTGATGGATTCAAACTAATATTGAGAGGATTATGTTTTGTGTTTAGTTTTACAAATATATGTACAGCGGGGTTCAAAGTCAATGAAAATCTGGGTCTCAATGTAAACCTGAAAATGAATAGAAATATTCAGAAATAGTTTTTTGTTGTTTTTCTTAAGAAAAGAAAAGTTATGATGTAAAATCTTTCTACATTTTACAACATTAAATAAGTAATGTGGGAATAACACAGATGGAAATAATGTGCGTTACGCTGCACATAACACAGATGGAAATGTTTCCAGGGGACCCCAAAGTGACGAACCGGCTGACGTGCTTACAGCTCAAAAGTCTATTTTATTTCATTAATTGTTTTTTTTTTTTTTTTTTTTTTGTGCAAAACATACAGAGATTACATTTTTATGACATACAACTTTGTATACAATATACAAAATGTAACAATATGTTCAATGTCATCAGAATACAAATGAGAAAAGAACAATGAGCTGAAAACTAAAATAAATAAAAAAGATATAAAAAGAACATGAGGGAAAGATATTAATCTATACATCAATTACACTGTACAAACCTTTTCATATGTTTAAATTTTCATAAAGAAAAGTTTCATAAGAAATGTTAGGTAATGTAGGGTCCAAAGTTTTAAAGTTGAGACACTCACACACAGAAATATAACGCATCTTATAAAAGCTTTTTAGTAAAAAATAAACAAATATATATGTAGCCCAGTGGTAAACTTGGCTATTATAGTGTAATGGGAACCGGGTGGGTTATGATGAATCTATCTAAAAACGAAGAATCTATTAAAAAAGTAAACTTTGAAATAAATAATAGGGGACAACAGATTTCTAAATAAGGAAATGTAAATTAATTTTACATAATTAAAAGGAGATCGATATTTGGTAATTTTATTTCATGACAGTAATTAAAACAAAAGTTTAAAGTTTATATTATTTAGCTAAATAATATTAGCTACCAGAGGTTTTATGCAGTTAGCCTTTTATTACTTTATTCTTACTGTTTTATGTTACTAATTTTATTGGTCATTTGGTTATTCACGGTGTATACTCAGTAGTGTTTGGCTGCAGATAGACACGTGACGGGAGGAGAGACATGTGTGAGAACGTGCTAGAAGTTTTTTTTGTCTCTCCCCGTTGGACCCGTGTGGAGTACGGGACGCTGGCGCGTTGAAAAGAAAAAGATAAGACGCTAGAAAGTGCCGGTAGTGGTGGGCAGATCGAGGCTTCGAAGCAATAAAACAGTTGAAGCATATGTGCCATATTGTTTCGAGGCTTCGAATCAATCCGACACCCGTCTCCACGGTGACACCTAGTGGTCACTTGCAGGTGTTGATCTGAAACAACCTTGACAACGAGCCATTAAAAAAATGTTTTGTTTTTTATTATTGTATTTTTCTAATATGTGAAGCTTGTAACCTGTAGGCTCCTCACAGTGCATAATGTTATTTTGGTCATGAAAAATTTATATTTATAAAAGAAATCAAGCCACAATGTCTCACTTTCTCATAGATTTTTATTAAAAAATATGAATTTCTCTGCTGTCGAAAGACTTAGCCTACTTCTTTTTTTACAGATAATTTCTCCAGCCTTTGAAAAAATCCTCTCACAAGGGACACTTGTTGCTGGCATGCAAAGATATTTTTTAGCAAGGACATACAGTGAAGAAAATAAGTATTTGAACACCCTGCTATTTTGCAAGTTCTCACACTTAGAAATCATGGAGGGGTCTGAAATTGTCATCGTAGGTGCATGTCCACTGTGAGAGACATAATCTAAAAAAAAAAAATCCAGAAATCACAATGTATGATTTTTTAACTATTTATTTATAAGATACAGCTGCAAATAAGTATTTGAACACCTGAGAAAATCAATGTTAATATTTGGTACAGTAGCCTTTGTTTGCAATTACAGAGGTCAAACGTTTCCTGTAGTTTTTCACCAGCTTTGCACACACTGCAGGAGGGATTTTTGGCCCACTCCTCCACACAGATCTTCTCTAGATCAGTCAGGTTTCTGGGCTGTCGCTGAGAAACACGGAGTTTGAGCTCCCTCCAAAGATTCTGTATTGGGTTTAGGTCTGGAGACTGGCTAGGCCACGCCAGAACCTTGATATGCTTCTTACAGAGCCACTCCTTGGTTATCCTGGCTGTGTGCTTCAGGTCATTGTCATGTTGGAAGACCCAGCCTCGACCCATCTTCAATGCTCTAACTGAGGGAAGGAGGTTGTTCCCCAAAATCTCGCAATACATGGCCCCGGTCATCCTCTCCTTAAAGGTCCCCTGACATGGGGTTATTTTATTATTTTATAATGTTTTCTGGGTTGCCCTTATAATGTTAGTATGTTTTTTAGATCAAAAATAGTCATAATTTAGAAATAAAAGGCATTTTTCCTAGCCTGATTTTTGCCCTGAGCCCAAACGCTCTGTTTGGAGGGGCGTGTCTGCTGTGTGTAACCGGCCTCTGCTGTGATTGGCTGACATGATGCGTGCATATGAAATAGCTACGTATTACATGTGAAACTCTCTCGAATACTTTTACTACAGCTATTATACGTTTTTACTATTACAGCTATCGAGATTAACGAATCGTGAGATGTTTTTAAAGTCTTTAGATCTATTCCCATCACATAAAATGTTGTTGTGATGAGCATTGAGCAAGCAGATGACAGTCTGTTGATCGCGAGACAACGCAGTTTCTGCACTCTCTCTAATGCTTTCACCAATGCAAACACGATGATGTAGCTATATAAGTTACAGTAAGAGCTTCGTTGTGCAGTCACGTGCGTCATTGATTTCATAACGAGTTGTCCAGATAAACTCGATTGAACGATTTTGAGAGAAAGATTACCTGTCTGAACTTGAACTTAAATTGTTGCTTGGTAGCTCGATCGATTTTATTTTCAGACGTCCATCGAGGCCAGCTCTGTATTGGTCCAAGTTGAGGAAACAGTCGTCGGTGAAATGTTTGGACCATCCAAAACTTTGGGAAGTTGTGTCGGCGCATTTCCAGAGAAAATAAAATTAACCCATTGTTTCTGCAGAGGCTCGGATGAAGGAACTAAAAAATACTTTTGTGTTCATTTGTACATCCGAACCAGGGACGTGCGGTCAGGGTAGGCAGGGTAGGCAGTGCCTCACCAAAGGAAATGTTGACATTACATTTATTAATTCCAAGAGCTTTATTAATTCACCACATTATTAATTGCATTTATTTTATTCCAAATATTAATTTTTGTAACAAAAAAAATCAGGAATACTCATATAATACTCCTTTTGCCATAGTTTGCTCGTAAAAACCATTGTTTCATGCGGGAAATTCAAGGCCATGGCCATTGAGGCAGAGGTTCGCAGTGCCTCTTTGGTCCATATAACGTAGTTTACGGAGATTTGCGCATGCGCAGTCAGTTCTCATGCAGTCTTGAATGATCAACATTGAGGCAGAGACCGAGACTGCTTCATATCACGTGATCCACTCGCTCTCACTTAATCCGCGATTCTGACTTTGCTCTGTATGCAGGCAGCGATGTGATGATGCCTGATATTAACTTGGGTTGCTAAATTACCTGAATGAATATACAGTGGCTTAACTTTGTTTTAAAAAGCGTATGTGTGTATAAATGAATGAATCACGACATATATATAGATATAGATCCGCCAACTTGTCGTGAGTCCTTTAATGGTCCAGTGGTAGAACTTTTGCTGAGCATGTCAGAGGTTCTGGGTTCTAATCCGCAATCGAATAGTTTTTTTTTTTTTCATCAAAACCGAATATGTTCATCAGTGGTTGTATTTGATTAAGCAGGGACACGTTTGTGTGCATTTTTGTTTTGTGATTTCACCGGAATGAACAAAGAGAGTCTCCGAAACGGATTGAAGCGCGCGTGCATGTGAAGACTGCGTGAGCCACGAGATACACTGTAACCGCGCCACCGATTGCAGCGGCAAATTACGCCCCTGTGATAGGTCACAGCCTACCCATGACAAGACTTCACCGCACGTTACTGATCCGAACACTGATCAACTGCCATGCTTCGCTCGTTTGCAAGCCATTATATCTCTCTATTCAACTTTTGTGCTTCGATCGGTCACACACCATCGAGGATAAACTAAAATCGCGCGCGCGCGTTCGTACTTCCTAGCTCGTTTTATCATGGGCGGGTCAAATTCTCTGGGCGGGCAAAGGAGAGAGGGGGAGGTAACTTTCCCCTATATGACGTCATATAGGGGAGATTCAAGATCAGCCCGTCTGAGATCTAATTTTCTCACAGGCAGACAAAGATAGCCAAAACTCGGTTTACACCGACTGAAATTTCTAGACACGAGGAGACCAAATACAGGCTAGGGGAACTAATATTAATGTTAAAAAAAAAAAAGTGAAAATTTCATGTCAGGGGACCTTTAATACAGTGCAGTCGCCCTGTCCCATGTGCAGAAAAACACCCCCAAAGCATGATGCTACCACCCCCATGCTTCACAGTAGGGATGGTGTTCTTGGGATGGCACTCATCATTCTTCTTCCTCCAAACACGGTTAGTGGAATTATGACCAAAAAGTTCTATTTTGGTCTCATCTGACCACATGACTTTCTCCCATGACTCCTCTGGATCATCCAAATGGTCATTGGCAAACTTAAGACGGGCCTTGACATGTGCTGGTTTAAGCAGGGGAACCTTCCGTGCCATGCATGATTTCAAACCATGACGTCTTAGTGTATTACCAACAGTCACCTTGGAAACGGTGGTCCCAGCTCTTTTCAGGTCATTGACCAGCTCCTCCCGTGTAGTTCTGGGCTGATTTCTCACCTTTCTTAGGATCATTGAGACCCCACGAGGTGAGATCTTGCATGGAGCCCCAGTCCGAGGGAGATTGACAGTCATGTTTAGCTTCTTCCATTTTCTAATGATTGCTCCAACAGTGGACCTTTTTTCACCAAGCTGCTTGGCAGTTTCCCCGTAGCCCTTTCCAGCCTTGTGGAGGTGTACAATTTGGTCTCTAGTGTCTTTGGACAGCTCTTTGGTCTTAGCCATGTTAGTAGTTGGATTCTTACTGATTGTATGGGGTGGACAGGGGTCTTTATGCAGCTAACGACCTCAAACAGGTGCATCTAATTTAGGATAATAAATGGAGTGGAGGTGGACATTTTAAAGTCAGACTAACAGGTCTTTGAGGGTCAGAATTCTAGCTGATAGACAGGTGTTCAAATACTTATTTGCAGCTGTATCTTACAAATAAATAGTTAAAAAATCATACATTGTGATTTCTGGATTTTTTTTTTTAGATTATGTCTCACAGTGGACATGCACCTACGATGACAATTTCAGACCCCTCCATGATTTCTAAGTGTGAGAACTTGCAAAATAGTAGGGTGTTCAAATACTTATTTTCTTCACTGTATATAAACAGTTTAATCAGACTGGTGATTTAATCAGACTGGTGACATAAAATGCATTTTTATATACTATATATATAAAAAGATATATCCACAAGACAAAATTATAGCTTGATATTCAAAGTTGATATTGATATTTGATACCGTGTCATGCGTTATATGGATGATAGTTTTTGTGATGGTTTATTTCATGAGTCTCTTGTTTGTCATGATCAGTTACTGCAATGTTCTTCAGTAAATTTCCCCAGGTCCTGCACATTCTTTTGTTTTCCAGCCTCTTCTGCATATTTGAACTCTCCCCGCAATTACATGATTTTGAGATCTTGATTATTTTCACACTAATGACAATTGAGGGACCCATACAATTGCAAAGGGTTAAAACATTCACTGATGCTTTAAAAAAAAAGCTATATGTTTGTGTTGTGTGGACTATATGTTGTGTGAAACTGTTTCACCAGAGTAGTAAATAAAATGCAACATTTATTATCCTCTCATTTTGCTAAAATTATTAATATTTTGCAGATTATTTGAGGTGTATGTAAACATTTGACCAACAACTTTAGTTCATAAATTGCCATTGTTTTTGTTTTGTTTTTTAGATACTTAGCTACAGGAGATTCATACAAAACAAAATACCTAAACTATAGCCTTGGAAAATCAACTGTAGCAACAATAATCCCGGAGTGTGACACAATTTGGCAAAAACTGCAGCCTCAGTACACCAAATGAAGATGCTTGGACAAAAATTGCAGATGGATTTCAGGAGAGATGGCAGTTCCCAAACTGCATTGGAGCTCTGGATGGAAAGCATGTGGTCATCCAGGCGCCATCAAACTCTGGATACATCTTTTATAATTACAAAGATGGTTTCTCTATTGTTTTGATGGCCCTGGTTGAACACAGGTATTGCTTTACTATAATAGATGTTGGTGGCCATGGCTCCAACAGTGATGGGGGCATCTTTGCTCAAAGTGCTTTAGGAAAAGCAATAAAAAGTGCATAATCATAACCACAGACCCATCAAATCAACACCAAGCACCAGAGTGTTTGGCAGAATCCAGTAGCAGTGGAGCTGTACAGAATCTACAGCGGTGTGGAAATCATCCATCAAACCAAGCATTTCTGACAAGGGAGGCCTACAAGGACTATTTTATGTCCACTACTGGAGCAGTCCCATGGCAGCAGAATGCTTGCTTTGGAGTGGCTCAATAGGGAATTGAACTGCAGTTAGCAGTAGCACAACTATGTCTTTCTATTTTGTTAATGATATTTATGAAGTAATTTAAAAACACAATGTACTCAACACTATAATATTATTTGACTAGAATGACTAAAAAACGCTTACCACATACATTTACTCATTTATTCCTTAAACAATCACAACATTTAAAGACATTTTATCTGCACATTTTAAAGTGAAGTTGTAACAGTATGTGGAAGACTATAAATATGTGTACTCAAATTCACTGGCTGAAGGGGATCCACTAGCTTCATACATTGACTCCATTTCTGCCATATGGACTAGTCATGAATCTTAAATTTTAGCTTAGCTTTTGTGTGATCTGGCATCTTTCTCATGGAGGTAGCCATTGACTTAAAAAATGCATCTAGCTCATCCTCCTGATGCTGTTTCCTGCTACCCAAATACTCCATTATTGCAGCATCAACAGCAGATGGAGCACAAATGCCACTTCTTTTGGGTGCAGAATAGAGCTTAGATTCTCTGCCCGAGCCCGACCCGACCCGACCCGACCCGACCCGCGGGCCGGGCCGATATTTCCCGCCACTATGCTCGGGTCGGGTCGGGCCCTTGATCAAGCACGTCACGTGTCACGCGCAGCATCTCCTCCACTCTCGCACGCTGCGCTGTATTGTGTATCTTAAGTTAAGTGCAAAATGGAGCTTGAAGAAGTAAAGTTTAAAAAAAATGAAAACAGGATAATTAACTGAGCAAGTATGAAGGAAAGTCGGAGGTATGGAACCTTTTTTTATTTTATTTATTTTTTACGTTTCTTCATTCGGATGCATTCGCGATCCATTCGATTCTGAATAAATAAACAACGCAGTTTATGCTTCGTCCTTGTTACATTATTCATAAAGATACTAATTAAATGCACGCAATAAAGGCAATATGCCTTTCAACTTATGTGCAAAATTCTGAATTAAATGAATGTGCACTGTGCAGCAATTTGTACAAAGAGTAGCCTATGTCGTGTTGTAGCCATTAAATAAGCGCATTTAGTTTCATATTTATTAAAATATTGTAATGTTATTTTTTTCCATGTTGATTATGAAAGTAGACTCACAGTAGGCTACTTCAAAAGTAGGAGGATGCGCAATATCGGGAGACATGGAGTGGTTCAGGGCAGGCATGATTTTGACCACTCCATTACGTTTTGTTTTGTAGAAAGCCTTTCTTTAAAGTGAATTTCGTTTTGTATAAATTGTATCTTAATTTTAATAAGTTTATCATCAACCAATTGCCTGGATTTAATAAATAAGAAGCAAGTATAGAAGACAATATAATCATGACATGGAGGCGCCGGCGAGCCGCGGTCACCACGTGAACTGGAGCATCTCATCATAAATTAAATCAATTCTCGGGACGCTTGTCACCGAATTTAATCGAATATATATATATATATATAAAATTGCGCAGCTCCCCCCTGTATATGGTCTAGCACCCTTTCAGCACCTGCGTTAAAAAACCTGCGTCGCCCCCGGTTATAACGGCCCACGTATTAAAAATGGTCGGGTTTAAATCATAGACTGTAAAAAATATGGACAAAGCGTCTGTGAGGTCACCCATAGACTTTCTGAAGAACGGTTTTGAGGCCGTTTATGGGGGGTATGGGCGGCGCCATCATGCAAAATCTTGGGAAATCAAAAATACAAATGTTCACTCGGCGCAGCCCGTTATCAGCTGTCAATCAAAGTGAACCGACCTTATTTGTCATACATTTTATATCTAAATACGATCTAAACTAACGAGTTAGAAAAAAATTCACCCCCCTCACAGTTGTCAGGCACTCGGAACCTATCGAAAATACAATAAAAGTCCATGGGACCAACCTGTAAAAACATGAATTTATGCTGTGAAAACGGACATTTTAACATGGGTGTCTATGGACATTTGCTCCCTTTTGGGACCTGCCCCTAGCGGATTTTCGATGTATTGCAGTTTTTCGCACTTCCGGGTAGGCTTCATGTTTTAGATTAGAATGTTGCCGCTTGGTTTAAATCGGGCTCGGGCTCATAATCAGAGTTAATGTGTCGGGCCGGGCCAGGCTCGGACACAACGTGCACGGGCTCGGGTCGGGTCGGGCTTGATTTTTTGGGCCCGATCTAAGCTCTAGTGCAGAATTGGATTTATTCCCTGGTTCCTGCATTCTTTTCCTCCTCTGCTTCATCTGGTAGATTACTGGATCATGTTCTATTAAAACAATTTTATGTGGCCTGCATTAGAATTCATATGAGATTTTAAAATAGTTAGATAATAAATTAACTCATTATGAGTGTAAAGCAAAAGTAAAGTTCTGATTATTGATAATTAACCCACTCCCTGAACTGGTGTGGAATCATAAATTCCAGGATCCCTGCATATTTGTACGGCTTCTGAAATTTAGCTGGGTCTCCACTTTTGGTGGCTGCTTTTTTTCTACTTAGGTGATAGGCATCTCGGATGTTAATCCACATAACACTATCACCTATAAATAAATAATATATATATATATATACACACACACACATTTTGAACATAAAATTAGAAAAACGTACTACAATAGCTTTAATGATATTGACTGATGTTATAGATTACATTTTATTATAATTGTTGTTTACAACATTTCATTGAATATGTTTTTGCTGTTTTTATTGCCTTTACACGTCTTTGCCAGCAGATGTCCTCAGCCAGCATATGTCCTCAGCCAGCATTGCTATGTTCCGAGCGCATCTATTCTAAACAGTGAATCTAGCAAGTCTAGTGTAATCGATCTAATCTAACACTAGCCAAGTTTCCATCCACTTGTCAATCGAATTATCTGAAGTTCGGTAAAAAACCTCATGCGAATAAAGCTGGTGAAAGTGTGTTTCAATCAAACGGCTTTAAAGCGAATAAAACCCTGTGCCCATATGAAAAAAACCTGCATGGTTCATATACAGCAACCATACACTCACCGGCCACTTTATTAGGTACACCTGTCCAACTGCTCGTTAACACTTAATTTCTAAGCAGCCAATCACATGGCGGCAACTCAGTGCATTTAGGCATGTAGACATGGTCAAGACAATCTCCTGCAGTTCAACCGAGCATCAGTATGGGGAAGAAAGGTGATTTGAGTGACTTTGAACGTGGCATGATTGTTGGTGCCAGAAGGGCTGGTCTGAGTATTTCAGAAACTGCTAATCTACTGGGATTTTCACGCACAACCATCTCTAGGGTTTACAGAGAATGGTCCGAAAAAGAAAAAACATCCAGTGAGCGGCAGTTCTGTGGGCGGAAATGCCTTGTTGATGCCAGAGGTCAGAGGAGAATGGCCAGACTGGTTCGAGCTGATAGAAGGGCAACAGTGACTCAAATAACCACCCGTTACAACCAAGGTGGGCAGAAGAGCATCTCTGAACGCACAGTACGTCGAACTTTGAGGTAGATGGGCTACAGCAGCAGAAGACCACACCGGGTGCCACTCCTTTCAGCTAAGAACAGGAAACTGAGGCTACAATTTGCACAAGCTCATCGAAATTGGACAATAGAAGATTGGAAAAACGTTGCCTGGTCTGATGAGTCTCGATTTCTGCTGCGACATTCGGATGGTAGGGTCAGAATTTGGCGTCTACAACATGAAAGCATGGATCCATCCTGCCTTGTATCAACGGTTCAGGCTGGTGGTGGTGGTGTCATGGTGTGGGGAAAATTTTCTTGGCACTCTTTGGGCCCCTTGGTACCAATTGAGCATCGTTGCAACGCCACAGCCTACCTGAGTATTGTTGCTGACCATGTCCATCCCTTTATGACCACAATGTACCCAACTTCTGATGGCTACTTTCAGCAGGATAATGCGCCATGTCATAAAGCTGGAATCATCTCAGACTGGTTTCTTGAACATGACAATGAGTTCGCTGTACTCAAATGGCCTCCATAGTCACCAGATCTCAATCCAATAGAGCATCTTTGGGATGTGGTGGAACGGGAGATTCGCATCATGGATGTGCAGCCGACAAATCTGCGGCAACTGTGTGATGCCATCATGTCAATATGGACCAAACTCCCTGAGGAATGCTTCCAGCACCTTGTTGAATCTATGCCACGAAGAATTGAGGCAGTTCTGAAGGCAAAAGGGGGTCCAACCCGTTACTAGCATGGGGTACCTAATAAAGTGGCCGGTGAGTGTATATCTTCCTTACTTAAATCGGCCAGAATTACCTTCTATGTTTCATGTAAGCTCAATACATGTCTTATACAAAATCAGACCGATTATGGCCCATTTCCTACTAAATATCACACATACAACTTGTAGGGGATTTTTGCGTCATATATGAATACTGTAAAAACCTTATACGAGTTTTACATGACAAAAGTATGCAATGGTGTATGGTATTAGTATAAAACAACTGATATTCATATATAAATCATATAAAGTTCTTATATTGAATCATATGACTTTTACATGACAAAAGTATGCAATGGTGTATGGTATTAGTATAAAACGTACTCGGTTACTGGCGTAACCTCGGTTCTCTCTAGAGAGGGAACGAGTATTGCGTAAGTTTAGCTTACGCTACGGGAAAGATTCATCTTCTCGAAATATTGAAGCCAAAAAATTATCCTTAATTTTGTATTCATTGTCAACGCAGTGCAGCAGCTAGCAGACCTAGAGCAGGCAGTCTTGCGTGCTCATTGGCTGCCCTGCGGGCATCTGCTGCAGCCTATCAGTGAGCCCCGCGTGACGTACGTCCAATGAAGGGCGCCCGCGCCTTCATAGCGTCATAGCCCGCCAGAATGGGCGTGGCTTAGCGTATAAAAGAAGGGGCTTTAGGCTGCATTCCCTGGTTTCTGTCGACTGAAGCGAAGTCGCCCGTGGCGCGAGCATGGCCGGTTACGCAATACTCGTTCCCTCTCTAGAGAGAACCGAGGTTACGCCAGTAACGGAGTACGTTCTCTTACGAGAGGTTCTCTCGTATTGCGTAAGTTTAGCTTACGCTACGGGAACTTTTTGTCAACGCCGTGCGCGCCAAGCAACCACCCATGAGTCGCAGAGGTTTCTCGGGGAACCCAAATAAGTGGAAAAAAAAATAAGTTGGCCAGCCACGCGGGCCATCACTTGTACATAAGCACCCATAGGGAATACAGAGCAGCGCGCTGGTCTGTATAAGCATATAGCACATACCCTACTAGTGCAGCTCAACCAGGAGAGCTGAGTCACGTGAGAGTGGCCTGAGCATGATATATCTGGGCAGAACGCACAACTCTCTTAAACTGACAGAAGTTTAGCCTGCAGGGCGGGAACTTCTAGGTTATAGAACCTGACAAAGGTAGACGGGGAGCTCCAGCCCGCCGCTACACATATGTCGTGGATAGAAATCCCGCTGGACCACGCCCACGATGAGGCCATGCCTCTGGTGGAATGAGCCCTGATGCCCAGAGGGCATTGCAGACCTTTTGACGCATAAGCTGCCGCTATAGCGTCCACTATCCATCTGGACAGAGTCTGTTTCGAGGCAGCGAGACCTTTGGTGCGCCCACCGAACGAAACAAACAGCTGCTCCGTGCGCCTAAAAACGGCGGAGCGCGCAGTGTAAATTCTCAGCGCTCTGACTGGGCAGAGGAGATTCACATCTGTCTCACTGTCTGACGCTGGCAGAGCCGACAGTGAAATGACTTGCGCTCTGAAAGGAGTGCCCATCACTTTTGGAACATAGCCATGTCTAGGTTTGAGGATGACTTTAGAGTCATTCGGCCCGAACTCAAGACACGTCGCGCTGACTGACAGCGCGTGCAGGTCCCCCACACGTTTGACTGATGACAGCGCGGTCAGAAAAACGGTTTTTAGCGATAGGTATTTTAGCTCCACGGAGTCTAATGGCTCGAATGGGAAGGCTTTCAGGGCCTCGAGGACCAAGGAAAGATCCCATATAGGAACCGACGGGGGGCGCGGCGGATTCATCTTTCTAGCTCCCCTTAGGAAGCGGATGACCCGCTCATGTCTTCCCAGTGACTGGGCGCGCGTCGACTCTGCGAACGCCGCCACGGCCGCCACATAAACTTTGAGCGTGGATGGGGACCTCCCTTTATCCATCAGCTCTTGTAGGAAAGTGAGCAAATGCGCAACCTCGCACGTCCGTGGGTCCAGATCTCTGTCGGTGCACCACTTGGAGAACACCGACCATTTAGACGCGTAGAGCCTTCTCGTGGAAGGAGCTCTAGACTGCGTGATCGTGTTCATCACTATTTCTGGCAGGGTAGCGAATACCCGTTGATCAACCATGCGTGCAGAGACCAGCGCTCTGGATGGGGATGCCAGATCGAGTCGCGAGCCTGAGAGAGGAGATCTGCCCTCACCGGAATAGGCCACGGAGCTGCATGTGACAGTCGTGCTAATTCCGGGAACCAATTCTGATTCTCCCAGTGCAGAGCTATGAGGAGCACCGAGTGGCGCGTTTCCCTGATTCTCTTGATCACTTGTGGTAACAGAGAGACCGGAGGGAAAGCATACAGCGGGAGGCTGGGCCAGACCTGGGCCAGCGCGTCCTCGTTCTTCGAAAAGAACATCGGGCAATGAGCGTTGTCTTTTGACGCAAATAGGTCGACTTCCGCTCTGCTGAATAGGCGCCACAGTTTCTGGACTGTTTGGGGGTGCAGGGACCATTCCCCTGGGGGAACGTTGTCCCTGGACAGTTTGTCTGGACCGTCGTTCAAATGGCCAGGCACATGCGCCGCCCTCAGCGAGCGCAGGTGCATCTGGGACCAAATGAGGATGCGCTCCGTCAGATTGCAGAGGTTTCTGGATCTGACACCGCCCTGACGGTTTATATAGGAAACCACAGACATGTTGTCCGAGCGGACGAGAACATGTTGGTCCTGTATGAACGGGAGGAAGCGCTTCAGCGCGTTCCCGACCGCTATCATCTCCAGACAGTTTATCTGGAAACACCTCTCCTGGTCTGACCACTGGCCAGAGGCCGGTCTGCCCTCGAACAGCGCACCCCAACCCGAGTTGGACGCGTCTGTCGAAATGACTTTCCGATAAGAGATGGTTCCCATCGTCACTCCCTGCTGGTACCAGTCGGCTACTAACCAGGGCTGCAGAGCCGCTATGCAGGTCTGAGTCACTCGGATTTTCTGGCCGCCAGAAACCCAGGCTCGGCGAGACACGCGAGCATTCAACCAGCGTTGGAGCGGGCGCATGCGCAATAGGCCCAGCTGGAGCACCGCTGCAGCTGATGCCATACAGCCCAGCATCCTTTGAAACGTTTTCAAAGGGAGAAAGCTGCCCTTCTGGAAAGATGCGGCTAGGTGGCGAACACGGCGCGCGCGCTGTGTTGACAAACAAGCCGTCATGGCCACAGAGTTCAGTTCTATTCCTAAAAAGGAAATTGACTGACTGGGCATTAATGAGCTCTTGGTCCAGTTGACCGTGAGACCCAAATTTTCCAGGTGACTGAGAAGCACTGTTCTGTGAGATAACAGTTCCGTCTCTGACTGTGCCAATATCAGCCAATCGTCCAGATAGTTCATTATTCGCAGCCCTTGGGTTCTCAGGGGGGCGAGCGCCACGTCCATGCACTTCGTAAATGTACGGGGTGCTAGAGACAGGCCGAACGGCAGGACGGTGTATTGATATACCTGACCGTCGAAGGCGAATCTCAAAAATTGCCTGTGACAGGGTAATATCTGAATCTGAAAATAGGCATCCTTCAGATCTAGAGAAATGAACCAGTCCCTCGGGCGAACGTGCGCGAGGATTTTCCTGGTCGTAAGCATTTTGAACGGTCTTTTTGCAAGTGCCTTGTTCAAATGTCTCAGATCTAGGATGGGCCTGAAAGCTCCGTCCTTCTTGGGTACGAGAAAATATCGGCTGTAAAAGCCTGACTCGCTCAGAGAAGGCGGTACTTTTTCTATAGCCCCTTTGCACAGCAGTACTGCTATTTCTGCGTGAAGTAGGTGTGCTACTTCCGCATTCACTATCGTTGCGGTCCGGGCTCGAAAGCGCGGGGGACGGCGAATGAATTGAAGTGTATAGCCCAGCTTTATTGTGCTCAGTACCCATTCTGAAATCCCTGGGATAGTTTCCCATACAGCTATGTGAGCCGCTAGGGGGCGAATGGCCTCCGGGTTCAGACCGCCGCCATTTGCGGGCTTGTGAAACTGAACCGGAGGGGCAATGGTTGCTCGCTGACAACCGAGACCGGCTGATTTATGTGAGGTGTCCCAATCATGAGGGATGGGGAGCGTTTTATTCTCACTTTTTGACGCGCGAGCAGCGCTTTGGGCGGAAAAGCTTTCTGTAAGCGTGAGCGCGTATGCGCGGGCACGAGACTTACAAGTGTATTCACCGCCCCGATCATAACAGATGGGGAGCGTTTTATTAAAGCCCTGCGTTTTGTGATAACATTCAAACGCGCGGGCAGCGCCCGGGGGGAGGTGTGTTTTAGTAAGCGTGAGCACTCTCTGGCGGGCACGAGACTTACATTCGTTACCTGTTGTATTGATCGTGTAGCAGAGCGGGCAGATAGTGGGCACAGACCTGTGGACACATTTCTTGCACTCAACACTCGACACACTTTTATGCGCTTTATGAGAGTGTGCCCTGTGGGTGACACGATATGTGATGTGCTTGTGTGTAGGGGTGAACACTGAAGCGTGGGCACTTTTACTACACTTAAAACACCAGCGGCGTGAGCCGGACCAGACATTATGCTCTTTTTGAGATTTCTCTGGGTCGCCGTGAAAACGGCGTTTGTGTGCAGGCGAGAGGGTGAATGAACCGGCTCGTTGGCTGCTAAATAAACCGCTGCAGTAGCCTGTATGAAGGGGACTGACAGGGAAATAACTTTTGACGGCGGTCCGGCCGCAGCGGGACGCGCACGTCTTTTTCCTCTCTCGGTTAGGACGGCTTCGCGTGCTCAGACTTCAATGTGATCTTTTGCCGAGGCCCTCTGGGGGGCGGCGGTCTGTGACGGCTGTCTGAGCGCGATCTAGGGCGGCCGCCCTGGCGTCGCTGCGAAGGCTGAGGCTGTGCTGGCCGTTGGGTGCTGGTTCGCGCCGGGGGCTGGCTCTGTCTCTCGCGAGAGCGGCCTGAGGCGGAGCTCGAGCGTCGCGGCAGGAAGAGGTTCATGGCCTGCGTGGTCTTTTGCACTTTAGAAAAACGGTCAACGATCCCGTTCACCGCTGGGCCGAAGAGACCAGTAGGGGAGAGCGGCGCGTTCAGGAAGGTGGCGCGCTCCGACTCCCTCATATCCGCGAGCGTCAACCAGAGGTGCCTCTCTGTCACAGTCAACGCGGCCATGGCTCGTCCGATGGCTTGAGCTGCAGTCTTGGTGGCGCGGAGAGAGAGATCCGTCGCGCTTCTTAAATCTGTAACCGCAGCTGGGTCCTGGCCCTTCTCATCCCATTCACGGAGGAGGTCGGCTTGCAGGATCTGTAGAACAGCCATGGAGTGGAGAGCAGACGCGGCCTGGCCGGAGGCTGCATATGCGCGGCCGACCAAGGCGGACGTGGCTCTACATGCTTTGGACGGGAGGGCTGACCTTGACCGCCATCTCGCGGAGGGCGGACAAAGGTGCGCTGCGACCGCCTCTTCCACAGGAGGAATAGTCGTGTATCCTTTCTCGGCGGCGCCCTCCACTTTGGAGAGCGACGCGGAGGCCTGAGACTGCAGCCTTGATGAGAAGGGTGCGTTCCACGACTTAGTCAACTCCGAGTGAAGCTCCGGTAGGAACGGAGCGGGCCTGCTTACTGGAGCTGAACGGCGGCGATGCAGGAAACATCCGTCGAGCCTGTTCAGCGCGGGTTCCTTTGGCAGTGACCACTCGAGCCCGAGTCGGTCGACCGCCTGCGTCAGCAGACGCATCAGCTCTGCATCAGCTCCAGCGCGGGTACGGCCGGATTCCTGGATCGACGAGGAGGCGGAGTTAAGCGACCAATCCTCGCTATCCGATGCCAGGATGGAGCAGCAGTCTTTTGTGGCGTGTCCTTCGGCCTCATCCTCAGACGCGACGGCAGTGAGGCTCGTGAGCGGCAGCTGCGCGTCGGTGAAGGGGGGCGGGGAAGGCGAGAGCGAGGCTCGAGGGAGATTGTCCGGCGAGCGCGTCGCTGTGGCCACAGGTTCCGGCTGTCTTTGGGAACGGCGCTTCTTCTTTCGCGGTCCCACAAAGGGCGGAGTTGCTGCTTCGGGGTTGAAAGCTTCGAGGCGAGCCCGCAGGGTCGACATCGGAAGCGCTTCACAGAACTCGCAGCCCCCGGAAGCGAGGGCGAGTTCCGAGTGTTCCTGGCCCAGGCAGAGAGCGCAGATCATGTGGCGGTCTCCGACGCTGAGCGGGGCTCTGCACGAGCCACAGGAAGTGCGAGGCATCTTAACAAAGACGCTCGCTGCTCTTTTAGGAGTATTCACAGAAATACACAATAGCAAAAAAGGATATGTCGCCGGATAGCGTAGCTCGCACGGATGGCTGAAGGTGGCGAAGACGGCCGGCTTCCTCAGCGCTGTCCTAAGCTGGCTGTTCGCTGTTCGACGGCGGCGGTGGCTTCTCTCAGATCCAGCGATGCGAAGAGCTTCGCTGAAGAGACAGAAATCAGGGAATGCAGCCTAAAGCCCCTTCTTTTATACGCTAAGCCACGCCCATTCTGGCGGGCTATGACGCTATGAAGGCGCGTCCTTCATTGGACGTACGTCACGCGGGGCTCACTGATAGGCTGCAGCAGATGCCCGCAGGGCAGCCAATGAGCACGCAAGACTGCCTGCTCTAGGTCTGCTAGCTGCTGCACTGCGTTGACAATGAATACAAAATTAAGGATAATTTTTTGGCTTCAATATCTCGAGAAGATGAATCTTTCCCGTAGCGTAAGCTAAACTTACGCAATACGAGAGAACCTCTCGTAAGAGAACAACTGATATTCATATACAAATCATTTAAAGTTCTTATATTGAATCATATGCTAGTCAAATTAAAGTCATATAGTATATATACACATTTTGTGAAATTTGTTTATGTGTTTCATACAGATTTCATGTTTTGATGACCAACATCAGTTATATGCAGTTGGCAAATGTGGAAATGGTACAGTGCAGAAGCTGGTTCGAGGATGTACTGTCAAAATATCACTGACCTTTAAAAAATAAACTGACAAAGAATTGAATCTGAAAATAATAAATTCACTTTGAAATAAAAACTTCATTTCAAAACAATCCAGAAATTTAAATTGTAATTCTGTTCATTGTAAAGTAAAAAATAAAGGCAAAATGCAAACAGTTGTTTTATCAAACAATTTTTTTATTAACAAACAAGCCCCTTTACATCATAGGTTAACTTTAAAAATAAACGATGAAGGCACAATATAGGCATTTCTATCATCAAAATTATATGAAGTCCTGTACGTCAGTGAATGTAAGTCCTGTGTCAGTGAAGATGAGTCAATACCTTCGACTCTGCAACAGTTACAGCAGTGCTCGAGTCAACAACATTCAGCAGAAGTGGATCAGGTGTGTCCAGTTAACAGTAAAGTTTCATAGAGTGCTGGTTCCCTAGACAACACAAAACCAGACCAATTACAATTACTACTATGTGTTTTATAAATACATCAAGTTTATAGTGGAAAAAGTTCAATCATCTTAGACTTTCGTGACTCAAACAAGAACTATTTTGTTTAGATTAAGACTTGAATTTACTGATTTCCAAGTAAATTAAAGACTTCATTCATCCAAAAATGTTAATTCTGTCATTAATTATTTTATACTTTATTACTTTTAATGAAAATTTTAACTCAACTTTATTTACAAGATATTAATCTTCGATGCACGTTCACGCAACAACATCCGCTCTTGCATCAACAACATGCACAAGTTGTAACGTTCTCATGAACGCATTTTTAAAATTAATATTTGATAAATTAAGTGGAAAATCTTTACTTGCAAACCACTGGAGTCGCATGGAGTACTTTAATGATGTACCTTTATACCTTTCTGGGGCTTGAACGTGGTAGTTGCGTGGACTGACAATGGAGGGACAGGAAGCTCTCAGATTTCATTAAAAATATTAGGGATGCACCGATATGAAAATGTTGGCCGATACCGATAACTTTACATTTGAAAGCCGATAACTAGTGCTGCACGATTAGTCATATCGCAATTGTAATCGTGATATCAAGCCTATGCGATTATATGACGCAAAATTACGCGATTTTATATGAAACAAACAAATTAGGGCTGTTAACGCAATTAACGAAGCATCTGTTATTTGTCATCCTTTGGCTAGTGTTACATGAACCCGCTCTTATTCATGCGAATGCTTTAAACCATTCATGCACGACTAATCAAAAGTGTGTGCACTGCCTGTGGATGTCCTGACTGTGACACACAGAAAGACGCGTGCCAGTATCGTGCACATGCACAGACCGCGTGCCAGAATACAGTTCTCTTTCGCACTTGAACGAACAATAACACACACAATTATGCCGAGTATCTTCATAACATAAGAGCAGTCTTATGATGGACGTAAAGAATTGTGTGTTAGAATGAAGCGCGGCTGCTCTTAAAGGGCCAGCAGCCAATAAAGCTTTCTGTCAGTAAAGTTAATCAAAGAACAAAGGCAACAGAGAAAATTACTCACTGCTCTTGACTAAAGAACTATTGTAGCTTTAATAAGGATTAGGGCCTAGTCTTTAATTTATAATTTAGGCAGACTGTTTGATAACTTTATTCAATTTCTGTATATGTCCTACCTGTTAGACAGGAAGGGCACCGGTAAATATGACATTTATTATGGGTTTATGTGAGGATTGTTTGAAGTTCACTTAAATTAAAAGCTGTTATATTTTTTGAAGCCTAATGTTTAAAAAAAAATTAGACATCAATGGCTTACTGATATACTATATGTTGGGTATGTAGATGTTATCAATCATTTAGTTATTGTTGCTAGTTTGAGTGGAGAAACAGAATTATCACTAATCTGTGTGTGCATTTTGCATTATAATGTTATGAAGCCTATGGACAGATTTGTGCTGCACACATCTTCCTTATCAAAGAGATTCCAATCAATCAAAACCATCATGGCGAACAGTGCGCATCTCTCAACTGAAGTAAATAATCCATTATCTATCGGTTTTGATATATCGGCCTAATTTTCTTATCGGATCGATAACGATAACATAAAAAATGGCCATTTATCGGCCGATATCGATATGTGGTCGATATATCGCGCATCCCTAAAAAATATCTTCATTTGTGTTGTGAAGATGAAAAAGTCGTACATGTTTGGAACGACATGAGGTTGAGTAATTAATGACAGAATTTCCATTTTGGGTGATCTAACCCTTTAAGAATAAATTAAGACACACACCTTAAGAAATCTCACTAAATAGTTAGCCGCCGGAAGAATCTGTGTTCCCTTCCTGTGGCTTTGTGATGTTCGGGGCAGGTGATGGGCAGAGATTTCCCAATCAGTGGAGTCTAAAATTAAACAGCAATAAGACATCTACCTGTCAAATCATGAAAACAATTGGTTTGAAAACTCATTTGAAGTAAAAAATAAAATAAAACAAAGGATTACGTTTGTAAGGTAATTTGACTGGACAAATTCAAAATGAGTATTATGAAACAGAGAAAATCTAGTTATACCAAATACCAGCAAAGCTATGATAATTTTTTTGTGCCCATGATTATCTCATATGTTACCTGTTAAATCTTACCATCACCAGTGCATCATAGAAATGCTCCAAGCAAACACAAATGGCACAATCAATACATTTAAACATGAAAGCATAACTAAACATCAACCAAAAGTGAATCTCATTAATACATTTTGCATAAATATTTAATCTGAAAGAATTACACATTCTAAGAACATTGGCCCTCCAAATAAGGAAATAAAGTGACAGTTTCACGTGCATAAAAATGGTCTACTGTTTGTGGAGTTGTTCGTCTTCAGTTATACGCTAACTTTGGTGTACTAGCAAACGAGAGTAAAAGATAGTTTGAGGACAAATACATACTTTATGATATTCACAAAACAAATATTGTCGTAAATTAGTTAAAACACTTAACGTTAACTTACTCGGTGTTTTCACTGTTAAAAGCAAACTCTTTCTGCACTGCGTCACGAAAGAAGATGTAGGGGTAAACGTACCTATTAAGCTCAAGTACCCATTAAGCACACTACCATCTTTTAGCTCAGATTATAAAAAGAAAAAAATTATGTTTTATCCTACTTGATGTCTTAACCAATTGATGTGTTTGTTACTACATACCTCCTGTTATTTCTAGCAAATCAGACCATTGCACACTGAGATATGGGTCTCTATGTGTTCACACTGTCTGGTGGCCATTTTGAAAGCTGTCTGAAAACTTTGACCAGAAGAGGAGCCCCTTAAATCTGCATTTTTAAAATGTTTAAGCCTTTATTTTGGGTTAGTATAACTATTTACTGCAAAATTAAGAGATTAATGTTTATACATTTGCATATTATAACCTGTGACATGGATGTTGGAAATAATTACAGATAGATCCAAAAGATAGTTTTAGCAACATAGCGCAGATGCTACAGAACACAGTTACCTTACTAGCTGTATAAGATTGTGTGCTACACTAATATATTACTTAACAGGCATTAATGGCTTGTACTTTTAAATCCAAAATATTATACATTTACAGTTTATTGATGGTCTGTGATTTTACACTGCTTTAATTTCAATAAGACTTCATATTATTGTAAGGTGAACTTAAAGGGTGCACTACTATGAAAATCACAGAGCTTCAGTGTGACATCAATTAGAAAAAGTATAATTTCACTGATATTGTAAATAATAGTTGTTCATATTAAAATATGTATAAATGTAATACATGACCTAGATCATTTATTTAGCAAAATCTTGTCCTTTAAATTTCACGTAATATTTATTAATTAAAAATGGTTGCTGCTCCAATTAAGCTCAGTGTGCTCCCTTTAAGCTCATTCACATTTAACGTCTATGTAAATACCTCATAAACAGACTTTAAATATTAACTGATGGTTGTCACTTTAAGTTAATCTTTATAAGATAATTAATTACTTATTTTCACAGCCTTGAGATGACAAAATCTATACAGAACTAGTTTATTCTGAATTACCGACATCAGAGCTCTTACACACGGGAGCGTTTGAAAGCAGCGGTATTATCAGTGGATATATTAGGGATCCTCTGATAGCTTTTAAACACCGATAAGAAAAGCGATCGGTGAAGACAACATGTTTTTGAAGCGTTGATCATTGTAGCCAATCACAGACATATATTGAGCGTGTGAACGCATTGGCCAATCAGAGGCGTTTAAAGGAGTTGTTCACTTTAAAATGAAAATTTCCCCATGATTTACTCGCCCTCAAGCCATAGGTGTTTATGACTTTCTTCTTTCAGATGAATACAATCAGACTTATATTAATAAACACCCTGACACTTCCGAGCTTTATAAATGGCAGTGAATTGCAACCATCAGTTTGAAGCTAAAAAAAAGTGCATCCATCCATCATAAAAGTGCATCCATCCATCATAAAAGTGCATCCGTCCATCATAAAAGTGCATCTGTCCATCATAAAAGTGATCCACACGGCTCCGGGGGTTAATAAAGGCCTTCTGAAGCAAAGCCATGAGTCAAAGCCAAAAATATTCATATTTAAAACTTTATGAAGTAAAGTAACTAGCTTACGGCCAAACTAGCATACGGATTCAACTTAAGTCTAAAGCGCAACTTATGCGAGTATTGTGACGCACTGCTAATATTTACGCTACGGCATGACACACTTTGCTACTTCTGACGTCACCAATTGCGTAAGTTGCACTTTAGACGCAAGTGGAGTACCAGATCTGATCTTTTAGGATATGTGCTTGATTTTAGAGTTCTGTTTTTTGTGTGTGATTGACTCTGTACCTTCAAATAAAACATTTTTCAATTATTCTTTAAAAAAGGTTGTTTAAAATAAGCACAAATTCTTAAAACATGTTGTGAGCTTATTGGCAACAGGGGTGTGCTTAAAGGGTACAAAACGTACCCATTAAGCACAGCCAGACTTTTTATATTTAATGATGTACATCTTAATTGAAATACTTTTGTTGTTTAAAATAAAATGAAATATTATAGTGTGAGAGATTAACATTTTATTTTAAAATAACTTCTTGCACTAAAACCAATATCTTGTGTACTAAAAATGTCTCAATGTAGATTTTGGTGAGCTTAATAGGTACGTTTACCCAGTTAGGGCCTAACGTTAGACTGTGAAAAAGGTTTAGGCGTGAATATCACATAAATATAGTTACAAAACAATATAATGCCATGAAATACATGTTGTAAATTAGGTTAAAAACACTTAACGTTAACTTACTTTCTGTGTTTTCCCAGTTAACGTTAAGCAAACCTCCTCGTCGCTCGTCAGCTCCGTATTGAGTCAAAGATGTCGCCTTTGAGAAAAGTTTCGGCTCGTTTAAGCGCGCAGAGCATTTAAATATTGCTATAAATCAAAATGTTATAACATACATATTGTAAATTAAATAAAACACTTACTTGCGTCGTGTTCGTGTTAAAAAGCAACCTCCCAGCTAACAAAAACACGTCCCCTGGACGTCCACTGCGAACGTCCCCTGAACGTCTTCGTGTAGGGTTCTTTAAACGTTCACAGGACGTCGCAGGGGACGTTCGCGGGACGTTCACATGACGTCGCGGGGGACGTTCGCAGGACGTTCGCATGACGTCGCGGGGGACGTTCGCGGGACGTTCAGCAAACATTCGGGGACCTTTACGGAACGTTCACTAGAAGTCTTTTTAACATCCTCTTATAGTGTCTGATAACACAAATTTTAACTACCCAAGGAAAAAACACACAACAAGGAATATTAGGAAACAAAATACTTTTATTTTCATTAACAAAAAAGAGCGTGTGTGTTTGCGTGTCCGGTTGCCAGGTTCAGCTGAAACGCGTTACTCCTCCACATCTGATTCCACCCGTAAGCTTGGAACCTAAAACAAAGTAACAAAATTTTAGTTGGATCATTGTAATACAATCAGTAAAGGATCAATATTAAGGCCATGTTTTACATAACATTGAGGATCAAATATATGACCACAACAATAGTATTATCCTAAAATAAAAGTATTTATATTGCGAGTTTTTGGTCAAAATTCTCTTTCCTTAACATTTTTCTTTGCTTTCTCACGATGTGGAGCATGCTTAAGGGTCACGGCTATCATATCTTCTGCACTCTGGGTCTTGTGGTGTGGGTACACCTTACTACAGGCACCTTCAACTAATACATAGTTCACAGTAATATTACTAGAACTTGACCCAACTTGAACCATGGTTTTGGAAAAAATTTATAATAACATGGTTGGTAGAAAAAATATTCTTTTAATCAGCCAGAGGCGACTGCTATTCACTGGAGAGGATCTTCTGGCAACAAAGTAATGTCCATAAGATAATACAAGTCATGAGTTTAAAGTAGGGGTGGAACGGTACACAGAAGTCACGGTTCGGTTCATACCTCGGTTCAGACATTACGGTTCGGTACAATGGAGGGAAAAGCAAAACAAAAATGCAGAAGGCAATTTTTTTTTTTATTGTGCATGTCTCAGGCTGTAGGCTACCACCTAGTGTATTACTACATTTGAGTAATTCATGTAATTAATGTATTACTATTGGATTAAAGGAATATAAATGTCTTAAGCCTTGTATTTTTAAAATAAGTTTTATTAATAAAGTAAAGGCATAGAACCAGTTTATTTGTAGTGCATTGACAATAGTTTTATATAATTAGTTTATTAATTAAATTAATAAAAAAAGACCTTGAGATATGTTTGGTAATTGTACCTGAATTAATTTAAAATTGATTTTCTATATTTTCAGATTTGTTTTCCTTTATTCTCATCTGAATTATAATTAATTTATTTCTGTATAAAATAATACTACCATTAAAAAACACATTTGATTTTCCTTTTTAATCAATGTAGAATGTGTAACTTTAAAATAAACAGATTAGTGCTCTGTTTGAGGACAATAAATTAAAACCAATGCAATATGATGAATGTCCAAAAGATGGCACTCACAGACTGTTTTTAAATGGGTTGGAAAAATAGATAAGATAACAGCTGTCAACATGACTCATGAATGTTTTGCTGGTCAAACAAAATATATATATTGTTCTGATTTTTTCCCCTCCTGTTTATCTACAGCTCAGATCTAGAATTCTGAAGTGAAATAAAGTAGTGCTGTAATATTTTTTTATTTTATTTACTAAAATGCATCTTAAAACTGTCTTAACTGGAAGCAACTTGCACTGACATCTTAAAATATTTTTAGTGCCATTGTTTTGTCTCAAGATGCACACCAGTAATGATTTTTTTCTAAAGTACATTTTAAAAAGCTACTTAAATATTCTAATTTAACTAAAGCCTAATCCTGGCTTAATCTAAGCACTGCCTGTAAAACTGGGCCAGTGCAATATAAGGATAATATCTGGCAGTTTTGTATGTCCATCTATAGTTGTCATCATCTGAAGTCTTCAAGAGTGTTGGTGTCATTAGAAGTCTTCACAAGAGAGGCTGGATCCACACTGGAGCTGCTGTAATCTCTAGTAAACTTGCTGATCATCCTGAGATAGAAACAGGGAAGCAAAAGGAGAAAGATTAGCATAGCTGCTGTCATATTATTTCAGGCAAAAGATGATCATGTGCACTTTTTACTATTTCATCACATTTAGTGTAGTGCAAGATTATGAGATGTGTTAATTGAATGCTTGGATAAAGAGATGTCTTTAATCTAGATTTAAATTAGGATCATGTTTCTGGGCCCCAAACATTATCAGGAAGGTTATTCTAGAGTTATTCCCTTATATTCGATTGAATTAATAGGAAATCGTCTGATTTTAATGAGAAAACATGACCTAACGAGTCAGCATTTTTATATTTCAATACTATACATTATTACAATGCAAACGTCCTAAACATTTCTCTGAGTATTATCAATGTTAAAAACAGTTGTGCTGATTAATATTTTTGTGTAAACCAGTGTAACGGTTTAATCCATTTTCTTTTTTCTCTCTCCAGGATTAATTGTTAAATAGACCCAACATATATAAATGGTAGTGTGTACCAACAACATTAGTGTATGTTTTGAAGTTTGAAGTTTTAGTTTAGTTCCAAGTGGACATTTGTCTTTGGCTTACTTATAGTATGGTGCCTTTTAGAGATGATGATCAGCTCAACTCTGCTACGGAGCAGGGCATCAGCATGGAACGATCTAGGAACACAACAAACCATTTGTCACATAGCCAACAATTATTTTGTTGCTGCTGAAATCACAGAACAATTTTTATCAATATTTATTAACCATTGAGCTATAGTTTAAGCCGTGTAAGTGACGTCATCGATTAACAGTAACGTTATTTTTATGTTAAATACATACGTTTTTAGCTCACTTCCAAGCAAAATATTTACAAAAATATCAAAACCTGTCATCTACACATTAGATGTGATTAACAGCCCAAACATTCATAAACAAAAGCTAAAGCTAAAGTTAGCCTAACGTTAACTCTTCTGAAAACGGTTGAGATGTAGCTAGCAGCTATGCTAACGGACTTTTTCGAAGACACTAACCCATTTCTATAAAGTAAATATTAAACAGAAGCGTGTCAATTACAAGTAAGAGAAGTGTCAAGAACAGTCGTGTGTATTATTTGTGTGATTTTAGAGACTAAACTCACCTGAAAGCAGTGAAAACAGGGAGAGTCGGAGTTTTGCTGTCTGCACTGGTGACGCACCGTTTCCATGGCAACTCATCTCCGCAGCGCTCCAGTGTTTCTCGAATCTTCACGCGCATGCCCATTAAAACGCGTCAAAGTCATGCATTTACAAACATATGTTTCTATATATATACTAGAATAACCTACTTGAATAAAAATCTCATTATTAAAGCATGAATCTAAAACTTATTTTGAAGTTATGACCCGTTCATAGGTGCAAATTACCACTCCGGGACAATGTCACTTTTACTTTCAGACTTTTTTATTATTGTTTTTACGAACACTCAAGCCCCATATTTCATTTGAACATATGTGCTAAAAATGCTCATAGGCAGTATTTTTTTATACCACCAACACTTTTTATGTTTTTTACTATGGTTTATTCATTATGTCAAAATGCAAAGTGCACGTCCTCAGAATGTCCCCCAGCGAACGTTATGAACCGGACCAAATGCGGACGTCCTCGGAATGTCCTCCAGCGAACGTTATGAACCGGACCAAATGCGGACGTCCTCGGAATGTCCCCCAGCGAACGTTATGAACCGGACCAAATGCGGACGTCCTCGGAATGTCCTCCAGCGAACGTTATGAACCGGACCAAATGCGGACGTCCTCGGAATGTCCTCCAGCGAACGTTATGAACCGGACCAAATGCGGACGTCCTCGGAATGTCCTCCAGCGAACGTTATGAACCGGACCATATGCGGACGTCCTCGGAAGCTCATCCTGGTCTGGTCTGGTCTGCATCGCGCGTCAACAGAAATGCTTCTCTGAGAGCGGTTTAGCCGTGCACAGCACATAAATATTGTTATAAAACAATGTGATGTTATAAAATGCATATATAAATGCAATAAAGCACTTAATATCTGCGTTCTCCCTCCTCGAATGCCTTGCATCGACAGTCAAAGAAAATGGCGTCTGTGAAAAAAGTCTCAGCTCGTTTCGTCGCGCTCAGCGTGCAATTGTCCCGGATGTAACTCTCTCAGTGTTATTTAGATCAGAGGTGCGGACATAGACAATGGTGCGGCTTACACGAGAAGGGTCTGACTGCAAATTAACAAAGTTGAGTCAAATATGTTTCTAGAACAGTGAATAAAATGTTGAAAATTGGCTGGAATATATTTTTGTATATTATGTGATATGAAGTCTGGAGGTGATATGCATAAGAATCACTTTGACATTTAGGAAAGTTTTATGTTGTAGGTTAATAATAGAACTGTTGTATACTAAACTTGTGATAAAGTTTAGAGAAATTGTCACAAATGAAAATTAAATCTGGTGATACAGGATTTAAAATTTTAAAAATTAAAATTAAAATTTAAACTATTGATCTGTGAAATATGCAACTGTATCTCATAGAACACTAATAAATAATTTTGTAATTAAAATAGTTTAAATGTTGTGTTTCGTCTAAGGTTGATTATACAGTATATGACCATGATTTACTATAGGCATAGGGGTCCACTTAGGACAAGATAAGAGCAAGAGCATGAGTGAAGTACAGTCTTATACTGATTGGTAAACGGCACTGTTTTATACACGCCTTAAGAAATATGCTGGACATTCATATTAAATTAGCATTATTTTCCTATGTTTTTACATCATGAAAATCTATATGGCTTTAGTTGTATGTAGAACATATATGACATATGATTAAAAATACATTCATATTATGCAATTTATATATGTGGTTTTTGCAGCATATATGTCCCTTACAATATTCTGTTGGAACATATAAGAATCATAGGTGTTTTTAGCAAACCTTTTCCATATGGGTGCGTAATGACGTCACATGCTGTTTTGCGATCAAATTGGTATATCAAATTGATTTGAGACATGTTAAGGTGTTTCCATTCATTTTCTAACCGAATTGCACAACATTCAAGCAAACATTTGTGAACTAAGTTTTGCTAGGCAAAATGGATTGCACCATAATAACGTTTCCATCAGCGTTTATCGCATAAGCCGTATATCGATCAAGATAAAATCCGATGAGACCGACCGTATTTCATTTCAGTCGATATTCATGAAATTCAATCGAATTTTACTGTTTCCATAAGGCATTTTTCATTCGATATCCCTTAATGCGGATAAAAACGTGTGGATGGAAACATAGCAAGTGAATTTAGCTGACGAAGTCAATAATGGGATAAAAACATCGCCTAGTCAACACCTTTATGCATACAACGCCTTTTTCACTGCAACTTTAGCAATGTTGTAAAAAACTAGCGCTGGATAGCCTAGCTGAGGTAATTTTGTTACACTATGCTAAAATGCATAATATCTCATCGTTAATACTTCTCACCATTTATTCCTAGGATACGACCGATTGCTTTCCATATCTTTTTTAAAAGGGGGTTTGACTTGTCAAACAGTGGAGGATTTTTTTGTACCTCGACGATTAGCTTCTCTGCAATGTCATCTGCCATTTTAGGCCATGTCCACACACTAATACGTTTTCAAACGAAAATGTATATTTTTCTCTCCGTTTTGGCCTTCCGTCCACACTGAGACGGCGTTTTAAATGAACAAAAACGTAGCTTTTGGAAAACGCTCTCCAAAGCGGATACATTTGAAAACGCCATTTTCACGTTGTAGACTGTGAATCCAGAGGTAGGCCTATTTGAAAAAGATTACGTAAGTTTGGTCATGTGATCCATGTTGTACCAATAGATATTCATGTTTACCGGTATTGTGCCTGTTAATTATGTGCGATTCACTTTTACACTGTTGCTCAAATATGTTAGTTTGCACACTCTTCATATCACACTAGCCTACTGCAAAGATGACAGAAAATGTGCTCACATTTGCTGTCCTGCGGCAATACAGGAGAGCAGTCGCGTTTTAGACCAAACATATGGTGACTGAGTGCGACCTGGACGAATCAGTGAATGGTGAGATATTTTGCTAAATAAAATTATCCTGAAGAATTGCGCGATAACTTTATTATTTATTTTTCCATCTGTATCATCTCAGTAAGCTTTTGTGAGGCATCACGCATGCGCAGTAAGGTGAATTTAGAAGTTTCTCATCCACACTGAAACGTCGGAAAACACCTGAAAACCAAGGGGGTAATCCATCGGCCGGAAACTGAAGCCTCCCGGGCGCCGCCATTGTAGCTGGCTATCACCTGCTGTTAGCATCCCATTGACTCCCATTCATTTTGGCGTCACTTTAACAGCGAATAACTTTACATCTGAGGCGTTTAAAGACTCCATTGGTCCATTATTTATTTCTAAAGAAACACGACAATGTATAAAAGGCTCCATTACCTTGTATCTTACGTTATGGCCCCGTAGAAGCAGTTTTTGTAAAAATAGGCTAACGATTGCGTCATAACCAATCGACTCTCCGTCGCACAGTCGAGAAATTACCGTATACACAGGCGGAGAAGCTCGCAGGCAATCGGGGGAACGTGGAGGCATAGAGTCCGATAAAGTCAAGGGAGAAGCCCATAAAGTTGTCATAAAGTTCATCCTGCTGTTAGTTCATGGACAGCTATTTCTCACGCTCTCCATCTCTGCGAGATTCGGAAGGGAATTATTAAGATTTCCTTCGGCACAGCTACTAGAAGACACACAGGTTGCTCACGTGACATTACGTCGTCAAGCTCAGTTTGAGCCTGCGCAGTAACCCTGGCTATCAGCTTTTAACGGGCTTCAATTTTCTCCGTTGAAATCAATGGGGTCGCTGTGTCCATTTCTTTTACTGTCTATGCTGAAAACGCAAGTGTGGACGGAGAGCGTTTTTAAACGAAAACTCAGTTTTCAAATGTATCCGGATTAATGTAGACGTAGCCTTAAATTAGCAAAGTAGCGCAAGACCTTTAAATTAGAATGGATTCTGATTGGCTGTCAATGTTTTATCATTTGACAGCTGGAAAAAAATCGTTCTGAAAGTGATCCCAACGATATCGTTCCTCATATCTTTATCGTTATAGTTGTGGTGTGAACTCTGTTATTCTTTAATATGGAGAACGATTTTTAGAATTATATCTTTATCGTTATCTTTATAGTTATCATGCTTGGTGTGAACGGGCCTTTAGTGGCAGGCTGCTGCAGTTGCCGCAGGGCAGCCAATGAGCACGCTAGACAGCCTGCTCTAGGTCTGCTAGCTGCTGCACTGCATTGACAATGGATACAAAAATCAAGGAAAATTTTTTGGCTTCAATATCTCGAAAAGATTCATCTTTCCCGTAGCGTAAGCTAACTTACGTAATACGAGAGAACCTCTCGTAAGAGAACACACCACTCTCTAAATATGACCCCTAGGGGGCGCTCAAACAAACAATTTGACTATCAAAGCTAGAAAACCAAAACAGTGCTCCCCTTTAAACTATTTAGGCAGGTTATGACCAATGAAGGAACAGATGTACTCAAATATAAATTTGATTAAACACTAGACACAATAATATACTGGTTGGTATTTGGCAGTCAAAGCAGGCAAATGTTCCCCGTAGGTAGCAGTGAACAATTCTACAATAAATAAATCAGTGAATAAAAGTCTCATAGTAAATGAGTTCCAGGATATAAAGTCTCATAATACATGGAATACAGTGAATAAATAGATACTGTTCACATACAAGGACTCCAACACTGCATGAAACACTTCGGCCGTGCATACACACACTAACACAGCATTTCACACTTCACACTAACACAGCATTTCACACCTCACACAAATGAACAATACCCAAAGGAGATATTGCACAATGCCCATAGGCCGAATATTGGAATATAATGATTGCCCCCCAAAAAAACAAAAAAACATTTTTTAACAGGCTACCACTCGCAGACCTCTGCCCTAGACCCACCCAGGTCCAGGTCATTACAGAATGATGGCAATTGATCTCCAAGGCACAAACACACAGATAAATAAAAAGTAAAACAGAATGATTGAACCCAGGAAAAACAGTGGCTAGTTAGAAAGATGAAGGCAATCCTCCTGTAATCACAAGCATAAATAGTTTATAATGCGATGTTTGATAGCATCGTGACAATTTAAAACAATATTAAATCTCTGATTGAAAGATCATAAAAAACATTTTTTTTAAAAAGGGATTAGATGAACTCACATATTTTCTTTGGACACCAGACTTGATGAATTAGAGCTATATGCCCCGTAACAATAAAGTTAAATGGTGTGGGTGACTAATAGCTGTGCACACTCTCTCCAGTGTTGCTTCTATTCATAGGCAATATCAAAAAAGGAAAAGATCAGCGCTAAACATTACGTTAAGTCTAAAAGGAAAAAAGGTTAGTAAACTTACGTTACTGCAAACATCTGTAGAATCACTACTCTCCATTATGCAAGCACGTTTCTATAGACTCGTCACTGCGTGTACCATTTACTGGTCACCATACACGCAGACGCCAGACTGAGCTACAAACAAACAATGGGCCGTGTTAGGCGCCTCATGAGTTTAGTGTTAAAAATAGGCGTAACCTTTCAAAAAGACTTACGTTCTCCCATTTGCCCAGCTGATACACCAAAGAGACTCACTCTTTAACTCACACCGCACTAACGTTTTTCTGTCCATGTTTAAAGAGACACGCCACTTAAGCCACCTGATCCAATTAATCAGTGCCAGTGAGCAGGTCTTAAAGTGCCCCTATCATGGATTTTTGAAAATTACCTTTCATGTAGTGTGTAATATAGCTTTAAGTGAATGAAAACATCCTGCAAAATTTTAAATCTGAAAGTGCACAGTATATAAAGTTATAAACGAGTCATAAGCCGTTTCGCCATGACGTCAAGACGAAACATTAGCCCGCCCACTTAAACTTAAACCTCAAACCGGCAGCTGAATCCTGTGGATACTTGAGAGCATCATGTCAAGGAGACGCTGTGCTCTACAATGTGACGGTAAAGAAATTTTTTTTCCACTACCAATGTTTATGTTACATCAGTCATTCACGCTAGAGCTTGGCTATTAGTTACCTCAAACTGAGTAGTGAATCACTGAAACGTCCTGCTCGAGTCGTCCTTGCGATGGAGGTTCAGGTTGAATGAATGGTTCTTCTTCTAGTGTTTCATCATCGGACTCGCGCTCGGATTGATATGGTAAAATCGACGTCAGGAAGCCTCAGGACACACGGAGCTGTCAGTGTTATGGCAATGGGAATTACGCGGTAAACCAAACACAACAGACGGAGCTGTCTGGCCAATCAGAGCAGAGTAGCTTGCGGAAAGGAGGGATTAAGAGAGATTGCTTCATTTGGTGAGTCGTTTGAGAATCATTGAAAATCTGGTGATGTGCAAATGTATATACCTGTTATAGGAGACTCCAAAACAAAAAAAATCCATGATGGGGCCCTTTAATATAATTTATTTGTCTTTGTCTCTAGGATAGGTACCAAAAACCTTTAAGCTGGCTATGATAAAACCGCTGGTTAAAAAAACACAACTTGATCATACAAAATTAGTCAATTACAGGCTGATCTCGATTCTGCCTTTTCTGTCAAAGATATTAGAAAAATCAATATCCTCACAACTGTGTTCTTTTCTTGAAATAAACAATATCTGCAAGGATTTTCAGTCTGGATTTAGACCAGAGACATATACCAGAGACATAGTACAGAGACAGCTCTCTTTAGAGTCACAAATGATTTGCTTTTATCATCTGATCATGGTTGTATCTCTCTATTAGCGTTACTTGATCTTAGTGCTGCATTTGACACAATTGACCACAACAATCTATTAAATAGACTAGAAAACTATGTTGGCATTAGTGGAATTGCACTAGCATGGTTTAAATCATACTTATCTGACCGTTATCAGTTTGTAGCAGTAAATGAAGAGATGTCTTATCGATCACAAGTTCAGTATGGCGTACCACAAGGCTCAGTACTAGGACCACTGCTGTTCACTCTGTACATGCTACCATTAGGAGATATCATTAGGAAATGTGTAATTAGCTTTCACTGTTATGCCGATGATACTCAGCTGTATATTTCTTCAAAATCTAACGAAAATTACCAATTTACAAAATTAACGGAATACATAGCTGATATAAAAAATTGGATGACTAGTAATTTCCTACTACTAAATTCTGAAAAAACATTCTGTCTAATAGGGGTGTAACGGTTCACAAAATTCACGGTTCGGTTTGATACGATACACTGGTGTCCCGGTTCGGGACGTGCTCGATACAGCAAAAAGAAAGAAATACCAGAGAAATTTCCTTGCTCGCAAGGTTCTTTTTTTAATAAAAAATAACATCATAAAGTATAATAATTTTTTACTTTGAGCAATGATGGGAGCTATACTTGACTCTTCTTAGGAGCATATAAAACAAAAACAGCTCCTTGAAAAAAAAATGTAATATTGTAGTAGTTATAAACAAACGTTTAATTATATTTCAGATTAAAATTTTAGTGCAGCAATTTTATTCATAATGTCGAAATAAAATCGACGTAACGTTACTTGAAAGAATTGTAGCCTACTATTCCTGCCAAACTTCCATGGTTACAGTTAGTGTTACTACTGTAAATCCATGGTGAATGTTGCTGATCTGTGGACTCTGGATAGTTTATTCATGGCACAATGTTTCTTCCTGGTTTCCACGTCAGCGCTGTTTGATCCGTTAATAATGGAGAAATGTGAATGCTTCTCACTAGATCTCGCAGCGATGTTATTACTTCAGTGGCAAATTCAAATGCTTTCTTTACTGGATGTCTCAGCGCTGTGTAGTAAGTGTTGCTTGATCAAGATCGGCTCGCGATTGCTATTGGTCCAAACTGATAAACGGCCCGTGAAACACTAAATAACGAGTACCTCAGTTTCGTTCCGCTTTCATTGCGTTTGCCATTTGATGTTGGGCAATGTTGTGGTTGCGCCAGCGTGCTTGCCACGCACCTATATTTGAAATAACCAAATTTTGTTCGGCAGGAAAAATGGTCCAACAAACCGTTCGGTTTGTAATGCGAAACCGAAAGCCTCGTACCGAACGGTTCAATACAAATCATTACACCCCTACTGTCTAACACTTGATGGCTGCTCTGTTAAGTCTTTGTTGTCGGTTAGGAACCTGGGTGTGCTCTTTGATGCCAATCTTTCATTTGAAAGTCACATATCTAGTATCTGTAAAACCACATTTTTCCATCTTAAAAATATATCTAAATTATGTCATATGCTCTCATTGACAAATGCGGAACAACTAGCTCATGCGTTCATGACATCAAGACTAGATTATTGTAATGGACTACTAGGTGGTTTCCCTGCACGCTTAATAAACAAACTACAGCTAGTTCAAAATGCAGCAGCTCGAGTTCTTACCAGAACCAGGAAATATGACCATATTAGCCCGGTTCTGTCAACACTGCATTGGCTGCCTATTAAACATCGTATGAATTTTTAACCCACTATCAGTTGAAGTGTTAGCAATGGAGTGTTAGCTAAAGTGTTCTAAAGTGTTAGCAATGGAGTTTACAACCTAAACTTTTTAGAAATGTTATTGAGAAACCATGACAAACAGATGAATAAAGACTGGGAGTCAACATTCAATGTTCTGAAATTATTATTTCAAGAAATTTGAAGCATAGTCTATTTTGTTTCATGTTCTGTGGAAAGTGTGCGTTGATGGAAGAAAGATTGTATCTGTATGTCTGAACATGTTTCTTCATCTGTTTGCCCACATTGTTTTGAACTATGCAGCATAGTTGTGTTTTACAAAGTGTTTATTAAACACAACATTTTAATTATTAAAAATGCCATTGTTTTGTAGGAAGCAACAACAACAAACAACAAATGAAGCACGGAGGTTTAAAAAGACAGGTTAACAAGGGTCTGACAAGGGACAGGTGTTAGTGATTAGATGTCAGGTGAACTAATGAGGGTAACTATGGCACTATGTTTTGGTACAAGGCAAAACAGGAACCAAACACAAGACGTGAACACAGAAACAATTGGAACTAAGAATACACTTTAACATAAAAATCCTACAAAACACAAGTACAATATCGGGACAATAGGCTGTGGATGTAGCTTGAAATGTATAGCTTGAAACCCTTCTCCTTCTTGTTTGTCGATGTATGACACAGTGTTTGGATAATTCAACTCACGTCGTTGACCGTAACCTTAGAGACATCTTGAAGCGACTGAGTGAAAAACGCCATAGTTGCTATTGACGCTACGTGTGCCGGATGTGACCTAGCTGGCTGACTTTGAATGCGGAAGACAGTATGCATAGCCTATTGCAGAGAGATGGAGAAATGCAGCCACTATAGGGGGCAGTTTAACATAGAACAGGAATAATGTGACGAAGAAGATGCGAATGCTCTTGTTTGCTATAGAAAACTTTAAACTTTTAATACCTTCTACAAACGTTTAATGTCACAATTGGTTAATGCTGTCAGCACAATGGGTAAGTTATTCTATCCACCTTTTTCCTACGACCAGGATACTTAGTCATAGATATTCATAATTTTAGCTCATTCGGTCAAACTGGCGGATAAGGATGATTTGTTGTAGCGCAACCAGAGGTGTAAAGTCCAGGGGCTCGTTCTTCGTACGTTGCTTAAAACATCCGAGATCAAATGAGACATCCAAGATAATATCATTGTGCTAATCATGATCCAGCTAATTGGGTTCTTCGAACACTCCTGTTGTTTATGATTAGTATCGCTGGATTGAGTTATCTGAGATAACTGCGCGTTCATGCGTTGGTTTAAAAGGGGATATGTATCGATAGTAGAAACAGTGATCAGCAACGCTGCTATTGGCTGTTCAGCATGGCCAAAGAACACGCCCAGTTTTTCTCCCAAGCAGAACAAGAGCTTTTAATGGAAGGTTATGCCGAATTTGAGTCTTTAATTAAAAGGCCAGGGAACACCTCAAAGTGTGCAAAAGTCAGGAGAGAGGGCTGGCAAAAGCAGCAGACAAATTAAATGCGTTTGTGGTGGCCATGTTAGATGTTTTAATAACTTTTTTTTTTATTTTATTTTTTTATAATTTCATAATTACTTTGTTTCATAACGTCAGCAGCACCTTCATTACTGGTAAATGAGATTTAAATTATCTTAGTACACTGTGAAATAATTTGTTGCTGCATTAAATTAAGTAGGCCTATAATCCAAATTGGCTAGTACTGTATAGTCATTTCAACTGTTAAATCTTGAGTAATGATAAATTGCTTTGACTTGTGAAAGTAAAAACTGATAAACTTATGTTAATGTAAAAATATTTTGCCATGAGTTATAAATCACATTGCACTGGATAGTGAAGAAACCTTCTCAGATGACTGTCCTTTGGAGGAAGTAGACTATACCTGCTAGTGCATAAATAACTTGAATTGATTTATACTTGTGCATATGCCTATTATTTCTGACAGGAGTCCACATGTATAGAAAGGCCTACAGAATAGTCTGTACAAAGCAGTGATACAGAGGTTGGCAGTGTACAGCCAACTTTTCCTTTTTATTTGTTGCATGAGGCATGTGTAACACAAATGACACAGGGTGATATTCGTTCCCTTAGGAGTCTTCAACAGAAAATAGAGTATTTTGCAAAAACAAAAATCAGGGGGAGAAATAGAACTTGACTACTTAAAGAAAAAAATTGCACTAGAAATAGAGTTGCTTCAAAATAAACTTCAGAGTAAAATACACTATTTCACACAGAGTATATTGCTGACCTTGCATAATATCTCTTATTGCAGGCAAAAGATGACTGGATAACTGGCTTTTCTTTACAAAGAACTATTGAAATAAAACTCAAGGAACTAAGCAAATTTGTCTTGTCTTTTAATAAACATTTCTTTTTTTTTTCTGATGTTGGCAATGTTGTGTAATATGGCACATGCGATGTCACAGGCCCTGTCAGGTGCAACCCTCAGGCTTTTTCAGACACTGAAGTCTTCTCTTTAGCTGGCCAAAGTTCATTTCATTGTGTGCCCTTGTCCTGGCTAGAGCTGCATTGTAACTGGTCTGGGGCTTGGGTCAGGGAATGGGGTCATAAAACACCTGTCTCCAAGCAGGATCCTGTTGTAATCACCTGTATAATGGAACAATGCAGTTCTGTTAGGATCAGCATAAGTGTATGTAATACAGTGAGCTTGGTATTTATATTTTTCCTTACCACGTTCAAATAATGTGCATAAATGTGAATCTCTGAAAATTCTTGAGTCATGCACAGATCCTGGCCATTTTGCTTTCACATTGATTTGTGATATGGAACATAGTCACACACCATCTAAGAGATTTTACTCAGTCAACTGCCTTTTTAAAAAATTGATATAATATTACTAATCTGGAATATTAAAAATTGTAATAGTAACTTGGCTGCACATTTACATTGTGAGCCCCCTTTCTGTTCACAAAATCCCCTTCATTGAGGCCTTGATGGGAACATTTGTGCAGTCTACGGTCTATAGTCTATGGCACCAATCACGTGAAGCCTGAGGGACATACTAAGTCATAATCGGCATGGTCATCATGATTGCATTATCTTCATTAAAAATTATAATATACCCTACCTAAGTTGGCAAAAAAAAAAAAAAACTGCTTTACAATCTTGAGTCTTAAATGGCTTGCAAATGCCACACAAAAAAAAACCTAAAAACTGCTTGAGCGCCAGGTAAACTTTGCGAATGGCACGACAGACAGCACTTATCAAGTTCTCCGCATCTCCAATAGTGTAAAGGAAAGAGCCACTCGCAAAGAATTTTAGGGCAATGCAAACATTTTGTGCTGTTGTTAAAGCCCGACTCCGAGTCGAACATTAATGTGCATTTCCAACAAAATAATATTAACGTATAAACGACACCCGACGATTGTTTCACGAGAAAAAAAAATCTCAGAAATTAGGCTACACTATCGCGCTGCGCTAAAGGACTTCCCGTATCAGCTCCGCTTATAAAGCCGCGATCTAATCCTGTTTACATGAAATAAGCCTGCTTGCGAGCAGGTTCAAGCTTACGGACCTGTTGCTATGACAGCAAGTCCAGGATGAGCGTCGAAGAACCAAACAATCCAAGATCATGCCAAATCGCCAACAATCAAATCCAGCTAACTGAGTTAGCGACGTACGAAGAACGGGCCCCAGGGGTCAGAAAGTCCTGCCATATGTTTATCCCACCCATGAACTCAGCCAGCTAATCACTAATTATTTATATCTCCTGAGTCCTGGCAAAAAAAAACTTCTAATTAGCAAGTCCAGGGCCCGTATTCTTAAAGAATCTTAATGCAAAAAGTAGCTCCTAGTGACAAAATTCTAAGAAAATTCTTAGAAATGTGGGCGTTTACTCTTAAAATTAAAGAAAAAATCCTAGAAAAAAGTAATTCAGAAAGCATCTTAACCCTTAAAAGAGGTCTTAAGGTCAAAATTGTTAGGAGCACGGACGAGGACTTTTAAGAGGCTTAAGAGTTTCTTTAACAGAGGAGAAAATGACAGAAAGATGAAGAGGGAGAAGAAATGTGTTACAGACAATGGATGACTGTGTGTTAATAAGACTAGATGTGAGATCACTAAGCTATATATTAGATCGTGCAGGGATCATGTTTGTGACAGATCTTATAGAGACATCTCAGACACAGTGCAGAAATGCCATAGCGCCAGAAATTAAAGTAATCACTACTTTAAGATATTTGGCAACTGGGAAAATGCAACAATGCAGCAGTGATGATTTGGGTTTGTCATAGCAGAGTGATCACACAAACCTTACAGCACTTTCAGAACCTCTTATTGTGTCGCAGTTCATTTCCTTTCCACTGGGGGACCCTATACTTAAAATCTCTCTTTTTTTTCCTTCTTGGACAACCAACCAATCACAGTCTTCAAAAGATTGTGTCATACATAGCAACGGGGTCAGCCCCGTCTCCTCACTAAGATGAAAGTTTTTGTCTTTTCCTTGCTCAGAGTTGCTCTCAGATCGGTCCCGAATTGCTCTTAAGCTAAAACTCCTATGTAGAAGTTTTTAAGCTAAATTAGGAGTTTTCTGAGAGGATTCTTAGAATCTTTAAGAATACGGGCCCAGGTGATTGGAACAAAATACTGATGTGGACTTTTACTTTCTGAACCAGGGCCCGTATTTATAAAGATTCTAAGAATCATCTCAGAAAACTCTTTATTTAGCTTAAAAACTTTTACGTAGGAGTCTTAGCTTAAGAGCGATTCGGGACCGATCTGAGAGCAACTCTGAGTCAGGAAAAGACAAAAATTTAATCTTAGTGAGGAGGCGGGGCTGACCCCGTTGCTATGTATGACACAATCTTTTGAAGACTGCGATTGGTTGGTTGTCCAAGAAGGAAAAAAAGAGTGATTTAAGTATACAGGTGAAACTCGAAAAAAATTTATATCGTGCAAAACTTGTATTTCAGTAATTCAAATTAAAAGATGAAACTAATATATTTAGTGATTTCCATTACACGAGAGTAGATGTTAAAAACTTCATGCTGATTTGTACTCGGCTTTCGCCAAGATAAGCAACACTAAGACGTAGCTTTACAGTAAACTATGCTTCTCCATCCATTTACGCTTCTTTCCATATGAGGGTGTGACTCCCCTTCTGTCCGGCGTTAACGGCTGCAGTGTACTTGGCGCGTCAGCACACACGACGGCTGCAACTACAGTGTGGTCTCCCTAGTGGACCAGCACGACAACCGTCTGGATTGAGCCGAGTAGGGGACATCTCTAGGGTCTTCAAGTGGGCACCTTCCGTCCTCAGTGTTTCGTCGACTAGCCCACGACACCTCAAGAGGGCTCGACAGTGACTCTGGCGTCCCAGAGTCACCCCCCTCCGTCCCCCACTCAACTCAGCCCAGCTTACTGACCTCTACATCCCTCCTGCTGCTGAGACCTAACCACAATCTCACTATCTCTCCGCAACCCAACCATACGCGCCAACCCGTTTGACTAAGGCTGTCGAGCCCCACTGGTGCGTTAAAGCAGTTACAGTGGCAACGGTTCCGTATGGCATACCACCTACCGCAAAACACAATATCTGCCCAACCACCCGTCATTCACGCAATATACACAGGAACGTAATGACTGTAAATACTATACAACCTATACAAATAAACCAACAGACTCTTCAAGTTTTTCAAGAATTCTACGAAACCGTAGCGTGGCGGCCTGTACACAGTCAGCTAGAATCTTTCCGTCTCAACCACAGCCAGTTGCTGCTCCTTTCTGCTGCTTCAGATAAGTTCTTTACTGTGCGACGCAACTCTTGGCCGCTGAACCCGACGTCTCTGAGGAACCGGGTTGTAGAGTGTGCCACAAAACCTCGACAACCCACTTCCACTGGATAAACCTGGACTCTCCATCCTCGCTGTTCTGCTTCAGTGACCAAATGAGCATACCGCAGTTTCTTCCTCTCATATGCCTCATCTACAGCATCCTCCCATGGCACTGTTAACTCTATCAGTTGAACAATGCGTGCTGATCCAGACCACAAAACACTGTCTGGTCGTAGGTTAGTGGTGGCAATCTCAGGTGGAAAAATAAGCCGTTGATCAAGATCAGCCAGCATCTTCCAGTCCCTAGCAGCTTCCATTTGTCCTGGCCGAGAATTGGTGTTAACACCTAATAACTATAAACATATGCATGATTAGCCTATACTTTTCAGAGGGCTGACATTTCTGTTTAAAATTATTTTTTATTTCATGTAATCTTCAAATTTTCTGAGATTTTGAATGTTGGGGTTTTCATAAGCTGTCATAAAAATAATATTAAAATTATTTTGATTTAATCATCAAAATAATAACTTTTGCACGATATTCAAATTTTTCGAGTTTCACCTGTAGGGCCTATTTTAAGCCTTCACTTTGAAATTACATGTGTAATTTTTCCTATTTGACCGTTCTCACACACACACACACACACACAGTATATATTTGTATAAATATTTTTTTTATTTACCATGCTATTTATTTCCTGTAAGGTATTTGATTGGCTTATAATGATAAAACATTTTCCACTCTTTCCAATTACACTGATTACTGGCATGTCTATTAAAGTCGTGGTTTGAATGTTGGTTTTAATGTATTAAACTCACTGTCATCCATTGTCTGCAACACATTTCTTCTCCCTCTTCGTCTTTCCTCCATTTTCTCCTCTGCTAAAGAAACTCTTAAGCCTCTTAAAAGTCCTCGTCCGTGCTCCTAACAATCTTGACCTTAAGACCTCTTTTAAGGGTTAAGATGCTTTCTGAATTACTTTTTTTTTTTTTTTTCATTTTAAGAGTAAACGCCCACATTTCTAAGAATTTTCTTAGAATTGTGTCACTAGGAGCGACTCTTTGCCTCAAGATTCTTTATGAATACGGGCCCTGGACTTTAACCCTCTGAGCACAACCTTATGATTTGTTTTAGTCTTTTTAAGTGGAAATTTCCCAAACTGAAGAAAATTCTGCATTAAATAAAAGTACTTGAAATATTCTCAATACTTCCATTAATATTATTACACACATATTTCAACACACAACAAGCCTATGGATGTGTGTGCATATGACCTAAAAAACATACATAGAAAACATACATCAGGAAATAAATATGTATTGTATTGGAAGTAGTCATGCTGCTCAGCCTGAATGGGAGTGTTTTAAGCAACATAAATCAATACTTAATGAATTAAGCAACACAATCTCACCCAATTCTGTTTATGTTGATTGTGATTCTCTAATTTTTTTTATCTTCCTGTTTTTTTTTTTTTTAAGTCTGTATGATAAAGACCCAAGGTTATGTAAATTCAACAGAGGCAGGAACTACTAGAGAACCACTCTGAATGTGTTCTCGTGTTCTTATGTATAGCCTAACCATCAGAAGAGGTATTTATACCTTTAAAGGCCTGTAAACTTTATTTTCACTTTTCAACAAAACAATGTGTTGCCTATAAGTACATGCCATGGTGCATAAATGTATATCCAATTTACAGGGCACCCAAGGAGGATTGTTAAAAGCTGCAATTGAGCAAACAGTTTTGTTTATTTGTTTGTAAAAAATAGAAGATAACCTGAAATGCATTAATATTGTGTAATACTTCTCTTTCTCTCTTCATGCACTCTTCATGCAGGATGAGCAACCAATCAAACACTTATATAACGTTAGTAATCTATACTATACTCGATACTGTAGGTTTGTAGGTGATTTGATTATAACATTAGCTGCTTCACAAGTCATGTTTTATTGTGTCATTCCAAAGCACTACAGCCAGGGGCCTCGCTAGTGGGGGAAAAAGTGAGAGTGAGTACAGGTGGCCCAGAGCTATTGGGGGGCCCACAACATTTCTCATGAGGTGATAACCCCATTACAGTTGACCACATTCAGTTCCTTTAATGTTGATTTATTAGTGAACTTTCCAAAGTACAGTTGTGGAGGTGACCATAATTATTATTATTTTTTTACTTTAACAGTTGTAGTCCAAAAATGTACAACACGTAATGTGCCCAACTTAAAAGAAGAATAAAAAGGGACATCCCTTTCTTTTAAAATCCCTCCAGAAAATTAGATATTGATAAAACAACTAGGCCTAGGTTATAAAACAATAAAGAAATGTTAGCAATATTATGCATCCAAAAACTGACCAGTTATAAAAGCAACATTGCTTTTTTAAGCTACCTCAAATAAACCATAAAAAGTTTAATATCATTCCTTAAAATGATTCAAACCAAAATATAATATGATATAAAATATGGCCTATTATAAAATGCTTGACAAAACTCTCAGATACCACTATGATTATATTCATAACAATTTATTTATATTAATTCCACATATTTTCAATGCTTTTTACATGGAAGAGGTCTTTGATGATTTTTTCACCAGGGTCAGACAAACACATTAGCCATCTGAAGGTTTACACAAAATAACAACTGATTATTAAACAGTTTTACACTGTAAAAAATGTGTATACTCCAACATCTATTCCATTGACTTTGCAGGGTCATAATCAAGGACAACATTGTCATGATTGTCGGAAAATACTCAGTTATGTTGTATCCCAGATGGCTGGTTTTAAAGTATTACTTGTAAAGCTAAATTAATAACATGGTTCATGGATAAAAAATATTGCTCTGTAGTCTTATACATCTTGCAATGACAGTATTAAATGATCTAATTAGCCACTTGTATGGAATATGCTACTTCTTCTGTCAGCAAGTATTTTTTGTTTGCATGACAAAACAGGAATAATTGCACTGTCCAAGAGATCAACACTATCAGCCCTTACAAAAAGTACTGTGGTGGGACTGTGGTATCAGATACAACAGTACTTGGTACTGTACCATGGTACTGTATGATCACCATATTCATGTACTTTAGAATATACAATACATGGTCATCCAAGATACTTAAAAAATACCATGGTACCATGTCCAAAAACATGGTACATTTTTGTAAGAGAAGACAAACATACTGTGTCTTTCCAAGAACTATAAACATACACTTCCTAATTCTCTCACTCTCTAACAGACCTCCCCTCCAAACACACAAACAAACACACACATAAACACTTAATAGAGCACATTAGGAATGAGCTGGTGTCTGTATCATTCCATATTGATGCATTCCATACTTTAGACTATCAATGATAACTATAACCTATATGCCATATATACACTACTCTTTTCCAGCGTCTTATTCTGAATTCTGTCTATATCTATGTATTACAACTTGGGCAGGGTGGGATTTGTCAATGCAAAAACTACACTACACAGTCAAACATTCACACACACTGACAACAACAACGACAACAACAACAACAATAATAATAACATACATAAAGATTACAATATACCTCTTTAAGTCCAAAGCTTTTCTTCATTATATTTTAAGGGATCAAATAAATAGTCCAAAAAAGTCACAATATTTTCAGGGTCATAAATGGGACTGTGGTCTTCAAATTTTATTTAGTCCAAACCAAGTGTTTTCAGTAACTTGTCCAGCTGAAGACCACAAGGTGAAATTCAAATCTCCCCTTTACTTGTGGACAAGCTCTCAGCAGAGATTTGGAAAAGAGCAATACAACTTCCTAACATCATCAAAGAAAATATGATGTACATTTCCTGTTTTTAGCACTGCCATTAAAATAAATATTCATAGAACTCTCACCCCACATATTATACACACATATACACAAACTCACACATATTGGTATGTCTCTGCTTAATGATATTTAGAAAGCTGGTCACATAGTCTCTCTTAAAATTGTGCTTATCTCTGGAAGCAGCAAGACAGCAGGCCATATTTGCAGGTCAGGATATGTACTTGCAGTACCTATTCTGGCCACTAGAGTAAGACGAAAGGCTGGTGGAAAATGAAAAGGTGGAGAATGATGTCAAAATTTAGATCTTAGGTTTTTCTCAGAGATGCTCAATTGTAGACTTTTACACACGTTAGAATGGAAGAGCTTAATTTGCCCTATCGAGATTCCAATAATGCTGAGGCATCAAAGTTGGTTTCGGTTGTCCGCACTGAGAAAGTGAAGCTTGAATATTTCACTAATTCCTAAGGAATCTAATATATTTTTTCATTTTTAATCTAACATGGCATCCAACTGATCCGCAAGGTCATCAAACATGCTGCCAATGTCATCGAGAATGTTAACTGTGCTCTTGTTGTCCACAATGGAGCTGAAGAGGAAAAGAAACAAAGTAGAAGAAAAAGAATGGTGAGTTTTTAACAAGTAACATCAACATCATGCAATGAAGAGACTCCTTAGTGCCAAGGAGGAAGAACATAATTTATTTTATTGTCTATAAACATCTACTTATATACCTGTCATCCTTCTTAATCTTCTCCTCCACTACCTCCAGAGCAGCAGCCAGGGACGCACTGGTCTCCTCCAGTCTGAGTTCCACCATGTTCCCTGAACCAGCTATCAATAACCCTTGGCTTTCCGCCTCGGTTTTTCCAACTCCATCTTGTGGTTCACCCTCTACTTGTGTCTGTCTGGCTACGCCTACCTTCCTCCTTCTCATTACCACCGGTTCTGCTCCCTCCCCTGTCTCTTTGAAATGACTCCCTGCTGAGGAACCTGAAATTAGGCTATGTTCACCTTGAAATGTCGGATCAACCTGGATCAGACCTGTCCTTTCCATCCTAGCAATTCCAACTTCCTCTACTCTTTCTTGCTTCCTCGATTCATCTTCCTCTCTCTGTTTTTCTACTTCTCTAAGCCTCTTTTGCACATCCACTCCAGGCAACTCCACTTCCAGAGGGCTTGGGATGTCCACTGAGAGACCAGCCATGGAGGACCTTGGGGGCTTCACTGGAGCTGAACCTGGTGTAGAGGGTGTTTGTGGGGTTTGGGGTGTCTGGGGTGTCTGTGGGCTCTGAGCTGGAGAAGTTGCTGGACGTGGAGACAGCATGCTTCCGTCCAATGGTTTTGGGGTGACTGGACTCAAAGTCTGTGGTAGATGTTCCAGTTGTTCAATTGAAGCAGGGCTGAAGGGGGTACTGGATGGGCTGAGAACATCTGCCTGAGGAGAGCCAGGAGTTCCAGTGGTATGGATTGGCTTGATTTTTACAGGTTTGGGCAGTGTAGGAGGTGGACTTGGCTTGGGAGATACTGGAGGAGGGATTTTCTTAACATCCACTATAGAGAAAAAGAAACCATATTATGGTTTAACAACTTATTAAAACATTACAAAACAACTTATAAAAACAACTTATTCAAATTTATTTTACTACATCAACCAAATATCAGGAAGGTCTCTGTTTATATCAAGCTAAGCAGAGACCTGGTTTCCTTGAACTGCTGTCTAAAAATACCCATGAATTTCATGCATGCATAAATTTCTATGTTGGCTTGCAAGGCTGATTTATGCTTGTTTGCTAGTTTGCCACAGATATGCCAGTTTGCAGGACACAGAGTGAGATAATATGAGGAAAACACAATGACCTCATAGATAACAATCTTACCTGGGCTATGTTGACCTTCTGGTCCAGGTAATGGAACCCTCCTTGAAGGAGTTGGGGGATCAAGTTTGCGAAGGGCCATTGCTGGTTTAGGTGAAACTGGGGGTTTCAGTATTTGTCTGGGAAGAGAGCCAAAGACGTCATATTGCAGTTCTTCCTCCCTACCACCATCTCCAATGCAAGCTTCTGATACAGGTCTTCTCCGAAAGTTCTCTAGCCCATCTCCATCAGTTCCATTACTCTGTGGTGGAGCCAATGCTTTGGGCCTTCGCTTTATCGTACTAGTTTCTGTCAGGTTAAAATGTTCACTATCTGAGTAATGTGGTGGTCGTGGTCTTCTCAAAGTTGCGGTGGCATCCATCCGTGACCACTCCTCTTGTGGCAGAGAAGACACAATCCCTTCCAGATGAGTGATCATGGAACATGGACGTGGCTCAGGGGCCTGTTTAATTGGGTGGGATTCACAAGGGGCTGGTTCATGATGAGCGAGATCCTTCATGGCTCGGTTCATCTCAGCCTCTTGTACATCATTGTCAGGCTGCTTTTGAGAGTCGTAAAATTCACTGATTGTGCGGCGGCGACTATCTGCATCGGAATTCAGAACGTCTCGGTTCTGCCGCAGGAGGTTTTGGCTTGCCTGGAGAACAGGTAAAACATCAAGACTCAGTTAGGCATCGATACATATAGTACGTAAGCATACGTAAAACATATTTAAAACAGTGCTATTTAACTAATAAAAATTAGACCAGGAACCTTTTAAGAAAGTAAATAGGGACAACTCTGATGTCAGTTAGATTTAAATATTTTGTCAAAATATTTTATCAACAATAATTGGTCTGAATCTTAAAGTTGGCCACAGAATGTTTGTTTTATTTTGAGAGTAACTGTTTAATTACCTGCAAATAACCACTTCCTTTACCACTGCTTCCAAGATTGGACATTTCAAGCATGGCAGCAATGTCTCTAACACTGCCCCCAGATGAAGTTTTTTCAGAGGCAATTCCACAATCGCTACGTCTGCGCTCCCTGTATGTCACATTGAGTAGCAAATTGTTAGCCCTATTTTCGCCAGACCTTACATCATCTGCCACAGCCTCATCAGCCAGGTTACCAGTGGAAATGGAAGAGCATGACCGTTTTGGTGGAGTTGGAGGACGAGTCCGTCTGCGAGGCCGAGCTGTAGCGAATGACTGACTGCGATTGACACTGTTAATGTCAAGGGTTTCACCAGAGGCTTTCGCTGAACTGCAGGGAGTGACCCTATGTCCACCTAGTGTTGCGTATTTCACAGAGGAGTCTGGCAAAGGTAAGTCATGCTCAGCATCAGTAACAATATACTGTCCACGTCTTGGCTGGGATGGAGTTTGACCATTACCCTCTTCGGTTTCTCCTTCAGGTGGTAGGCAAAGTAATGGAACATTACGAGCGTGAGCATGCGAACGGGGAGAGTCACAAGGCCCTCTTGCCCTGATCTGCGTTTTTAGTGGGGAGGAAGGGATGTGTGAAGGAGAATTTGAAGCAGAAGATGAGGTTCTGCCTTTAGTAGGGGTGTGTGGAGGTGTTGGGGTGGGACTCTCAATTGAGCTAGGTTTCCTTAGAGGAGGAGGGGCATTAGCTCTTTGTATGCCTCTCGCATGGGTGCTGTGCCGGGGAGAGCCACGGCCTTCCGTTCTTTTGCGTGTTCGAACAGAGGGGGCGGAGTTCACATCTGGTTCTGTGCTGGGTTCTAATGATTGTTTTGAGTCTGTGCTTTCTTCTATCTGGCTCTCCTTGGTGGGAATGGCTTCTGGAGATTCACTCAGTCGTTTGACAGCTAACATCAACTTCTTCTGGTGTCCTTAGTGGGAAAGAAAAAAGAGGTGGACAGTAACTAATTTTGTTTGTGAGGTTAAACTTGTAATATTTTCTCTGATGAAAAGACCAACATGAATATTAATGGTGGGTCAGTGTAGTCATATTGTTTATTTGGTCAAAAAATAAATTAATAAAAATAATTTCATTACATCACACTTTTTTCATTTGTTATTTTACCAGCATTAATGGCACCTGGTACCCTGACATTGGCATTGGGCACAAATGCATCATAAACATTAAAACATATATATGTAAAATTAGACAAAAACAACATGCATAAAAGAAGACTCAAAGAAACCATATCCCTATTAACATTAAGCAGACGCTATTATCATCCTTCTCACAAGTGAGAAACATTAACAGTTTTTCATACATGATCCAAAGGCACTCACAAAACCACAATGCTACATTTAAAATAAAAAAATCTAAAGCAGATGTAAAATTACATAAAGTAAGAGAAAACCATTTAGTTTAGTAAGTGCTTCTGATTGTGGTCTATTCAGTGCTTCTGAATAGAGTGCTAAGGGAAGAGTTGTGTCAGCTTCTTCTTGAAAGTACTTGTGCCACCACAAAGGAACAAAGTAAGTTTTTTTTCTAAAACCTGCATAGGATATCTAATATCCAACTTGTTCCATTTCTGTGCTCCTGAGTGTTTAAATGTCCTCTTATTCCTCATGCTGTTTAATATTGCACATGCATCCCCCACTAGAAAACTTCATCCAAAACACAATATACTAGTGAGACAGTATGCCAGTCTTTTCATCAGGGATATCAAGAAAAAAAATATTTATTATAAATATAAACATAATGATGTGTACATGCCTAATTTAGTGATGCCGATCTCCTTTAGGTCCTCCAGAGTAATATCACTAATGAAGTCCATATTGTCGTAGCCGTTCTGAACCAGAGTCTGGTAGTATTGATTCAGACCAATTGCAGACAGCCACTCAGCCAGACTGGGCTACAAAGTTACACAGATATTTAGTAATGGATTTGAACAGCAAGTTTGTACATCAGCAAAACACTTTTACTCATATTTGATTATCATGTTTTGTGAAGTCATTGAAGCAAAAGAATGATAAATCATGTCCTACAATAAACGTCACAAATGTGCTTATTTGATGTGAAACAGAAATAGTATACAGATACATATTTTGTATGCATTTTTTATAATAATAAAGCTTTCTTTTTTTCTTCTTTTTTTTTTTAGACTTCTGGAACCTGACTTTATTTCTCTTACTGGTTTCTCTTGAGGTATCCAGTCTGGAATGTTCATTTTGCTGATCTCTGAAAGCATTTTCTTCCTGTGACCTGGTTTTGTCACCCCAATAGGTTAGATTTTAGAAATAACCGATCGTTTTGCTAGATAAGACCCTTATGCATCGTCTGTTGTCGTTTAAAGCCATTTGAAGCTGCACTGAAACTGTCATATGGACCTTGGACGGTTTGGCTACCAGTAAAGTCCATTATATGGAGAAAAATCCTAGAATGTTTTCATCAAAAACCTTAATTTCTTTTCGACTGAAGAAAGAAAGACATGGACATCTTGGATGACATGGGGGTGAGTAAATTATCAGCAAAAGTTTTTTAAAAAGTGAACTAATCCTTTAAATAACTGGTTTGTAAATAATGCTATACTTCATTTAGAAATTATTAATTGATCATTAACAAAGTATGAAAATACAATTATTAAACACATTATAGATATGCATATAAATCAAGAAAAAAGCATTTATAGCTGTATTTAGAAACTTCTTATTAATGTATATTAATGCTTTATAAATGATTAATTAACTGTTAACTCATGCTTAACTAATGAATAATAGTGTGCAGTTATTATTAAAGTGTTACCTTTCTTTCTTCTGCTGAACTCAAAGGAAGATATTTTGAAAAATGTCAGTAGCCAAACAGTTAACTGGTCCCATTGACTTCCATAGTAGGAAACAAAATACCATGGAAGTCAATGGGACCAGTTAACTATTTGGTTACTGACATTTTTCAAAATATCTTCGTTGTGTTCAGCAGAAGAAAAATTCATACAGGGTTTGAAACAACTTGAGGGTGAGTACACTGAAAAAATAAAAACCTTGGATCAACTTAAAAAAATTGAAGTAATCAATCACACGAAATATTTGACATTGACTCAAAGTAAATCATTTAATTTAGTTTAACCTGAAAAGTTTAAATCCATGCAATCACTTTTTAAAGGTTGATCAAATTAATTATTTTAGGTTGGAACAAACTAATTATTTTAAGTTAAATCAAACTAATATTTAAAGGTCAGAGTAAATTAATTATTTTAGGTTGTCTCAAATAAAATAAAAATAACAGTTGTCATTATTTGAAATGTATAATAAAAAAAAATGCTTTTAAAGGGTACCTATTATGGCATTTAAAATGTTCCTAATATTGTTCTGGGAGTCCCCAACAACAGTTTTACAAGCATGAAATGACAAAAAACACTTTTGTTGTCTTATAATATGCATTTATTTTTACCTGATTTGCTCACAGACTCCCATATGAATCGTTTAGCGAGTCATTTTTCCAAACCCCGCCTTTGCGTGAGGCTAATCTGCGGTGATAAGCTACCATAGCCCAAAGGAGCGACGGGGTGTCATTGGTTGTTGCGTTAAATCTTACCCAGATACAATAGTGCTATTTTCTGATTGGCTAACAACACCAGACGAACAACACCAGAGGAGACGCGCTTGATTCCTGCCGGTTCCACGTGAGAGCGACGCGGCATATTAAATATATTACAAATAGTTTTTCAGCGTGAGAAATACAATGTGTGGCGGGAGAGCGTGACAAAAGACCGAAATGAACTGTCACGTTCAATGCGTGACACTTGAGAGCCCTGCACATATTTCAATACAATTGACATTGAAGACCTAGAAGCTGCGCTGTGCGTACACAACACACAAAATAATTATTGAGCATGATACATAAAACATAAAAGCAACAATTAATATTAATAATACTTACAGGTTGTGATTCGGAGAAGGAAGCTGATCCAAATAAACTCGGTACTGAACCTCCTTCAGTATCAGCCGGCTCGCAAATCCATACTTTATAGCATTAGGTTTGTGAAGCAATCATCTTCAAAATTACGCGAACACAGAACAAGGTTCGGGTAGCCACTTAGTCTTCAAATGCTCCTCACTGGGCAGATGAAAAAAGTTTGCTTTTGCGTCGCACTTCAAAACACAGCGTCTCGTCGACATGATGTTAGTTTTCCCTGGCGTCTCCGAACGCAAAAAGTGGGCGCGGCCAATTTGATCATTTTGCTTCTTGACGTCATAAAGCTAGAGAAAAAGCATTGTTCGTCTATCGATTCATATCAGCGACTCAGAGTCGACTCTTACTTTTAAGAGACAATAACTTTTTATACGGTGAACTTTCATATTTAAAACTTTGCAGGATGTTTTCGTTCACTTAGATCTATGTTACACACTACATGAAGGGCAATTTTCAAAAATCCATAATAGGTACCCTTTAATACATTTTGATCAATGACTACTCAGAACAATTTCCTTTTGAACACATTTATATTTATTGTTCAATAAACTGACAACGTTGATCCTCTGTTTCAAGCGTATGAAGAGTAACAGTCTGCTTCACACAAAAGTATTTTTATTTGCTCCTAAGACAGTGAACAGTGGAACTCCTAAGACACTGAGAGTTTCTGATACAGAGCTGTAAGATCTACATTTAAATACAACTAATTTATATGTAATAGCTCAAACAAAACTCTGAGCCCACAGCCCAAAGTCTAAACTCTTTCGTACAAATCTGTGCAATGTGCATATGCTGAAAACACTGCAATCAGTCTCTCCAGTTGTCCATAACACTTGGCCTACTTTGGGCTTTGAGGCTGGTAGCCATGGAACTTGGGCAGCCACATCTGTAAATGCTGCAGTGATAATGTAGCCTTGTAAGTGCAACCTCTTACAAAAGGATCCAAAGTCTTGAAAGTCGTTTCTAAACATTTCAGAACACAGCCTACTTCGGCCTTTGAGGCTGGTAGCCATCAAACTTGGGCAGCCACATTTAAAAAAAATAAAAATTAACCCCAAATGGAAAATAAAACCAAGCAATCTGTGCAATTCAGCTCTGCCTACTCTGTGCTGTACAGCTGGGTGGTCAGTCTAGTGACTTTTGGGGTCATCTTTTTTCCATCAAGCTCCATCAGGACCTTTTGCACAAATTCAAAGGTGAACTGCAGCCTTTTCGGATATTTTAGGTTCAGTGTGTATATAAGCCCAAAGACCATGGCAAAAGCTGTTGCAACCGAGGGCAACTCGTTCAGGACCTCTGTTCCTTCGATGACAATTTTAATGTCTTTGGGTGGATGGAGAGGATCCTCTTTCTCATTGATAAAGATCGTCATGGTTGTCTACCCCAGTTCTTCAACCTCATTTTCCTGCATTAAAAAAAAAATAGAGAAAATAAGTACGTTATAGTTTCAGAAATCTCCCGATTTCAAGTTAGATCATAATGTGCCAAGCTCTTATACACTCCAAACTTTCAAAACTTCAATAGGCGCAAATCAAACGAATCAAATGTTTATTACAAGGGGTGTGACTAGATTAAAAGTGACAAGATTTCTCATCTGGTTAGAAGCTGTCTCATGAGATTAACGCAATTCACATTTTTTCACATGGTGTCACGCGACATAAAATTCTCACACAGTAAATAAAACAAATGTATAACTGATAACGTGCACTTGCAGAGTGAATCAACTCCACCCAGCTGATGCAACACCAGCGTACGCTGTGATCTAAAAACTGGAAGGCTACCTAGCTCTGTTTGAGACTGTGAGCTGCAGTTTATCAGAGGTGCTGAAATTAAAATGCGTTTGGATTTGTGGTGAGATTTCTGCCTGATCGGAAGTGTTTTTTCTAGGGCTGCACGATATTGGAAAAAACTGGTATTACAATATTTTTTCTCTTCTGCGATATATATTGCGATATGAAAACATACAGGAGCAGGAATTCAACTGCTCTATTCGAAAAGAACTTAGCATCCTAAAATGATTAGGTTGATTTTGTAAATAAAAATAAATAAAGCTGGAGAATTATTTTTAGTCTGAATTCGCATATGTGTGTATCGCTGATGTCATCGCCACACCCCTCATCCTCTTAACCCCATGCTTACCCCGCACTAGCGTTAACGTTAGCTGTTTATAAAGTGGAAGTAGACAACTTAACTAACTTGATAGCGGTATAACACAGAAAAAAACTGTGCTCCAGTCCAAACCGTATAGCGCGCGCACGGCAGAGAGGGAGAGAGCGAGAGACCTTGCGTGTGTGCCTCATGAAGCGCATGTAAGACAGAGAGCATCCTGATTGGCCGGTTTCGGCTTTAAAAAAAGAAAATGTAAAATCGAACCGTGACCTTAGAATCGAAAATTTAATCGAATCGAGGATTTGGAGAATCGTGACACCCCTACTTATGATAGACGTAAAGAGTTGTGAGAGAATGAGGCGTGTGAGATGCTCGTCTCTGTCAACAGCGGCTGCTCTTAAAGCGCCAGCATCCAATAAAGCTTTCTGTCAGTAAAGTTAATCAAAGAACAAAGGGAACAGAGAAAATTACTCACTGCTCTTGACTAAAGAACTTTTTTAGCTTTAATAAGGATTAGGGCCTAGTCTATATATAATTTATGCAGACTGTTTGATAACTTTATTCAATTTCTGTATATGTACACCTGTTAGACAAAGGCCACAGGTAAATATGACATTTATTATGGGTTTATGTGAGGATTGTTTGAAGTTATATTTTTGGAAGCCTAATAAATGTTTTTAAAAAAATGATAGCTTTCACTTGTAACGACGTAGTCACTGTAATGTTGAATGGCTATAATTAATGTTTAAAATTAGGGGGGGGGGGGGGGGGGGGGTCGTTTTTATCCAGACATCAATGGTTTATTGATCATTAAAGGTGTTATCAATCATTTAGTTGTTGTTGCTAGTTTGAGTGGAGAAATACACGTGACATTAATACACAGAAGTATCACTAATCTGTGTGTGCATTTTGCTTTAGATCCAAGCAAGTTGACTCATGAAACCATTTGTTTATTATATCGCAATCGCAATATTGACCTCAATAATCGCAATATGACATTTTCCCCAAATCGTGCAGCCCTACTTCAGTATGTGTATGTCACAGTACATGTTGGAATCCATGTTTCCCTCAATGAAGCGCAGCTCCCCAGTACCAGCAGCACTCATGCAGCCCCAGACCATGATGGTCTTCGGATGAGACGTTAAAACGAGGTCCTGACTCTCTGTGGTCACAAAAAATCCCAGGATGTCTTTCGAAAGAGTAGGGGTGTAACCCCGGCATCTTGGCCAAATTTGCCCTAGTGGCCTCTGTCTATCATGGCCTCCTAATCATCCCAATATATATACTAATTGGCTTCATCACTCTGTCTCCTCTCCACCAGTAAAGCTGGTGTGTGGTGGGCGTTCTGGCGCAATATGGCTGCCGTCGCATCATCCAGGTGGATGCTGCACATTGGTGGTGGTTGAGGAGATTCCCCCCATCTATGTAAAGCGCTTTGAGTGTCTAGAAAAGCGCTATATAAATGTAATGAATTATTATTATTATTATTATTATGATGCTACCACCACCATGCTTGACTCAAGACACAATTTTCTTGGTACTCCTCACCAGTGCGTTGCCACACATGCTGGACACCATCTGAGCCAAACAAGTTTATCTCATCAGATCACAGGACATGGTTCCAGTAATTCATGCTCTTGGACAGGTGGCTTTCAGCAAACTGTTTGCGGGCTTTCTTGTGAGCCAGCTTCAGAATTGGCTTCCTTCTAGGACGACGGCCATGCAAACCGACTTGTTGCAGTGTGCGACGTATGGTCTGAGCACTGACAAGACCTTCCGCTACTGCAACCTATAAAGCAATGCTGGCAGTACTCATATGTCTGTTTTTTCAAGCCAGCTTCTGCAACTGACACACAGCACGAGGACTCAACTTCTTTGATCGACCCTTGCGAGGCCTTTTCAGAGTGGAACCCATCTTGGAAAACCTCTGTATGGCCCTGGCCACTGTACTGTAACTCAGTTTCAGGGTGTTACCAAATATTCTTATAGCCTAGGCCATCTTTGTGGAGAGTACAAGCAGAACATGATACCCTCCCTTCAGAAACTGGGCCGAACGGCATGATAACGACCCCAATAGACACACCGCCAAGACACAAAACTTATCTCATTGTAAATGAAAATGAGATAAGCAGAATTCATTCAGCCTATTTGAAAGAAACAGAAAGTAAAAGTTCTTAAATGGTGTAAAGGTAAGGACAGTAAGTTAATAATCAAATTACTGAGAAACACAAAACAAGTCCAAAGTCTCAAGCACTTTTAACCAACCAACCAATCACTGGCTTTCATTCTGCAATCCAACCAATCATTGAAAGGTGAACATTCAGCCCTTTCTGAGCGTAATTAAAAAAGAAAAGGTGATGTGACACTGTGATAATCATGCCTCTGTCACAACTTTTTTAGAGTGTGTTGCAGCCATCAAAATCAAAATGTGTTTATATTTACAAAATTCAATAAAGTTGGTCAGTGAAAACATTGGAAATCTTTTCTTTGTATTTTTGTATTGTAGGTTTAAGAGAATGAACAAATCACAGATTATTGATTTTATTGCATTTAGCTAAATGTCCCAACCTTACTGGAAATATAGATAAGATCATGGGCAGGCATTATCTGAAAAAAAACAGAAACTGTTCATAACAAGTTTACAAGATCATGCAGCATTTATCGTAAATAGAAACTGAAAGTGATTTGGAAGTAAAGCTTAAATTGGACATGACTTTACATATTCCTGTCCCCTGCAGTTCACAAAATGTATTGGACTCACAAAATACAAAATAACAGTTAAAATTAGTTATACAGTATAGCAAATGAGTATTCAATATGATGCATACAACGGGATGATGGTTCTATCCCTTAATGTCTACTTTTGTGTTTCAAAGATGAAATTAGGGTGAGTAAATGACAAACACATTAAAAAGAAGAAACAAAACTTTGAAGTGAATTATTCACTTAATTGTCTTGAAAATATGAAGTTCTACATAAATTCTACAAGTGCAAGATTACAAACCAGGCCCATTATGAATCCATTAATTACTCCTACACTGCTGTTGCTCTTCACTATCGCCAATTAACGATAACACACATAGTTCCCTCTGCTTTTATATTACTTTTTTAAACATCTTTCAACTGTCTTTTTTGTATTTAGTGTTTGTTGTGAAACTTGTGAAAAGACAAGTTTTTTCCTTATAGAAAATTACATATGAAATTAGATTTAGAACGGTTTTATTTAAAAAGGTTACAAAGAGACATGTCTGCAAGATTAAGGTATAATACAAATATGTTGGCTCTAAATTTGCAAAGTTATCTACAAATCAGTTTTCTGCTTTGTCATTATGGGTAGAGTGTAGGCTGATGTGAAAAAATAATTTAAACATAAGGCTGCAACAACATAATATGCACAGTGCATAATTTAACTAATATTTATGTAGCACCCTGCTAAAATGTATATTTTGTTTAATTTGTGTTCTGTTCACAAATACAGTATCCTGGAATATGGGCCAGTTCAATTGCCCTGGTGTGTATGTGTAATACATTTCCGTATTAGTACATGTTAATTCAGTTATAAATAGTGAGGTGTTAAAATATCCTTCTTTTTGTAAGTAACATTTGAACCCTCTGTCACTTTATTTCGTATTGGGTGGCCAGGTGTCGATCTCGTTAGTTATCCAACCAGAGCCATCCAGAGAGCAGTTGACAGCCTACCGGATTGTTGAGGGGCGGGGCTAAAAAGTTACGAGAAGAGAAACAGAGAGATAGCTACGAGCGAGTTGCACGGTCGGTAAGAGTGAGACATTACTGTTCATCAGAGTTAAGAACCAGTGGGGTATTCTTTTGTTGTGTAAACGTGTAACCATGTTAAAACGGGAGGGTGAGTTTTATTCTGGAGCTGTTTGAATCTGCAACGGAGATCATACTGAAGTGAAATTACTGTATAGCATGTGTGACTGTGACGCCATAACCATGTGCGAATTGCGACGCCAAAGCCATGTGTGAACTGCGATGCCATAGCCTGAAACCCTCTTTGCCACCGAGTTTCTGAGTGAGTATGGACATTGTGAACTAAAATGAAAATTGACATTTTCGGACAATATATAATTAAGCTCATTCGATTTTTGTGAACTTTTGGCTAGTGTGCGTCAGATGCTGCCATCCATGTTGCTGCAATAGATGTGCTCGGGAGTCGCGTGTAGGCCAGAGGCGTCTGTGTTTTGCACACGGACTGACAGAGTTTCAGGACGGGTTTCCTCCATTGTGTATCTCACCACTGGACAGAACGGTTTGGATGGACGGTCATTATAATTTTTCTGTCACCAAGGAACTGTGAGTACAGACAATATTTTTCAACTGAGCTCCAACAAGCGCGCCAACGTTGTCGTACCACAAAATCTGAGACATTTAGTAGAAAGAAAAAACCCCGGGGTATTGTTTATTGTCATCTCATTTTTAACATGAAGACATTTTGAAAGGTTCCTCACCTAGTTCTAAAAAAAACATAAAAATACATGTTGAGTATAACCTTCACTCTTTGTGGTCTGATATCTAATTGTGTGTGATTGGATTGACATTATCTTATTTTTTTTCAAACAATGGTTATAGTGGCTATTTCTATGTGCATGGGAGTTTTATGCTCAGAGTGAACAAACAAACAAAAGACACAGTATAGCTATATTTAAGCTACCCAGGCCTCTTCGCACTCTAATCAGAGTTTCATGCCTGAAGTTTAATTGTTGCGTGTAAATCCCAATTCTAAATTTTAGTAACCCTTCACCAATTCATTTCCCATGCATATGATAAATCCTGAACAAAGTGGAATTGTGTAGGAGGGTTACACGTGGGGGCTCGTCCGGGATATATTGTTTATTGTTGTTTTGTTTGTGAGCAGGTTTATAAAATAAAAATAATATAAATTTTTTTTATTTTTTTTAAAGTGACAGTCTTAGGAAAGTCAGTGTTAAATGAGGTAGCTTAATAGCCCTATAGCCACTTGTGTATTTAAGAGATTTTTTTATTATTATTATTTTTATTATTCTGTGTATGTAAAGCAAACATAACATGGAGTCTGAACAGATTCTCAAATGGTGTGAAGACAAAGGTATGGATGCAAGTAAAGCATTTGTTCTTAGTAAGGTTTCTCTTGGAGTTACTGATGAGACTATGTATAAGGTACTGGATGAGGCTGAAGTTTTCGGTCCCTGTAAAATCAGAGGACGGTGTGTAGAACACATCAGTAAAAGCCAGTTAGTTTTAGTTGAAACTATTAATGATATGACTAAGACTGACATACCTGAACAGTTACTAGCTGGAGATGAGTTTGGACCTTGGATAGTGAATGTCACTGAGACCCAGAGTGTTCCTGTAACTGGTAAAGGAGACTTCCAGTCCAAGCTGCTGTCATTCTTAGCAAATGAAGGGAAGACACTAGCCGATGTTACAGGCTTACTTACCTCTGCTTCTGCTCCACCCACCGTTCCAGACCTGAACACAAAGCTGGTGAATGCCATCTCCTCACTAGTTGAAAAATGTCAAGCCACACCTGTAGATGGACCGGGCTATCGCAAGCTACGCATGTTCTCAGGTATGAAACCCACTCCACATGGAGAAGAGGAGTATGACGCTTGGGCGGAACAGACCACCCACATGTTGGGTGAGTGGCAATGTTCTGATGTCGTCAAGAGACAGAGAGTAGCTGAGAGTCTTAAAGGACCAGCAGCAGATATTGTCCGCGGTTTGCGAGTCACTAATCCACAGGCTACTGCTGATGACTACTTTAAAGTCCTTGAAACTGCGTTTGGAACCACAGACAGTGCAGCTGATCTGATGGTAAGGTTTCGTAATATATTCCAGCAAGACAGTGAGAAATTATCAGCTTACTTACTCCGATTAGACAAGCTATTGCATGCAGTTCATCGTAAAGGTGGAATTGACGTGATTGACATGAACCGAGCGCGCATTGATCAAGTTGCTAGAGGCTCCCTGCCCCATGACCTCGTTGCCCTTCGCATAAGACTGACTTACAAACTCAAGCCTCCTCCCAGTTTTACTGATCTGCTTCGGGATGTGAGAGAAGAAGAGGAGATGATCCTTGAAAGACCGATGGTAAAGAAGGGTGCGTCTTTAGCTTTTGGTAGACGTGCAGAGTGTGCTACAGCCTCAGTTGTACATGCACTGCCAGAGCCTGCGTCAGTCCCTGACATAGCAGAGAAAGATCCTGCAATAGAGAGTCTAAGGAAAGAATTTCGAGGTCTCAAGACTGATGTTGCACGCCTCCTTTCTGCCTCTGTGACTGCATCAGCAAGTGTGGCACAGCAGGTAGACCAGAAACCCAGCCAGAAAACTACTGGAAATTCATATGCATGTGTGAAGGAGAGGGCTCCCAAACCTCAGTATCGTGCTGATATCTTTTGCTACAGATGTGGTGAAGATGGTCATTTCCAGAGGGAGTGTCAAAACCCAGAAAATCTCCAAAAGTGAACAAGCGTCTCTTGAAAATAAAACAGCCGATGGGAAACTTCCCAGGGGCTCAGTAGAGGAACGGCCTGACGCTCCGGAGAAGATACGTTCCACAAGGTGTGACACGCTACCAGAAAAGAAGGCTAACTTGCCAGAGGGTTTAGTTGGACCTAGCTCTATTGTCTCAGTACAAATTGAGGGCATTTATGCCAAAGCTTTACTTGATAGCGGGTCTCAAGTTACCCTACTGTATCACTCCTTTTATGACAAGTATCTGAAGCACCTGCCTTTGACCCCTATTGAGTGTCTGGAGATTTGGGGCCTCAGTGCAAAGGAATATCCATATAATGGTTATATGTGCTTGAAGCTTGAGTTTACTGGAGATGTAGTTGGAGTAGCTGAGACCGTAGAAACACTTGTGCTTGTGTGTCCAGATCCGGTCATGAAAGGGGATGTTTCCATTGTGGTCGGCACAAACACCTCTATAGTTCGAAGACTATTCCATTCGTGCAAAACACATAGAGGAGACCATTTTCTTAACACCCTGTCTGTTCATCCAGTAATAAAAGAAGCTTATGAAAAGTTTCAGGAAACTCCTGATGACACAGCTGAGACAAAAAGAGGAACAGTCTGGTTCACACAAAACAAGTCTTTCACTCTCCCTCCTGGTGGCGTTGCAACAGTGGTTGGCATTCCAAAGTTTCCGGGAGGTTTCCCTAGCCGAGCTGTTCTTATAGACCATCCAGAGGTGGATTGTTTTCCTGGAGAGCTGCTGGTCATGCCAGTTGTTGAAAAGTCCACTGCTGTCCATTGTCGTAGCATGACAGTCACCATGAGAAACGTGTCCAGTCACGAAGTGACATTAAAACGTGGAGTTCCAATTGCCCATCTATTCCCTGTAGATGTAATAAATACAGTCGGTGAAAAGGAGGGCCCTAAGCTGCCAACACCTAAATTGTCCCCATCCTCTTTCAACTTTGGTGACTCTCCTGTGCCCCCTGAGTGGAAGGAGCGACTGTGTCAAAAGATGATGGCGAGAAACGAGGTTTTCTCCTGCAGTGAGTTTGATGTGGGTTGTGCAAAGAGCACACAACACAGCATTCGGGTGACAGATGATAGACCTTTCAGAGAACGTTCTAGACGTTTACCACCGGGTGATTTGGAGGATGTGAGGAAGCATCTGAATGATCTCAAAGAGGCCGGAATCATTTCAGAATCCAGAAGCCCCTATGCTTCCCCAATAGTTGTGGTTCGCAAGAAAAACGGCACCATACGAATGTGTGTGGACTATAGAACGCTAAACAGGAGAACGATTACGGACCAGTATACAGTCCCTCGTGTGGAAGATGCTTTGTCCTGCCTGGGTGGTAGCCAGTGGTTCAGTGTGCTTGATCTCAGAAGTGGCTATTATCAGATCCCATTAGCTGCTGCTGATAAAGAGAAGACAGCCTTCACTTGCCCAGCAGGGTTCTATCAGTTTGAGCGGATGCCGCAGGGGATCTGTGGGGCCCCGGCCACATTTCAACGAATTATGGAAAGGACTGTTGGTGATCTGAACTTACTGGAAGTACTGGTGTATCTGGATGATGTAATTGTCTTTGGAAGAACGTTGGAGGAACATGAGCAGCGCCTGCTTAAAGTCCTTGACAGATTGAAGGAGGAAGGATTGAAGATATCGTTGGATAAATGTCAGTTCTGCTGCCCCTCTGTTACTTACCTTGGCCACATTGTGTCTAGAAATGGCATTGCTACAGACCCTGCAAAGATTGAGGCGGTGAAATCATGGCCACGCCCAGAAAACATTACTGCTCTTCGTTCTTTCCTTGGCTTCTGTGGATATTACAGACGGTTTGTAAAGGATTTCTCCCGAGTCTGTTATCCACTCAACCAGCTGCTTCGGGGCTGCATTGTGGCTGGAAAGACAGGGAAAGGGGTAAAGAAAAATAAGGACATCAAAGAGCAAAGGAGAGCACAAGCAGACACAGCCACAAAAGATTGGTACCGTCCTTCTGAGACTTTTGGGGCCAGGTGGGATAAAGACTGTGAGAAAGCTTTTGAGGCTCTAAAGAGAAGCCTTACAGAGGCGCCTGTGCTGGCAATCGCCAACCCAAAACTGTCATATGTGCTGCATGTTGATGCGAGCAGAGAAGGATTGGGAGGTGTCCTCTATCAGGATCAGGGAGAAGGTTTGCGCCCAGTTGCTTTTGTCAGCAGAAGCCTCTCTGCAGCAGAAAAGAATTATCCCACGCATAAGCTCGAGTTTCTGGCGTTAAAATGGGCTGTTGTCAACAAATTGCATGATTACCTCTATGGAGTCAAGTTCGAGGTCCATACTGACAACAATCCATTAACGTATGTTTTAACTACAGCTAAATTGGACGCGACAGGGCATCGATGGTTGGCAGAATTGTCCACATATGATTTTAGTCTGAAGTATCGGCCTGGAAAACAGAATGTGGATGCGGATGCATTGTCACGCCGTCTTCATACCAATCACAATGCTTCACATGAGAAGGAAACACTGCTTGCCACCACAGTCCAAGCCGTCTGTCACATGTCCAAAGTCAGATTACCTCACTGTCACCGGTGCAGAGCTGTAGATCTCATGGGATCATCCAAAGATGCGGTGCCCATAGCCTATTGCAACTTGTCCTTTCTGAACACTCAGCAATTGCCCAAACTGAGCGCAGCAGAATTATCAAACTCTCAGCAGAAAGACCCATGTATTGGGGAAGTGTGGCGTGCTATCATTCAGAAAAGTGCCAACCACGCAAGAAAGGAGAAACATCCTGATGTGTCATTGTTGTTAAAAGAGTGGGATAAGCTAATTGTCAAAGACTCTGTGTTGTACAGAATGAGCCATCCACCAAACAAACCAGCTCGGCAGCAGCTGTTGCTCCCACAAGAGTTCAGAACAACTGTGCTTCAGTCGTTGCATGACCAATCGGGCCATTTGGGGGTTGACAAGACATACGGCCTGATACGAGAGAGGTTTTACTGGCCTCGCATTGAAGGTTCATTTTGAGCGGTACTGCAAGAGCTGTCCCAGGTGTATTCAGAGGAAGACACTGCCTAAAAGAGTTGCTGAGTTGTCACATCTTAACAGTGATGGACCGATGGATCTCGTCTGTATGGATTTTCTGACGATTGAGCCTGACACCAGAAATATCTGCAATGTGCTCGTAGTTACAGACCATTATACGAGATATGCCCAAGCTTTTGCCACTAAAGACCAAAAGGCATCGACTGTCGCTAAGGTCCTGTGGGAACAGTACTTTGTCCACTATGGTTTGCCGAGAAGAGTGCACTCAGATCAGGGCAGAGATTTCGAGAGTCGCCTTATCCATGAACTGTTGAGCATGCTTGGCATCAAGAAATCCAGGACCACTCCCTATCACCCTCAGGGTGATCCACAGCCTGAGCGTTTTAACAGAACTCTTCTAGACATGCTTGGAACTTTGGAGACACCAGACAAAAGTAAATGGAGTAAACACCTCAGCCATCTTGTACATGCGTACAATTGCACAGTGAATGAGGCAACAGGATATTCTCCATACTTTCTTATGTTTGGACGAGAAGCTAGGCTGCCAGTAGACGTGACATTCGGGGTCTCAAGTGATGGCACCTCCACAAAATCCTATTTGAGGTATGTCAAAAACATGAAAAGTGAGCTTCAAGCTGCCTATCAATTGGCTGGGAGGATGGCAGAGAAGAAAAATGAAGGGAACAAACAACGCTATGATCAGAGAGTTCGTTTCTGTCCATTAGATCCCGGGGACAGGGTCTTGATCCGAAACCTGGGCTTACAAGGGAAGCACAAGCTTGCTGATCGGTGGAAAGATACTCCTTACATTGTGGAGAGTCAACTGCCTGGTTTGCCCGTGTTCAAGCTGAAGCCCGAGAGTGGACATGGCTCTCAAAAGATACTGCACCGAAATCACATTCTGCCGATCGGACGGGAAGTGCAGCTGCGGTCTGAGATGAACAAGGAGCCCCTGAAACGAAGGAGACCCAGCAGGCGGCTCAAAGCAAAGAGAAAAGAGAACGATGATACTCCTTGCTTGTCAGCGCCTGAACAGGATAAGGTGGGGACAACATCTGATTCTGAACATGATGAGATGGGTGAATGGTATGACTATTATGTACCACGAGAGTTAATCGGACCAGAACCTCAAAACATTGATCACTGTGAGCCTTTTGATTTGGATTTAGAGCTGGCTGTTTTGACAAGTAACTCAGGAATGGATGAGACAGTTGAAGAACCTACCGCAGTGGAGGAGGATGACCATGTGGTACAAAATGTGACTGCAGAAAGTGTGACACGAGAAAGAGACACTGAAATACAGACGGTAGACGAAATAGCTGAGAGACTAAACAGTGAAACAGAAAGCCCTGACAAGACAATTCGATCTCAGAGACTAAAGAAAGCTCCAACCAGACTAACTTATGACTTTCTAGGGACCCCAATGTCAGTGGCAGTTGGTACACATAGTGCTACTGTAGTTGAGATTAATAACAAGAAAGATTCTTTAGCCCTATCTCCTATTAAGAAATACAAAAGTTACTTTTACAAGTGGATAAGTTAAGGGGAATGTTGATAATCTCCCTAATACAATCTTTTAAGAAAATGTGTTGTTTTTCTTGATGGTGATTTAAAGTGTTAGACATGTCATGAGGGCATGACCATTTTCTTGTGGGGGGAGAATGTAGCACCCTGCTAAAATGTATATTTTGTTTAATTTGTGTTCTGTTCACAAATACAGTATCCTGGAATATGGGCCAGTTCAATTGCCCTGGTGTGTATGTGTAATACATTTCCGTATTAGTACATGTTAATTCAGTTATAAATAGTGAGGTGTTAAAATATCCTTCTTTTTGTAAGTAACATTTGAACCCTCTGTCACTTTATTTCGTATTGGGTGGCCAGGTGTCGATCTCGTTAGTTATCCAACCAGAGCCATCCAGAGAGCAGTTGACAGCCTACCGGATTGTTGAGGGGCGGGGCTAAAAAGTTACGAGAAGAGAAACCGAGAGATAGCTACGAGCGAGTTGCACGGTCGGTAAGAGTGAGACATTACTGTTCATCAGAGTTAAGAACCAGTGGGGTATTCTTTTGTTGTGTAAACGTGTAACCATGTTAAAACGGGAGGGTGAGTTTTATTCTGGAGCTGTTTGAATCTGCAACGGAGATCATACTGAAGTGAAATTACTGTATAGCATGTGTGACTGTGACGCCATAACCATGTGCGAATTGCGACGCCAAAGCCATGTGTGAACTGCGATGCCATAGCCTGAAACCCTCTTTGCCACCGAGTTTCTGAGTGAGTATGGACATTGTGAACTAAAATGAAAATGGACATTTTCGGACAATATATAATTAAGCTCATTCGATTTTTGTGAACTTTTGGCTAGTGTGCGTCAGATGCTGCCATCCATGTTGCTGCAATAGATGTGCTCGGGAGTCGCGTGTAGGCCAGAGGCGTCTGTGTTTTGCACACGGACTGACAGAGTTTCAGGACGGGTTTCCTCCATTGTGTATCTCACCACTGGACAGAACGGTTTGGATGGACGGTCATTATAATTTTTCTGTCACCAAGGAACTGTGAGTACAGACAATATTTTTCAACTGAGCTCCAACAAGCGCGCCAACGTTGTCGTACCACAAAATCTGAGACATTTAGTAGAAAGAAAAAACCCCGGGGTATTGTTTATTGTCATCTCATTTTTAACATGAAGACATTTTGAAAGGTTCCTCACCTAGTTCTAAAAAAAACATATAAAAATACATGTTGAGTATAACCTTCACTCTTTGTGGTCTGATATCTAATTGTGTGTGATTGGATTGACATTATCTTATTTTTTTTCAAACAATGGTTATAGTGGCTATTTCTATGTGCATGGGAGTTTTATGCTCAGAGTGAACAAACAAACAAAAGACACAGTATAGCTATATTTAAGCTACCCAGGCCTCTTCGCACTCTAATCAGAGTTTCATGCCTGAAGTTTAATTGTTGCGTGTAAATCCCAATTCTAAATTTTAGTAACCCTTCACCAATTCATTTCCCATGCATATGATAAATCCTGAACAAAGTGGAATTGTGTAGGAGGGTTACATTTATGTGTGGTATCTAATGTTTGAAATAATATACATGTCAATATGTGATCATTCAACAGCATAGACAAGTAAAAAAAGAACAAGAATGGTGTGGGCATTTTCATTGCTTAAAATGAAAGTGAAATTGAAATATAGCCTGCAGTATATAACAGGTCTGATTTTACAAGTCAACTGTGAATCTCCAGGACAGAGCTGATATAAATATATTGAAGGGGGTAAAAAAAAGAAAAAAAGTAAAGTAAAATGGGATCATCAGACTCACAGCCAGCGCGACCAAATCCAGGTGAGAGGGTCTTTCTTCCATTATATATATACAGTACATATACATAATAACACATATGCAAATACATAACACATATGCACACACCATAGATACATTCTCAGAGAGATACTAACAAATTATTGTTCAACTTAATTCCTAAATGTGTTTCCATAGAACTGGATAAACCATGGAGGGAATTTGACTGGGGGTAAGTCATACATGCATGTGCATAAGCTATTCAGTATGCAGACATACTTTATTTTGTTTTTAGGTACAGGCATGTCTTTGTGCACAGCAGTCAAAACACTGATCTGTTCAGATAAAAGTGCAAACACTGTTGAGAAGAGAATTTTTTTCCCTGTAAAATATTATTGGTATCTCTCTCCAAACATTTTTGTATACATTATATAATACATTACTAACATTTGTAAATGTAACATTTATATACATTACTGTATATAGAAAAAAAACCGAACCGGATTGGTGCTTGCGACGCGGAGCTGCGACAGCGAATGCCCAGAGCTCCCACTCAGCTAAAACGGCAGCTATGGGGGCATATACATAGAGCGTTTTGTGCCTCTTAACAGACACAAAATGCAATTAAAATGTCTGTTCAACATGAACAGGGGCCTTACCTGTGAACAAGATGCGTTTAGCAACTTAGCCATGGTTTAAATTCACCTAAATAGTGTTTTAGACGGCAAACTGTAGTCTCGTGCTGAAGTCTCGCTCCTCCCACCTGGACACTATTGACCTTTCCCGGCTACAACTGAGATCACGGGACTTCAGCGCGAGTCCAGGTGGGAGGAGCGAGACTTCAGCGCGAGACTACAGCTTGCCGTCTAAAACACTATTTAAACCATGGCTAAGTTGCTAAACGCATCTTGTTCACAGGTAAGGCCCCTATTCATGTTGGACAGACATTTTAATTGCATTTTGTGTCTGTTAAGAGGCACAAAAACGCTCTTTATGTTATGCCCCCATAGCTGCCGTTTTAGCTGAGTGGGAGCTCTGGGCATTCGCGGTCGCAGCTCCGCGTCGCAAGCACCAATCCGGTTCGTTTTTTTTTCTATAGACAGTACTTACAAAGATATAACGATCAAGATTAACTTAAAAATTGTGCGGAGTTCTCCTTCAGTTATCTGTCAATTATAGATGTAGGCAACTATTCTAGACAATGTACAACATTCAAAAACTTATGAAAACATAAAACGCAGGTTACTATCATAACGGTTAAGGTTGCAGCAGTAATAGCAAATAAAAATAGTTTTATAATTCCAATTAGTGTTACCATTGGGACACATCGAGATGCTCACGAGTGTGAATTGCTCCTGAGCCGCCACGTCCAGGTGACCATTTGAACTCTCCGCATGTAACGGCTCAAACATGTAAGGTCTGATTCCCCCCGTGACGAAATAATCCTCCGTGTGCTCCTGTTCTTCTTCATCTTCCTCCTCCTCCTGCTGCAGGAAGGGGACTACTGGCAGTGTTTCAGGCGGCGAGTAATCCTCAACAACCGATTGTAAACTTGCGTTAAAGGGGTCATATAATGCCATTTTTGTACAAGTTAATATGAATCTTTAGGGTCTAAATGAAAACTCTGTAATATACTTTTATTAAAAATTCTCATTAGTATTTTAAGAAAACACTTATTTTACCTGCTCAAAAACAGCTCTGTTTTCAGCACGCCGTTTAAGTGCATATGCCTTTAAATGATAATGAGCTCCGCTGACTCCGCCCCTCTGTTCTGTGAGCGCTTTGACACAACGCACGTGGAGTGTTGACTTGACAACAGTTGAGGGTTTATTATGGCAGCGGGATTCTCTCTGAGGACACATCTGTGCAACCGTATCAGTTTGAACCGGAGTCGGAACCGAAACATGATGACGGCCCCGAAGAAGTGCGACAATTAAGGCTCGAACAGGACGTTTCTGAATGGTTGGTTAACAATGTAACTTTGATCTATTTTTGTACTGGCAGGGTAACGTTAGAGTTGTGAGATACAATCGCTATGTGTTTAACGTTACTAATGTAAGTTATAGGTTAGTTCGTTGACAGATTTATGTTGAAAAACTTTTTTTTGTTGTTGTAAATGTAGGCTTGTCAGTGATGCGTGACGTTATCTCAGTGTTAGGTACAACTATCGTGACTGAAACTGACATGAGGTCATGTCAGTAATGATTCTAGCAGTAGTTGAAAGATACCTAAGAATTTGTTGTATGTTTATGTTTAGTGCAGTACGAAAATGTTTTATGTTTTAAGAAAACTTTTAAGTACATCTATAGTATTGTAACTGCATTGATATTCCTGTTACGTTAACTGTAACACCTGCGTACACAGTTTTTAATAACACAATAACTATAACGCGTTTTTCATTATAAACGTGGGATTATGAATTATATTGAGAACGTCGTAACGTTACATAGAATACATGCCGTAATGCACCCTGAGTGTAAACATTAGCCACAATCATCGTGAAGCGTGCAAGCGATTTGCAAAGATTAATATATAGGTTAATAAAACGTTACACTCACTTCTTCTGGAGGTCCAACAGACAGGAACACGAATAGTTGGTACCGATTCCTTTTTCAGTAGCAGCTTCTTAGCAAAACCTGATTTATATTGACCCTCGCCTCGTTTAAAAAGCAGTCTGGTGAGAAATGATTTGCGCAAACATGAGCGCATTGACGTTGCTCGTCGGGAATATTCCCTTCATAAACAAGTCAGCCACTGCGTCTTCAGCGGTTTGGATTTAGGAACATTAAAATGACTGCTGTGTTCCTTATAACACCCAAGAACAGAACACCATAATCGCTTAGGCGCCATTCTGCTCCAGTGTATCAACAATGACGAACTATGATTGACATCTCACTCACGAGCGAGGGCGGGTCTGTGTTGAAACGCTGCTGTCAATCAACAATCGTGGGAGGGGCGTGCGAGCTTGTGACGTCACAAGCTCGAACGGCTCGATTTGAGGCAGGGGAAAACATATAAGGAGATTAAAACAAAACCACTGGATGGATTTTTATCATTATATGATGGCTGTGTACAGACACTGCCAACACACATTTCAGTACAATCAACTTGTAAAAGTGCATGTACCATTATATGACCCCTTTAAGATCTGCCTCCATTTTTGAATGAAACACCTACTTTTCTAGATCCAATCAGGTGCTAGTTGGAAAAAAAGCCACGCCCACTATTTTGCCTCATTTAGTATTCCGTTTCTCTCGGAAATACGTCACAACACTGGAGAAAAGTCGTTTGCAACTTCCGGTTCATGGGGACTTTAAAGTAACGAAGTATTTTTACTTCGTTACATTCCACCACTGCTCTCGCTCATATCCAAGGTAAATCATCAACACTATCAGCCCTTACATGTGTTTTATTTAACTAAATACATCATAATCAGCTAAAACGCATGCGCAGGTCACTTACTTCCTGAACAAGTGCGTGATGGGAAGTTCGGATCATTTTACTGACTCTCTTGTTCGATCTCGTTCATCAAAATGAACAAATCTTTTTCGAGTCATTTCGTTCATTTAAGGGGCTTTAAATGTTATACTTTTAACAGGCAAATTCCCCGAACACATCCACCTACGCAATCTTGATAATATTCTGAATTAATAAATCATTATAATGCAGTCAAAAATTATTTACAGGGAACATAAATAATTACTTCACCTTCCGAGTCTTTCGTTCATTTGTCACGTGACAGACGCAATGAACGGATTGTTCATGAACGACTCATCAGTCTCCGGGTTCGGTACCCCAGTGCGCACCCGGGTCCGCATGACAGCATTCCTATTAGCGTTTTTTTTCCGTGCCCCGTTCCAAACTTAACTACCAGTGTGAAAGCCCCATTAAACTTCTTTCTTGGATGTTCGCAGTCAAAATTGACCGACCACATAAAATGAAAAAGTTAATGCAGAACATCAAATTTGATATTGTGGCTTTATAGGCCTACGTGATTATATAATTAACACTTTAGCTCAAATGAAGTTAGGAAGTTTTTGTCCAGTGAATGTCGTGGTCATTAGAACGGCTGCATACGCTCTTCTCCGCTCCTCAAATACATAAAAGATTAGGCTACCTGTTATAATTAGCCTAAAAATATATATAAAATGTTTCTTAAGTAGCCAACTGTCCGCTTTTAAATCCTCAAGGGTGCAGAACTTAGGTGTTCTTGTTGACCAGACTTTAAAACATAGGATATTTCCTCCGTAATCGGATCCAGCTTCAACTTCGTCTATTGTCTAAAATCAAAGGCTTTCTCATTCCGAAAACAAATGGCTGTTCATGTGTAAGGTCCACCCATTGGCCCAACACCGGAATCCAATGGTATGGTCGAAGGAATAATGCGTGTATGTCTTTTCAGCGTTTTAGTGAAGTTCACTTAATTTATTGGAATTTAGTTTAAATAATACTTTAGCTCTACGCTTAATCTGACTCCAATTTCAAATGTTAATCAAATAGATTGTGTTTCTTATTAGAAAACAGTCATAAATACTGATTATGAGTTAATTTAGATCTTTGATTATTCTGGCCATTTCATAATTTCAAATATTCGTTCATTAAGGACCTGGTGTCGCTTTGAGACGTCACGTCGCGAATGTGCGCTCACGATCACAAACTAGCCAGTCCTAAAATAGTCAGAGGGTGCAGTGCAAACTATCTAACCCTACGCGGCCGCTCACTGCTGACTCATAGGTGTAATTTTCCTCAATAGTTGCAGCGTACAACATGCTAAGTTAGGAGATAATCAGAAATCAGAAGGTCTAATGATGTGCCCCATGCTCCATTTATTAGTGCCTTAGGTGTGATCTATCCTGTACAGAGATTTGCGGGAACAACAGACTACACATAATCTACTAGAAATAATGATTTTAGAAAACTTCAGAATAATCAAGGTTAACATTTATTTTTGTCAGGAAAAATGTATCGTGCCAATTTCACAAGTACATGATTAAACGCCAATTCAGAAATAATAAATGCATGACATCAATTACTCAAAGATGATTCTAAAAGTAAGCAATGCATTCCTGACAGAGACACACAGTAGTGTGTGAGCTTTCCAAAGGGAAAGCACTGACACAGCACTGCATGGGGGTTTTACTGGTTACAGTTCCCAAAGACTGCTCTGTTACCTAGCCTTAAATACCCAGACCAGAACAAAAGGGTTGTACCAATATTTCTCCAGAGTGTTTTGGGTCAGTTACTGTACCCCAGGGGGTAGCACCTGGTCTCGGGGGAGAGGGGAGATGTCTTGAAGAAACATCACCTAAAGAGGAACACAGGATTCTCCTAGTCCTCAATCTTTCTCATAATACCAATGATTGCAATGAAATTAAGATCATTTTACCAATCGCACTGAGACACTCAAAATGATACCAAACACGAAAAGGAAAAACAATAGATTCCCAAGATACATACTTGACTCAGGGGGAGAGGAGATGAGGGAGAGGGGGATGCAGAGATAAGGTAGGAGAAACGTTTGGACAAGACAATGTCCTGTGCTCTCTCTTTGCGATCTTCTCTCCAGGGTGCTTTTTATTGCTTTATGGTGAGTTTTATCTCAGCTTTTGTCTTAGCAGGAAAATCAGTTCTTACACATGCGTTTGTTACGTCTCGGCTAGATTACATTGCGGTATATCCAAGTCTCAAATTGCTTGTCTTCAGCTAAAACACAGAGGCCGGTGTTGTAAACATGATCACATCTAGCATATTCTCAGATTGGCTGCCAGTGCAGAGAATAGACTTTAAAATGCTACTCTTTGTATACAAATCTCTACATAACTCCTGCCTATCTCTCTGAACTTCTTCATCCCTACACTGCGCCCAGAAGCCTAAGATCCTGCGACCGTGCTCTGCTGGTAGTCCCTCAATTTAGACTCAAGCGTAGAGGGGATTGTGTATTTGCGGTGGCAGAGCCACGACTCTGGAATGTCTTTGCCTCCAACAGCTCTGAGCACATAAGATTTCTTTCTGTACGATGGATCAATGAAATCAATTTATAGAAAAACTTAAATATAAAGAATGGAAAACGAGTTTCAAATAATGTGTCATTACTACAGAGCTTGTGGCTATTTTATGGGCCCTTAGATGGGTGGAGGAAAATAGTACTGTAATATGCTCAGACTCAACTGCAGCTTTAATGGCAATGAAAGGAAGGAAGAGTAGGGCCATATCAAATTTAATATTAGAAATACTAGTAACATTGTATCGAATAATTAATATGGGGAATGCAGTGGGATTTATTTGGGTTACAGCTCACATAGGAGTGCAGGGAAACGAATAGGCTGATAAAATGGCAAAAAAATATATAGATTTTGAGTAGTATTGGAAGTAATATGGAAGAGTTGAGTGTAAAATATTCAGCAAGGATTAATAAGATTATGGCAAAAAGAATGGGAAGAGGGAAATAAAGGCAGACATTATTTTTTTCTTCAGCCAATAGTGAAAACTTCAATAAATATAGGTTTAGGAAGGAGGGATTGTGTGGTTATTAGACTAAGATTGGGGCAATGCACATTGGATTATGGGCTGGCAATTGTTGTAAAGCATCCAGATGAAATGCATATGTGGAGAAGTGTCGAATCTTTCTATTCCTGTGAGAAGGACTGAACCCAAAGCACATTTTTCCTATTGCTGTTTCACAGGGATTAGTCAAGGAAATAAAAGAGGATAAAGACTCAACTAAGTAATTAAGAAGTGCAATTGCTCCACTGGGAATGGTGTCCATAACTATGGCAAAATCACGTGTGGTGACAGAAGCTTTATGTGAAGTTCTGTAAAATGTTGTTTTGATTTGACAGACAAAAAGCCCTAAAAGCAAAGCTGGAAAAATTCTCTACGAGTTCTTCAGATGTAAAGGACATCAAGATTCTGGTTGCTGGAGAAATTGGAGCAGGAAAGTCCAGCTTTATTAACTCTGTCGATAGTGCCTTTCAAGGACGGATCTGCACTAGAGCGCTAGCTAATTCAACTGCTAGTGATGGCAGTTTCACACTAAATGTAAGTATTTGTCACCTATACAGTTGCATGTTTTCTAAAAGACTTAGAGATGTCCAGTTGACCTAATCTTGAGCATTGAGCATTTTAGTTAATCATATGATGATTTCTTGGAAATTGTTTACAAATATTTATGCCTCTATATTTTTTGTCTTCACTAGCTCAAAGCATATACCATCAGAAGTGGGAAAAAATCTTTGCCCTTCGTCTTCAAGGACATAATGGGCTTAGAAGCTCAAGCAATGGCTGGGTCACAACCAGAGGACATCATCAACACTGTGTTTGGCCATTTGAAGGACGGCTATGAAGTAATAAACCCCTATATTGTGATAATAACATTTCGACATAAAGTTTGTGTGTGTGCAAGAGGTTTGACATGTAACATATATTGTTTATTTCTAATCTTAGTTCAAAAAGGAGCAGGCACTCGCTCATAAGGATCAACAGTACAGAAGTGACCCTACCCTCTCCGATCAGGCTTTCTGCCTGGTTTACGTCATAGCCGCAGATCTAATCCAATACACAGATGATAAACTTATTGACAAGTTGAAGATCATCCGCCAGAGAATCAGTAATAAGGGTAAATCTGACTCCTGAATGTTTGATTATGATTTTCATTCATGAGTTCACATTACATTACACGAGAGAGAAGTGGCCAGAAAGTGGGTTGAATTTGTGTGTTTTTCAATGTGTAGGTGGAAAAAAATCCAGATACAATAATGCCAAGTGCAATCAGGGCATGTTACAAGGCTCAACTTCTCTTAATTAATTATATGACCCAGACAATGTATGCAGCTCAGCTATGTAGATATGTACCAGAAACTGCCTTAAATGTGGGGTAAAAAAAATTGTGGAAAAGCAAGGTAAAGAACCTTTACATTGCCTCTGCATTAGGGATTCCTCAAGTGGTTGTCATGACCAAAGTGGATCAAGCATGCCCGCTGGTCAACAAGGATCTAAGGAAGGTCTACACTAGCAAGAAGATCAAAGAGAAGGTATGTGATATCATCCAAAGACATACACATGTTTCAATTTATCAATCACATCAAATTTTCTGACCTAACATTCTGTTCCTGTCCAGATGGAGTTGTGCAGTGCCAAAACTGGTGTGCCATTGTCAAACATCTTCCCAGTGAAGAACTACCATGCTGAGATGGACCCGAAGGATGACATTGATGCTCTGATACTAAAGGCACTTGAACAGATTGTTCAGATTGCTGATGATAGATTGATGGACGTTCAAAGCTACTGATAGAAATCACATATAATGCATTTGGAGTGGGTCATTCTTTGATTGTGATACATTTTCATTTTCACAGGAACATAATATTAAGAAGATTGTGGTTTAGCATTGAGAGGACTGTGTTTTGTGTTTAGTTTTACAAATATGTACAGCGGGGTTCAAAGTCAATGAAAATCTGGGACTCTAAATCTAATGTAAACCTGAAAATTAATAGAAGGATTCCAAAAAATTTTTTTGTAAAGCTAAGCTAAGATGTAAAATCTTCTACATTTAACAACATTAAAACTATTAAATAACACAAATGCATATGTGGGAATAATGCAGTGACACTCCTGTATTTTAGATTCTTCAAAACATTTATGAACAAAATAACTTTTGCTTATTGAGATCTGTTGAATAAATCTTGAATTGTTCATTTTTCTTGACAATACACCCATTCAACCTGTCCCAAAACTGAGAGAAAGCAAACTCAATCTTGAAATTCATGTTGAAATGTATTCTCTGCATGCACCGCTGATCTAGCTTGTCTAACTTTAATACATCTAAGATTGTCTACTATGAATATTGTCTACTAATAATATATATATATAAACTGATTGTATTATTTTTTTTTGTCACTGATTTTACACCTTCACCACCGGTACACCCTAGCAGATTAAATGGGGTAGATGACCAAAAACTTTGATTTAGGTGAGGATGAATACATTTAAATTTTATATGTGAATTATCCCTTTAAGCCATTTCTGCATCACTTTGAATAAATTCTCATTTGATAACTCATTTTAATGTATTTTTATTTGGTATTTTGAGAGATAATCTCATGAACTGCATGAAAGAGCTAAATCAAGTCAGATTTAGAGGAAGAACAATAGGAAAAATTTTACATTTCAAATTGTTAGATAATTCTTTTTGTTTTGCTAAGGTATTTTTGTTGCATTTTGCAATTCCATTGACCGTGTACTTCTATTAACATAAAGGGCTATAGTACCCAAAAATGACATTTACTCAACCTAATTTATGCTTTATTAGCTGGTTGTCCTGCATCTTCAATAAACAAGCTACAGTTAGTCCAAAATGCAGCCGCTAGAGTTCTTACTAGATCAAGAAAATATGATCATATAACACCGATTTTATCATCACTACATTGGTTACCTATAAAGTTCCGTATTAATTACAAGGTATTGCTTTTGACTTATAAAGCTCTAAATGGTTTAGCTCCAGTCTATTTAACAGATCTTCTATCGCCCTACAATCCATCGTGCTCTTTAAGATCACTAAATTCGAGACTTCTGGTCATTCCAAGGATATCCAGATCCACCAAAGGAGGGAGAGCATTTTCACATTTAGCTCCGAAGCTCTGGAATAGCCTTCCTGATATTGTTCGTTGCTCAGACTCGCTCTCCCAGTTTAAAACTAGACTAAAGACGCATCTATTTCGCCAGGCATTCATATACATTTTTATGTTACAGTTACTGTAAATTCGGCCTCTAGTTCATAAACGCCAGAGGAGAACTGGCCCCCGACTGAGCCTGGGTTCTCCCAAGGTTTTTTTTTCTCCATTGGGTCACCTGATGGAGTTTTTCGGTTCCTTGCCACCGTTGCCTTTGGCTTGCTCAGTTGGGGATATTCAAATTAATTAACTAATCATACCATTGATCAGCTCTACCAAACTTGGATGTCTTTTTTCCAGTAATAAACAAACATTAAGTTGTTTTGATTGATACTGTGTGGGTTAGGAATAGGATTTCGAGTGATTTTGAAAAAAATGGACAAAAAAGAGAATCACATACCCCACCTTTAAAAAAACACTTTAGAATTACAATTTCTTTACATTTTAAAATAAAACAATATGTTATTTGAACAATTCCACCTTCTTGAGCCATCAAGTGCAATATTTAATTTATTTACTATATAGAATTCCAAGCACCACAGAAGTGCTTGTCCCCACTGTCATGTACAGAGGGAAAATGCTTTATTTTGAGGTCAATAACAGGTTTTTACACTATTTAAAATACAATAATGTATACATAACTAATATATTATGTAAATGAAATAAAAAAAACTAAATGCAGAATAAATATTATAAAATTTATAATGAAAGTAGTGGTCCCCTGGAGTTGTGTCACTGGTGTTACCGTTAAACAAAAATCTCTTATTTTGAAATAAAAATCACACTGAAGACATCACTTGACTTCCTTCTTCCAATTTCCTGAATTTCTATGAAGAAAGGCCCATAATAAATCCTCTGTCTCTTTTCAGTTATCAGAAATTCTCTCATTTATCTCCTGATTTCAAATTAAGCTTTTAGTTGAAGTCACTGGTATGACCTACTTTATTGTTAGGTAATTGTAAAAAAAAATTAGAATACAAATGGATTAAACTACTTAAGGTGCTCTAAGCGATCCTGGGTGACGTCACTTCTTGTTGATGTTATGAGGTTGGAAGGAGGTGAACCCAGATGCAGACAAAGTGCGATGAACAAGGTTTATTGGAACAAAAACAGGAAAACAAAACCCACGAGGGGGCAAAACAAGACAGAACTATGGTGACCAACTACACTATGACACTGACAAAATACTAGAAAACAAACACTTTGAGAGACACTAACAATGACTAGACTTTCAATGACCTTCAATGATAAGACATTCACAAGGTACTCACAAGTAACATTTGGCAAGGACTGATAACACTCACGTAACAATCACAATGAACCGACAAAAGACAGTGAAACACAAGGGGAAGATATAGGGAGACTAACGATGAGGACAGGTGAAACTGACTAAACACTAATCACAAGACGAGGATAACAAGGGGGCAGGGTTACGAAACAAGACAACACAAGCACATGGCCCAAACAGCAGGCCATGCGCTTGCACACAAAACATGGGTCTGCCATGATCCTGCCACAAGACCAGAGTTTTCAGAGACATGATGGCAGAATCATGACAGAACCCCCACCTTAAGGAGCGGCTTCCAGACGCTCCTCAAGGGGAAACTAAACACAAGACAAGACAGACTGTGACATAGATAAAAACCAACAAAACAAGGAAAACACTAACAATGGCAAACATGAATAAACAATAACAGGGTTAGGGTGAAACATCAAAAACAACATACAAGGCAAAGGAGGTGGAGGAAACACAGAGTTCATGGGGGGAGGTCCAGGGTGGATGGGTGTGCTGGGGTTCTTGGGTCCATGGGACGAGGGCGGGGAACGAAGAATACGGGCAGGCTTGGAGGAAGACACGCGAGGACAGGGCTTGGACGAAACAGTCCGGGGTTTCGTGGTGACAAGGGGAACAGTCCGGGGACTAGTGGTGACAGGGGGAACAGTCCGGGGACTAGTGGTGACAGGGGGAACAAACGGTAAAACAGTCCGGGGACTAGTGGCGACAGGGACGAACGGGGAAACAAACTGGGATGCTACATTAGAGGTAGCAGCAACAGACTCAGGAGGCGAGGAAACGGGACTCCTGACGGGGGACATGGCAGGCGAAGGGACAGGACTGGGTGCAGCACACACGGCGGCAGGCTCGGGTGCAGCACTCACGGCGGCAGGCTCGGGTGCAGCACTCACGGCGGCAGGCTCGGGTGCAGCACTCACGGCGGCAGGCTCGGGTGCAGCGAACATGGCAGGACAGACAGGGGGTTCAAGAATCGCGACAAGACGGGACAGGTAATCAGACAGAGCTTTGGCCGCAATAACGACGGGCATCTCCCCTTGAGCAGAAACGGCTTGCAGAATCCTCTTGGCGGCTAAATCGGCCGCAACTCTCTCTGCAGATTCTGGGACAGCACCTGCTGAGGCGGGCTCTGGAACAGCGCTTGCAGTAGCGGGCTCTGGAACAGCGCTTGCAGTAGCGGGCTCTGGAACAGCGCTTGCAGTAGCGGGCTCTGGAACAGCGCTTGCAGTAGCGGGCTCTGGAACAGCGCTTGCAGTAGCGGGCCCTGGAACAGCGCTTGCAGTAGCGGGCCCTGGAACAGCGCTTGCAGTAGCGGGCCCTGGAACAGCGCTTGCAGTAGCGGGCCCTGGAACAGCGCTTGCAGTAGCGGGCCCTGGAACAGCGCTTGCAGTAGCGGGCCCTGGAACAGCGCTTGCAGTAGCGGGCCCTGGAACAGCGCTTGCAGTAGCGGGCCCTGGAACAGCGCTTGCAGTAGCGGGCCCTGGAACAGCGCTTGCAGTAGCGGGCCCTGGAACAGCGCTTGCAGCAGCGGGCCCTGGAACAGCGCTTGAAGCAGCGGGCTCTGGGGGAGACAGAGACGGAGGACAAGAGACTCCCTTCTTCCTCTTCTTCCTAGGTCGTGGAGAAGAAGTCATAGCTGGACTAGTGTCCGGTTGGAGAAGCTCCGCTGGAACTGCAACTGGTGCAGGAAGAGCAGGCTCAGGCAGTGTTGACTCCGTTGAGGATGATTCTGATGGAGAATCCCATGAGACCCGTCTCCCTCGTTTGCCACGGAGATCAGAGGAAGAAACCTCAGGAGGAGAAACGGAGGAAGCCTGATCCCCTTGAGTGACGACAGCTAGGACTCGACCCTCCGGGACCACTGGAAGCGAAGAAGATGAAAACCTTGTGTTACCCATTGGCTTTCTCCGGGATAAGCAGTCCACCACAGCTCGAAATGGGCGAAGAGTAAGCTCCTCTCGTTCAGACAGAGGAGGTGGAGAGTTGAGACCGGCAATGAAGTAACGAGAGACCAGGACATCAGGCAGGAAAAATCTCTTCTACGACTTGTGCATACCTCTTCAGGGACAAGTCACCCTGGGGAGGGAATGGAAGTCTTCCAGCTCTACTATCAGCGACGGCCGACTGCCACCATAGTTCTTGGTCAGTCGGTTGTGGTCTAGCGGGGAAAGACATACAGTCTGCTGGGTTCTTGTTTGGTCGGTTCATTCTGTTATGAGGTTGGAAGGAGGTGAACCCAGATGCAGACAAAGTGCGATGAACAAGGTTTATTGGAACAAAAACAGGAAAACAAAACCCACGAGGGGGCAAAACAAGACAGAACTATGATGACTAACTACACTATGACACTGACAAAATACTAGAAAACAAACAACACTTCGAGAGACACTAACAATGACTAGACTTTCAATGACCTTCAATGATAAGACATTCACAAGGTACTCACAAGTAACATTTGGCAAGGACTGATAACACTCACGTAACAATCACAATGAACCGACAAAAGACAGTGAAACACAAGGGGAAGATATAGGGAGACTAACGATGAGGACAGGTGAAACTGACTAGACACTAATCACAAGACGAGGATAACAAGGGGGCGGGGTTACGAAACAAGACAACACAAGCACATGGCCCAAACAGCAGGCCATGCGCTTGCACACAAAACATGGGTCTGCCATGATCCTGCCACAAGACCAGAGTTTTCAGAGACATGATGGCAGAATCATGACAGTTGACGTTCGAACTATTGTCAAACAAAACGGAGGCTAGCTAGACCCTCCCTCCTCCGCATCTCGTCTCCTCCCCCTCCCTTCCCTTCCTACCTGAATGTCGGACTGGAAGCCCTTCTGCCGGCGGAGTTCTCGCCATCTTTCGAATGCTTTACCGATGTAAATTCGGTACTTCGTGCGTTCTTTATCCTTTTCCCTCTTCTTTGTAAGTTGATCATCGGAACGTCGGCTCTTTGGTGGTCTCTTTGTGTGTCGGCCATTATTCAAACTTCCCTCTTGATGCTTCTCTCTCCTTCACACACCCCCTTCATGTGCACGCGCACTAACCCCCAGACCCACCCTCAAATACTTCTTGCCAGTGATTGGCTGGAACACTGTTTGTTATGTTTCGTGGTGCGGGTAAGCCAAGTTTGTTTTTGTTGCCTGGTGTCACCTTTCTTATGGGTAACACCAGTAACACCAGTGACTCCCATTTATCAGATACATTTTATTCAAAGCTATTCATTTAGATTATATGCCAAATGTAACAAGTTAGTCTCATCTACTTAGTTATATTTGAAGAATAATGATATTTGGTCTTATACATGTCATTGGTGATTCATTGTGTCACTGGTGTTACTGTCTTTTTTTTCTGTCACATTAAATACAATGCCACATGTGACATGATAATAATTTTACATCCATTTAATTCTGCTACACTCAAAAGTTAAGATTTAAAGGATTGCATCATTACTTGATTTGAACTGGTTTTCAAATATTTTCATTGTTATAGCAAATACAAGGTTGCGCAAACGAACTAACCTCATTCAAGCACACTTTTAACAAACCTGATTAAAATAAATAAAACATAATCTTCTTATTTGTTGCATTATTATTATTTTTTCCTAACTCTGACTACATGTGCTGAAAAAAATAAAAACATTTGATATTGCCAAAGAAGTAAGGTAACACCAGAGACAAAAAAATGGTCTTTAAATAAATATACAAAAAATATAAAAAATCATTAAGCTGTCATTTATGCATATTCATAAATTCAAAGGGTAATCTAATAATGTGGTGTAAGTTTAAATGTTAGAAAAAGAAATACATTTTAAGACATCTTGCCATACCAAAAGTGGACGTTTCTGTAGAATGACCCAAAAAATTATCTGTTGATCATACACACTCTGGGGACATCAGAGACTTATTTTACATCTTGTGAAAAGGGGCATAATATGGGACCTTTAAACACAACACAAAAATGTGTTGCCTATAAGTATGATGCATAAATTTATGTCCAATTTACAGGGCACCCAAGGAGGATTGTTAAAAGCTGCAATTGAGCAAAAGGTTTTGTTTATTTGTTTGTAAAAAATAGAAGATAACCTGGAATGCACATGAATATTGTGTAATACTTCTCTTTATTTCTTCATGCAGGATGAGCAACCAATCAAACTCTTATATAACGTTAGTGATCTAAGTTAAATATGCTTGGTAATAGTAGCCTAGGGAAAAAATAATCTTTGTTCAGATGTGATGGGAAAATGTTGAGATATTGTAGGGTGTGTGCACCAGTTTGGGTAACATTTTTCTGATCTTATCAACATCTATGAAACTACTGTAGGTTTGTAGGTGATTCGATTATAACATTAGCTGCTTCACAAGTCATGTTTTATGGTGTCGTTCCAAAGCACTACAGCCAGGGGCCTCGCTAGTGGGGGAAAAAGTGAGAGTGAGTACAGGCGGCCCAGAGCTATTGGGGGCCCACAACATTTCTCATGAGGAGATAACCCCATTACAGTTGACCACATTCAGTTCCTTTAATGTTGATCTATAAGTGAACTTTCCAAAGTGTACAGTTGTGGAGGTGACCATAATTTTTTTTTGTAACTTTAACAGTTGTAGTCCAAAAATGTACAACACGTAATGTGCCCAACTTGAGGTTAAAAGAAGAATGTGTGTCCCTTTCTTTTAAAATCCCTCCAAAAAAATTTGATATTGATAAAACAACTAGGTCTAGGTTATAATACAATAAAGAAATGTTAGCAATATTATGCATCCAAAAACTGACCAGTTATAAAAGCAACATTGCTTTTTTAAGCTACCTCAAATAAACCATAAAAAGTTTAATAACATTCCTTAATATGATTCAAACCAAAATATAATATGATATAAAATATGGCCTATTATAAAATGCTTGACAAAACTCTCAGATGCCACTATGATTATATTCATAACAATTTATTTATATTAATTCCACATATTTTCAATGCTTTTTACATGGAAGAGGTCTTTGATGATTTTTTCACCAGGGTCAGACAAACACATTAGCCATCTGAAGGTTTACACAAAATAACAACTGATTATTAAACAGTTTTACACTGTAAAAAATGTGTATACTCCAACATCTATTCCATTGACTTTGCAGGGTCATAATCAAGGGCAACATTGTCATGATTGTCGGAAAATACTCAGTTATGTTGTATCCCAGATGGCTGGTTTTAAAGTATTACTTATAAAGCTAAATTAATAACATGGTTCATGGATAAAAAATATTGCTCTGTAGTCTTATACATCTTGCAATGACAGTATTAAATGATCTAATTAGCCACTTGTATGGAATATGCTACTTCTTCTGTCAGCAAGTATTTTTTGTTTGCATGACAAAACAGGAATAATTGCACTGTCCAAGAGATCAACACTATCAGCCCTTACAAAAAGTACTGTGGTGGGACTGTGGTATCAGATACAACAGTACTTGGTACTGTACCATGGTACTGTATGATCACCATATTCATGTACTTTAGAATATACAATACATGGTCATCCAAGATACTTAAAAAATACCATGGTACCATGTCCAAAAACATGGTACATTTTTGTAAGAGAAGACAAACATACTGTGTCTTTCCAAGAACTATAAACATACACTTCCTAATTCTCTCACTCTCTAACAGACCTCCCCTCCAAACACACAAACAAACACACACATAAACACTTAATAGAGCACATTAGGAATGAGCAGGTGTCTGTATCATTCCATATTGATGCATTCCATACTTTAGACTATCAATGATAACTATAACCTATATGCCATATATACACTACTCTTTTCCAGCGTCTTATTCTGAATTCTGTCTATATCTATGTATTACAACTTGGGCAGGGTGGGATTTGTCAATGCAAAAACTACACTACACAGTCAAACATTCACACACACTGACAACAACAACGACAACAACAACAACAATAATAATAACATACATAAAGATTACAATATGCCTCTTTAAGTCCAAAGCTTTTCTTCATTATATTTTAAAGGATCAAATAAATAGTCCAAAAAAGTCACAATATTTTCAGGGTCATAAATGGGACTGTGCTCTTCAAATTTTATTTAGTCCAAACCAAGTGTTTATCAGTAACTTGTCCAGCTGAAGACCACAAGGTGAAATTCAAATCTCCCCTTTACTTGTGGACAAGCTCTCAGCAGAGATTTGGAAAAGAGCAATACAACTTCCTAACATCATCAAAGAAAATATGATGTACATTTCCTGTTTTTAGCACTGCCATTAAAATAAATATTCATAGAACTCTCACCCCACATATTATACACACATATACACAAACTCACACATATTAGTATGTCTCTGCTTAATGATATTTAGAAAGCTGGTCACATAGTCTCTCTTAAAATTGTGCTTATCTCTGGAAGCAGCAAGACAGCAGGCCATATTTGCAGGTCAGGATATGTACTTGCAGTACCTATTCTGGCCACTAGAGTAAGACGAAAGGCTGGTGGAAAATGAAAAGGTGGAGAATGATGTCAAAATTTAGATCTTAGGTTTTTCTCAGAGATGCTCAATTGTAGACTTTTACACACGTTAGAATGGAAGAGCTTAATTTGCCCTATCGAGATTCCAATAATGCTGAGGCATCAAAGTTGGTTTCGGTTGTCCGCACTGAGAAAGTGTGAATATTTCACTAATTCCTAAGGAATCTAATATATTTTTTCATTTTTAATCTAACATGGCATCCAACTGATCCGCAAGGTCATCAAACATGCTGCCAATGTCATCGAGAATGTTAACTGTGCTCTTGTTGTCCACAATGGAGCTGAAGAGGAAAAGAAACAAAGTAGAAGAAAAAGAATGGTGAGTTTTTAACAAGTAACATCATCATCATGCAATGAAGAGACTCCTTAGTGCCAAGGAGGAAGAACATAATTTATTTTATTGTTTATAAACATCTACTTATATACCTGTCATCCTTCTTAATCTTCTCCTCCACTACCTCCAGAGCAGCAGCCAGGGACGCACTGGTCTCCTCCAGTCTGAGTTCCACCATGTTCCCTGAACCAGCTATCAATAACCCTTGGCTTTCCGCCTCGGTTTTTCCAACTCCATCTTGTGGTTCACCCTCTACTTGTGTCTGTCTGGCTACGCCTACCTTCCTCCTTCTCATTACCACCGGTTCTGCTCCCTCCCCTGTCTCTTTGAAATGACTCCCTGCTGAGGAACCTGAAATTAGGCTATGTTCACCTTGAAATGTCGGATCAACCTGGATCAGACCTGTCCTTTCCATCCTAGCAATTCCAACTTCCTCTACTCTTTCTTGCTTCCTCGATTCATCTTCCTCTCTCTGTTTTTCTACTTCTCTAAGCCTCTTTTGCACATCCACTCCAGGCAACTCCACTTCCAGAGGGCTTGGGATGTCCACTGAGAGACCAGCCATGGAGGACCTTGGGGGCTTCACTGGAGCTGAACCTGGTGTAGAGGGTGTTTGTGGGGTTTGGGGTGTCTGGGGTGTCTGTGGGCTCTGAGCTGGAGAAGTTGCTGGACGTGGAGACAGCATGCTTCCGTCCAATGGTTTTGGGGTGACTGGACTCAAAGTCTGTGGTAGATGTTCCAGTTGTTCAATTGAAGCAGGGCTGAAGGGGGTACTGGATGGGCTGAGAACATCTGCCTGAGGAGAGCCAGGAGTTCCAGTGGTATGGATTGGCTTGATTTTTACAGGTTTGGGCAGTGTAGGAGGTGGACTTGGCTTGGGAGATACTGGAGGAGGGATTTTCTTAACATCCACTATAGAGAAAAAGAAACCATATTATGGTTTAACAACTTATTAAAACATTACAAAACAACTTATAAAAACAACTTATTCAAATTTATTTTACTACATCAACCAAATATCAGGAATGTCTCTGTTTATATCAAGCTAAGCAGAGACCTGGTTTCCTTGAACTGCTGTCTAAAAATACCCATGAATTTCATGCATGCATAAATTTCTATGTTGGCTTGCAAGGCTGATTTATGCTTGTTTGCTAGTTTGCCACAGATATGCCACTTTGCAGGACACAGAGTGAGATAATATGAGGAAAACACAATGACCTCATAGATAACAATCTTACCTGGGCTATGTTGACCTTCTGGTCCAGGTAATGGAACCCTCCTTGAAGGAGTTGGGGGATCAAGTTTGCGAAGGGCCATTGCTGGTTTAGGTGAAACTGGGGGTTTCAGTATTTGTCTGGGAAGAGAGCCAAAGACGTCATATTGCAGTTCTTCCTCCCTACCACCATCTCCAATGCAAGCTTCTGATACAGGTCTTCTCCGAAAGTTCTCTAGCCCATCTCCATCAGTTCCATTACTCTGTGGTGGAGCCAATGCTTTGGGCCTTCGCTTTATCGTACTAGTTTCTGTCAGGTTAAAATGTTCACTATCTGAGTAATGTGGTGGTCGTGGTCTTCTCAAAGTTGCGGTGGCATCCATCCGTGACCACTCCTCTTGTGGCAGAGAAGACACAACCCCTTCCAGATGAGTGATCATGGAACGTGGACGTGGCTCAGGGGCCTGTTTAATTGGGTGGGATTCACAAGGGGCTGGTTCATGATGAGCGAGATCCTTCATGGCTCGGTTCATCTCAGCCTCTTGTACATCATTGTCAGGCTGCTTTTGAGAGTCGTAAAATTCACTGATTGTGCGGCGGCGACTATCTGCATCGGAATTCAGAACGTCTCGGTTCTGTCGCAGGAGGTTTTGGCTTGCCTGGAGAACAGGTAAAACATCAAGACTCAGTTAGGCATCGATACATATAGTACGTAAGCATACGTAAAACATATTTAAAACAGTGCTATTTAACTAATAAAAATTAGACCAGGAACCTTTTAAGAAAGTAAATAGGGACAACTCTGATGTCAGTTAGATTTAAATATTTTGTCAAAATATTTTATCAACAATAATTGGTCTGAATCTTAAAGTTGGCCACAGAATGTTTGTTTTATTTTGAGAGTAACTGTTTAATTACCTGCAAATAACCACTTCCTTTACCACTGCTTCCAAGACTGGACATTTCAAGCATGGCAGCAATGTCTCTAACACTGCCACCAGATGAAGTTTTTTCAGAGGCAATTCCACAATCGCTACGTCTGCGCTCCCTGTATGTCACATTGAGTAGCAAATTGTTAGCCCTATTTTCGCCAGACCTTACATCATCTGCCACAGCCTCATCAGCCAGGTTACCAGTGGAAATGGAAGAGCATGACCGTTTTGGTGGAGTTGGAGGACGAGTCCGTCTGCGAGGCCGAGCTGTAGCGAATGACTGACTGCGATTGACACTGTTAATGTCAAGGGTTTCACCAGAGGCTTTCGCTGAACTGCAGGGAGTGACCCTATGTCCACCTAGTGTTGCGTATTTCACAGAGGAGTCTGGCAAAGGTAAGTCATGCTCAGCATCAGTAACAATATACTGTCCACGTCTTGGCTGGGATGGAGTTTGACCATTACCCTCTTCGGTTTCTCCTTCAGGTGGTAGGCATAGTAATGGAACGTTACGAGCGTGAGCATGCGAACGGGGAGAGTCACAAGGCCCTCTTGCCCTGATCTGTGTTTTTAGTGGGGAGGAAGGGATGTGTGAAGGAGAATTTGAAGCAGAAGATGAGGTTCTGCCTTTAGTAGGGGTGTGTGGAGGTGTTGGGGTGGGACTCTCAATTGAGCTAGGTTTCCTTAGAGGAGGAGGGGCATTAGCTCTTTGTATGCCTCTCGCATGGGTGCTGTGCCGGGGAGAGCCACGGCCTTCCGTTCTTTTGCGTGTTCGAACAGAGGGGGCGGAGTTCACATCTGGTTCTGTGCTGGGTTCTAATGATTGTTTTGAGTCTGTGCTTTCTTCTATCTGGCTCTCCTTGGTGGGAATGTCTGCTTCTGGAGATTCACTCAGTCGTTTGACAGCTAACATCAACTTCTTCTGGTGTCCTTAGTGGGAAAGAAAAAAGAGGTGGACAGTAACTAATTTTGTTTGTGAGGTTAAACTTGTAATATTTTATCTGATGAAAAGACCAACATGAATATTAATGGTGGGTCAGTGTAGTCATAATATTTATTTGGTCAAAAAATAAATTAATAAAAATAATTTCATTACATCACACTTTTTTCATTTGTTATTTTACCAGCATTAATGGCACCTGGTACCCTGACATTGGCATTGGGCACAAATGCATCATAAACATTAAAACATATATATGTAAAATTAGACAAAAACAACATGCATAAAAGAAGACTCAAAGAAACCATATCCCTATTAACATTAAGCAGACGCTATTATCATCCTTCTCACAAGTGAGAAACATTAACAGTTTTTCATACATGATCCAAAGGCACTCACAAAACCACAATGCTACATTTAAAATAAAAAAATCTAAAGCAGATGTAAAATTACATAAAGTAAGAGAAAACCATTTAGTTTAGTAAGTGCTTCTGATTGTGGTCTATTCAGTGCTTCTGAATAGAGTGCTAAGGGAAGAGTTGTGTCAGCTTCTTCTTGAAAGTACTTGTGCCACCACAAAGGAACAAAGTAAGTTTTTTTTCTAAAACCTGCATAGGATATCTAATATCCAAATTGTTCCATTTCTGTGCTCCTGAGTGTTTAAATGTCCTCTTATTCCTCATGCCGTTTAATATTGCACATGCATCCCCCACTAGAAAACTTCATCCAAAACACAATATACTAGTGAGACAGTATGCCAGTCTTTTCATCAGGGATATCAAGAAAAAAAATATTTATTATAAATATAAACATAATGATGTGTACATGCCTAATTTAGTGATGCCGATCTCCTTTAGGTCCTCCAGAGTAATATCACTAATGAAGTCCATATTGTCGTAGCCGTTCTGAACCAGAGTCTGGTAGTATTGATTCAGACCAATTGCAGACAGCCACTCAGCCAGACTGGGCTACAAAGTTACACAGATATTTAGTAATGGATTTGAACAGCAAGTTTGTACATCAGCAAAACACTTTTACTCATATTTGATTATCATGTTTTGTGAAGTCATTGAAGCAAAAGAATGATAAATCATGTCCTACAATAAACGTCACAAATGTGCTTATTTGATGTGAAACAGAAATAGTATACAGATACATATTTTGTATGCATTTTTTATAATAATAAAGCTTTCTTTTTTTCTTCTTTTTTTTTTAGACTTCTGGAACCTGACTTTATTTCTCTTACTGGTTTCTCTTGAGGTATCCAGTCTGGAATGTTCATTTTGCTGATCTCTGAAAGCATTTTCTTCCTGTGACCTGGTTTTGTCACCCCAATAGCAGTGAGGTCCTGTGGGGCACAGACACACACACACACACACACACACACACAACAGAATTTTAATTTAAGTGTAACTATTCCTTTAAGTTGAAGGGCAATTTGCAAAAGTGTGTAAAGTATCTGACTATTCTAACTATCATTATAATGTACAGTGGCCCCAAAAACAATCTGGACACTTAAGTCACTCTCCAAAATATAATGATATATTTTAAGCGTTAAAATACTTTTTGTATATTTTGAAAGATGGCAGCTGTTTATGGTGCTAAAATATAGCAGAAAAAAAGAAAGAAAGAAATGGATAACTAAATATAGATTTAGATATTTATTCCATCTTTAATAGAATAAAGAATTGATGACTTATTCATGGAATGATGATTGACAATGTTTATCTTAGCGTTGTGTTTGTGTTACCTCTGGTGTCATTCTGCTAATGGTCTGCAGGTCATAACCAGCAGTGAGAAAGTTTGCTGTGTAGAATTGCAGCTGTGCACTAGTGAGCCACTCAACAACAGCCTCTGAGCTCTACAACACACACACACACACACACACACACACACACACATACAGAGTAAGGCAGCGAAAGACGGAAACACATCAATAATTCAGACATTGCTTTGACAGTCTCATGATTCCAAGTCCTAGTATGAAAGTGTGTCATGTAGTACACACTACAACCACTGTGAGGCAGCAAAAAAATCCTTTCTTCAAAATCATATATCACTACTCAAACATACCATGGTAATACTGTGGATTTTGGATATGTTCTTTGAAACACCTTAACGTAAATCCTGATATAACTGAATATAGTAACCCTTAAACAAGGATGTCATGCACAGGTGGCAGTAAAGACATGTATAATCATAATGTTATAAAAGCAAATTATAGCAGCAAATCAGAATAGAATGATTTATGAAGGATCATGTGACACTGAAGACTGGAGTAATGATGCTTTGCATAACATGAATAAATCACACATAAAAAAATATATCCAATTAGAAAAAAGTTTACAATTTTAAATTGTAATACTTCACAATAATCCTGCTGAGACCCAGAAAAAAAAGTTTTTTGAATTTCGTTTTTTTTTCATGTCATCACATTGTTGTTATGGTAAAAAAAAAAAAAAATTGAAAAATTATATTTTAATCATATGTTATGCTATGTCCTCTGTAGTGGACACTAAGGCTGCGTCCGAAATCGCATACTTCCCTACTATATAGTATGCGAAAAACAGTACGCGAGCAGAGTAGTATGTCCGAAATCATAGAATTCGAAAAACAGTAGGCGAAAAGTCCCCGGATGACCTACTACTTCCGGCGAGATTCTGAAGTGCGCATACGATGGACACTTTACCCCATGGACACTTTATCCCATGATGCCACGGGAGAGGAGTTGTTGTCGTTATATTTGAAAATGGCGGAGACCGGAGACGCGGCTGTAACGTTAGCTACGGGGTGTAGAGATAAACACAGACACACATGCGTATCTCTATTGATTCATTCATGTTTATTTATCGATGGTAATATCACAAGCAAATAAATGGCTTTTTCCTTGCCAAAAATCAACATCTGGCATTGTTCATAGGGGTTGTGTGTGTGTTTTATGAGGTAAAATGTATTAGGTAAATAAATGTTATTTGAGAAACTCCACAAAAGGCGTGATCTGCGAGCAGCTGACCGACGCCTCCTCTTGATTGTCGGCTCCGGACGACGTAAAAACGCAGATGAAAACAGAAAGCAGAACTAAAAACAGCGCGAAGTTGGTGCAGTCAGTGGAATGGGCTCTTTAAATTTTCGCACTGTTATGACAGCGCGTATGTCACGCGACAACAACATGGCGCATGTAGTACGTCCGGATTCATTCTACCCGTATTCATACTATATAGAACGTACTTTTTTAACGGTCGCGAAGTACGTTCTTATTTAAATGTAGTACCTACTCACATAGTACGCGATTTCGGACGCAGCCCAGGGGCCTCATTTATAAAACTTTGCGTAGGATTTGCGTCAGAAGTGGCGTACGGATGAAACATAGGACGTGCGTACGCACAGAAATATTCGGATTTATAAAACCGTGCGCACGCACGTCCTACGCAGTTTTCCCTTAATAAATCACAATCAATTCTAAATGTAGCGCAGCTTTTGCGGCTTCGTGTCACGCCCATAGTTGCCCATAAATAGTCAGTGAAACGCCCATAGTTGCCCATAAATAGTCTGTGAAACCCCCACAAGTTAATATTCATCGATTGCGAAATCACAAATACAGAGAGGAAAACCAATAAACTTAACTTCACTCAATGTGAAGTAGAAATGATCGTTGGCAAGGTGGAAAAGAGGAGTAAAATGTTGTTTTACATTTTACAGGGCACAGTGTGGGCATTACTAATGCCAAAAAGGCACTTGAGTGGCAAAAGGTTGCAGACGCCGTTAATGCTGCAGCCTCACAACCTCGGACCGTGGCCGAAATAAAAAAGAAATGGTCGGACATCAAAGTCGATGCAAAAAAGCGTCTAGCGCTCCATTACGCATTGTGATGGCATCATGGCATTTTATTACCATCCATTTGATTGCATCTGACAAGCAACAGATGTGTTATGAGGATGAATTGCATAACATGGCAATATTATTGCAGAACATATTTCACTTTTCTTTTTGCAAATATGTGTTAATTTGCATTTCTGTTGAAATCTTCGTTTGATTTTTTTGTTTTACACTGCAGTGCAGATCGATCAAACGGGTGTTCGTGTAGGCTGTTAAATGTAAGACTTGCTTTGTGAAGTCTATTTATGAGAGGCAGTATTGCCATTTCTTTTACACAACGGTCTACTACAGTTTCACACACTTTCACGTGTTTCTTCCATCCGTTTTTTGGAAGTATTGCCATTTCTCATTTCACCCGTTTTTGTGCGTACGCCTGGGTCAGAGCTTGCGTGAAGGACCGCACATTTTCCCGTCAAGTTTGCTTTTTATAAATACCAATTATTGCGTAGAGAGCGGCGTACGCCTTCTTTTGTGCGTACGCAACGTTTATAAATGAGGCCCCAGGACTCAGGTGTATAGGCAAAGTATGTACCGTAGGCAAAATCAATGGGTTTTTTTTTTCAATCACCAATAAAATTGGGGGTTTCAGGATTTATTTTAACCAAAATTTGTATAACGATTCTCAACTATGTTATGAAAGATATAATGGAATTAATACACCATTTTACTTTATGCCATATGTGGGTAAAATGGTCATTAATTAATATTCACATTCAATGCAATGTAATGTATCTATACACTGTATCCAATTTGCACATTAATGTGTTCTTGGAGCAACGTTTAATGAAAAAAGAAGTGTAATAATTGGAGTAGTAATTAGGAACATTTTAATAATAATATTTCATAGGAATATTGATGTATAATTTATTTCCATATTCACTAGTTGTGTCTCCCAGAATGCCAGATAAACATGCTTTAAGTCCTGACGTCCTCTACAGTGGACATGTATGACATCAATGCTCCGTTCTGTAACAGAAAGTCATTTTTTTATTTGAAACCCCGTAACGTTTTCCTGAGATGTTGGTTTATGAAATACAATTTGAAAAATAGTCCGATTTAAATTATTATTACAATATATTATCATATTTCCATAAGAGTGCTATTTGGTCATTCAATTAATGTCAGACATGTTTAAAGACCAAGGAGAGGTTGTTTTCATGGTGAAACCTCCAAACATTTGGCATCTCTGTGAAGCCCTGAATGTGCTCTTTACAGGACAACCAGCTGTGACATGTGACATGTATGGTGTCAGAGAAATTCACTAAAATGCAATGTCCACTACAGTGGACAAAAGTCTATTTATGGGTCCCAGGAGGATATTACTGTATTATGAACAAATAAATGCAGTTTGGTGAGAATAAAAGATTTATTTAAAAAATATATATAAAAAAAAAACTTTCCAAAACTTTTGGAAAGTAGCGTAGGTAGGCTATATGTTTATAAGTGATTAATCAAGCTTTACTTTATACTTACAATACTTACAATATTCATTCTCATTAAAACACTAACATTATGATAAACAAATCTGGGCCACCACACACACACTTGCCTTGCTCTCAGCTGAAACTTCATCTTTCCTCTGCAGCAATGGATCCACAAAGGGTTTCTTCTTTTGCTGGCGTGGGGCCGCACATGCACTCTGGGTGCGCTGAGAAGACACTACAGCAAAAAAGTAAATAAAATGAAAAACAAGTACATTTTTATATATTTTTACTTACCAGACCTTTGAATACACGTATGGCCTTATTCAAACTTTTGGACGCATAGAAGAATGGGTACGTGAGATGTGTACAAAATGTGACATAATGAGACAAAACTGTATTCTATGATCAGTCTAATATTTGAATGTAAATAGGGGTTTTAAATGCATAAAATAAAATATAAATTACAATGGCTCTCAAAAGTATTTGCACACACTTAAAATGAATCTTATGGCATTTTATTGCAAAACATCAAACCAGGCAAACAAAGCACAAACACTCACATTTTTTTGTGCTATTTTACTGACTTCATACATCCCCTAAAATTCACCTGGACACCAGTAATTGTACAAGAAAAGTGAAGTTAGATCTGAGAATGTTGGTATACATATAGTAGTACCTGAATTAGGATCTAAAGACTGTGATTGGTCCATAAGATGCTCTTTTGCTTTGGCTGACTGGGACAGCACCGTGGCCAACAGCTAAAACACACGCAAATGTGCACATACATGATCAGTAATGTGAGAAATAGAGAGAAAGACAGACAAAGAGAGAATTTACACATCTGTCCTCGTGTTTATCTATGGTCTTTGTGTGCGCCGCACCTTCACGCCCTCGGCCTGAGCATGCAGTCCCGGCACATTGAGGCCATGTGTGTTAACTCCGGGTGAGTGTGTGGGGGTGGTCGGCACGGGCACTGGTGAGTTGGTGAGGTGAGCGTTGGCGTTACTGCTTTGTCCGCTAGTAGATGAACGTCCACTGGTCAGACTGCCTGTGCTGCCCATGCTGCCAACACTGCCCCCTGCTGGCAGGTACAAGTTATCATGCAAGAAACCAAAAATAATAAAAAAACGTTGAGTATGTCCATGTTTGTGCTTATGCTTTATTTCAATAGTACATTCTATCGATAGACATTCTACTAACTGTAAGTAACCTTGTAACTACATGTCAAGTTATTACAGTATTAGTTGACTGTCACTCTGCAAGTACATGTCAACTTATTCTACTTATCCTAACTCTGACCTAGATTTAGAGTTAGTTGACATGTAGCTGCAAATGAATGAGAACTAGTTGACATGTAGTTGCAAAGTTACTTATAGTCAGTAGAATGTCTAAAGTGGAATATTGAAATAAAGTGTAACCATATTTAGGTTGTTGACAAATAACTTAAAACAAACTTCTTTGAATTTATGACAAGGTAAAGTTTTTTGATCTTCTGTAATTTCAAAACATTTAAGCGCATTATGTCCCGACATGCATAAGAGCCACAAATAACATCACTGATGTCTGTAGATGTCTTAAATGTCTTTTCATCATACTATGGTTTTGTATTGCTTCAGAAGACTTGAAATATTGTGCATTGTACTTAATGTGCTTTCTTCCTTTTACGAGCTTGACCATGTGAATCCCCATCTATTTTTTTAATTGTATGAAAAGGAGCAGGTCAAAACATTCTGCAATATATTTCCTTTTGTTTTCCATGAAAAAAGGACAATCTTAAAGTCCCCCCGTAGGCAAGTCAATCATATTATCCCTTAAAACTTAAAACTCATAGCTTGAATGTAACTCTACACCCTTGCCTCATTTAGAATTTGGGGTTCTATGAATATGCAAATGAGCCCCGCCTCCACTCACTCACACCAGCTCAGAGATCCACTCGGTGACGATCACACTTTGACGTGATTGGTTACAAGTTAGTTTGTGATGTCAGAAACACCAGCGATTTCAAACTGCATTTTTGAGTCTGTGTTTGGTTCACTGCAGTTTTAAGGAGGAATACTCCGCAATGCTGTTTACTTATGAATTTGCACATGGTTTGTCATTAATTGCACAACAAAGAAATATAAACAAAATTAAAACTTTGATTTTCACCACAGGGGGACTTTAAAGGTTTGGAATCCAATTAAATAGTCCTTTTTATTTATATTTATAAACTACCGTTCAAAAGTTTGGGGTCAGTAGGATGTTTTTTTGTTGAAAGAATACTTTTATTCAACAAGAACACCTTAAATAAAAATAAATAAAAGTAAAAACTTTTATAATATTACAGAATACTTCTGTTTTAAATAAATGCTGTTTCTTTAAACTTTCAATTCGTCAAACAATCCAGAAAAAAATCCTATACCACAGTTTCCAGAAAAATATTAAGCAGCACAACTGTTTTCAACATTGATAGTAATAAGAAATGTTTCCTGAGCAGCAAATCATCATATTAGAATGATTTCTGAAGGATCATGTGACACTGAAGACTGGAGTAATGATGCTGAAAATTCAGCTTTGCATCACAGGAATAAATTACATTTTAAAAAATATTCAAATACATAACGGTTATTTTAAATTGTATTAATATTTCACAATATAACTACTACTGTTTTTCTGATCAAATAAATGCTTTCTGGGTGACTGATTGATTGATTGACTTTATTGACCATAAGAGACTTAAAAAAACATTTTACTTTTACAAACATTTTTGAACGGTAGTGTATATTTTTAAACGTGTAAATATCCCATGTAGTTTCCCAAGTAATATGAGACCTTAAAAGCAGCAAACATAATAAACATAAATAAATATAAATAGTTTTAGTTAAAGTATAGCACACCACAGCTACAGCTACATGCAACTGTCCATTAAAAAAAAGATAGCTGGAGTATTTACCAGCTAAAGGTTTTCTCAGAACCCAAATCTCCTCATTTGCGCTGCTTTGCTGGCCGCTGAGAGTTGGAGAACCATGAGGGCTGGAAACGGATCCCCTTGAGCCTGAAAGATACCACACACACACACACACACACACAATCATAGTGAGGTAAGAATGAAATACATTGCTTTGCAAGCTCCTAATTTGCCAAACCAGATACACACAGAGGAAGCAGATAGTAAAGGGATCATTTGGGGGCAGTTCGAATGGACTGTAGCATATCCAACAGTAATCGGGACCCCAGACCCCTTATTCAGACCCCTTAATGAATTACACAGCTTTAGTTAGCTGTGAAATGTAATGTCTAGCACTGAAATTATTGCACTTTATTTTACAGTATGTGTACTTACACTGTACTCAAGAAAGTACTGGGTAATATAAGGTACAGTAACTACAGGGGTTAAGGTCAGGTTTAAGGGTAGGTTCAGGGTTAGTACCTAGTTATTGTAATTACTAATTACAGTACATAGTATGTACATGGGAAACAGGACTGTAAAATAAAGTGCTACCAAGATTTCTCATGACTATAATATAGTCATTTCTGCAGCATTACAGAAAAAAATATTTTATTTAAATATGCATAAAATTACTGATTATACATGATCATCACTTGCAAAATATGCTGGTTAGGTGCTCAAGAAACATTTCTTATTATTAATGCTGATATTTTTGTGGAAACTGATTTCAGTATTCTTTATTGAATAGAAAGTTCAAAAGAACAGCATTTATTTTAAATGGATGTTTTTAAACAATAATGTCACGTTTAATCAAATTAATTCATCATTGCTGAATAACAGTATTAAATTCTTTTTAAAAATATGTATATAATATATAATTATATCCTTTTTCAAACTAATTGTGATAATTTTTTTGCACTATGGTAAAGAGAATTGGGGGGAAATATGCAAAATAGACATTTAGCATTAGTTTAGCATTAGCATTTAGTCACAACAGTAAGGATAACATTTTCTTTATGGAAAATATTTTTTTTCTTGGGGTGAAATATGACCTGGACATGTTCTTCACACAAATATCTCTGACACTGCTAATTTTGTATGATACACATCCAACTTTCTCAAAGACATTTAGATTCACATCCTGTTTACTCCATTTTACTATGGTCATGAAGTAAAAAAAAAAAAAAAAGCCAGGTGTATGATATGATATGCTTATGACGGGTAAATGTGTATTTTTCTGACTGTATGTGTGTTTATACCTGTCTCTTTTTGTGGCTCCTCTGAGCAGGAGGAGGCTGGTTCATACCCAATTGTGCTGCAGGTAGGCATATTATAGCCAAATGAGGTGAAGAGGGGCTGATGGGTAAGGGGCTGGGTAGGAGGGGGTGGGGGAGTGAGGGGCAGAGAAAAAATGTGGGAGCAGTCACCGTTCACCATGACAACTGAACCAATTGCTGGCGGACGGATCTGTATCTTAAGATACTGTTGGGTTGAGGGACCTGGGTACAACAGAACAACAGGCGACACCAAAAAACCACAAACAACAAGAACAAGAACAACAAAAAAACAGGAAAGGAAACACAAAACAAAACATGTTCAAGCAAAAATATCTAACTCTATATAGCTGAGCTTATCTTTACCCAGTAAATTAACATGCAAGGTGAAAATTCACACTTTAGAAAACTAAAAAAAGAACTGTACTCATGCATACTGTTTTCACAAAACATACTTGAAATGCATTCCCAAAAACACCAAATTTATAACTGATCTATGTGTTATGCATGCAGACTACATTCATGCACGAAAAGGGAGAAAATGGGGATTTGAATTGTGTTGGAATGTGTACATCAATCAGTATGTTACATTTCAATATTGGTGCATTTCATTCATGCAGTGGTGTAAAGTATTTGAGTAAATGTAATTATGTGCTTAAGTATCTTTAAGCATATCTTAAGTGCTACTTTGTATTTTGAGTATCAAATATATGAAAGCTTTAGCGTAGGTTCTACCAGAAAGACTCTAATGCCACGTCATTCATTCATAACCATGAGGTCTGGCCAATCACTGCTTGACACTTGGAATATGAGTGCTGAACTTTCTCTTTTACATTGGCAGTTGTTGAGGCTGACGTTCCTCTCCTTCCTCCCCACCTCTACCAGGTTGGTCCCTGTCCATCCGTCCGGGATGGCTCTGCCTCTGCCTTCATCTCTCGGCAGGATCAGCCGGAATCTGCTTCCCCCCAGGATCTGGATTAAGGACGGGGCCTAAGCCAAAGAACTTTTTTATAGTAATAACTATATATGAATCTTTGTAGCCCGCTACCATCTGTTAATACTTTATGGAATAAATATTATGTAAATGTTCACTTACTTGAGTCTTTCTGGTAGAAATTAGCAACTTTTACTCTACATTTTTGAATAAGTATTCTAATACATTTGTGATGAGTAATGCAATTACTCATTACATTTTGCAAGCACCTGAATTTCTGCAGTAGTTTATTTATTTTACAAAAGAAGCAATGTCGCCCTCTACAGGGCATTGAAGGTATTATACCTTGTGAGTTTTTCCCATACTCACACCAACTTGTCAAAAAGGCTACTTTACGCAAATGGGAGTGCATTAGCAGGTAGTTGCTGAATCAGTGTTTCATATGTTTATGAGATGAGGATGTGGATTTAGCCGTAGATGAGGCTTTGACTTTTTAATTTTGCTTAACAATATTTTATTTATCCGTTATATATCCTTTTTTAAGGATATTGGTTTTCTTGTGCCCTTTTTGCGCACTTGAGCTTAACTCAGGGTTGAGTGTCTAGATGTTTAAGAGGCTGTTGTGTCCACCTTGATTTATTGCAATATTGAGGTGTTCAATTTAAGTTCGATTTTAGAAAATAAACATGTGATTCCTCTCCTCACAAATGTTTCTTGTTTTTCACTGGCATGTCTCTTAGGTGTTGAGGACTAGTGCATCTTTAAGCCTAGATTCAGTATGAATAAAATACTTGATACTCAAAGGTAGTATCAGGTACTCTTTACACCAATGCAATATTAAAGTAAACATTTTTAAAACGTATAAAGTAATAATGGATTTCATGGATACGTGGTCCATAGAGTCACACTTATTACTGATTTTAAATTATGAGAATATTGATGTTCATCCAGCAAGAGGCTCTAAACACACTATTTTGGGTCTCAGACTTCAATGGAAGTTTATGAGAGAATTTAAGAGTGATTATATATCGATATGACTACAAAATAAAAATAATAATACAAATAACTATTAAACAAAAAAATATATATATATTATTACAATTATTATACACTAACATCTCACCGTAAAAAAAAAGTAATTTCTGTCAAGAAACCTCAGGAACCCTTACATCTTCTCTTGTTGGCAGAAGCTGGTTTATAAACACTTCTAAAGTTTGAGAAGATGGTTGGCACATGCTCCGTTCCTAACCGCACATTAAGCGACCCAACTCAGAGCAGATGTGGAGATGAGTTCATGTGGAGCCGCTTTTACTTCCGTGTAACAGTGCCGAACATCACTCTGAAACATGCAGCCCATATATTTACATAATTAAATCACAAATTTTGGGATTTGTTAAGCAGGCTATGCCAAATCGCAATTTAGGTTGTTTTTTTTTATTAATTACGCAGCCCTAGTTTTAATCACTGTAATTTTTATCTGGACTAGAAGCTCAGCTTCTCTTGAATATTTATCAAATTACAAACACCAGAACAAAGTAAATCTGAGTACAAATTCTGACATTGATAAGTGATGTTGTTTCTTCACTCTTGAGAAGCAGCCGTCGCCACTGATCTGCATGTATAAATGTGTGAAAGCCTGTTTGCATGTGTGCGAATGTGCAGAAGTGTGAATCCACTGATGTGAGTTGAAAGGAAATGTAGGGGGGGATGGAAACGATGGTACAGGTGGACGCAGAGATGACCGAACAGTGACAGACAGATAGAGCCACTCTCATCTGCCCTCTTTCTCACTCCCTCTCTTTCATGTCTTCGAGCTGACGCCTCTAACTAGAATCAGTTGACTGGTGATAAAGGGCAGGGCAGTTGGATATAGAACAGTGTTGCCAAGTCTGTGGGTTTACACTGTTGCCGCGGGTTGTTTGTAGTCCGCGGGTTGAAGCATCCGGGAATGTGATTTTTACCGGGGAATGCGATTGGGATCGTTTTGAAAGTGATGGGATAGTTTTGATTCAGCAGTTGGGATAGTTTTGTTGTGCTGACCTGGCAACCCTGATATGGAGCGAATGAACAGCCACCCACACCACCACACACATACACTAGGATTGGGCTTGAGTACTCATGTATTTAAATACACAGAAGACAGCAGCTCCATCAGAGTTTATAATCTTCTAGGGAAACAATCATCTGATCTTTGTTTAGTTAGCTTAATCATTTGAGGCATCATTTATGTTAGTGGCACAAACAGTGCAACAGTCGGGTTCCGGAAGTTAAAACTCTATTCTTTTTCTCCATAGGGAAATAGATTTTGAACGATACCTTATAAACCCTTAAATACAGACCTACTGTGAGCTATGAGGTTATTCATCAATGGCATTTGCTTCTGAAGATGTATTATTTAATAGTGGAATTCCTGGTGAAAAAACAACATTACCCATGATGCTGTACAGAAAATTACCCCAATCAGAGCGTAACAAAAAAAAAAGCACCAATAGATCTGGTTAGTTCCACCCACTCCCATGAAGCACTGCGAATGACGTAATCGAGTCAATATCTTTACGCTCTCAAAATACTTAAATGTTTGAATATGTTTTGCAAAAAACTTATTATATATACTGTATAAACAACAATTGTAAATGAGTAGTTTTATGTTTCTCCATCATTTTTAATTCGATTATGCTGTTCGCAATGCTTCATGGGATTGTAGTTCTTTCCCTTAATAAAGATGTTAAGTACACAGTTCTCCCAATTTTCAAATACGTTTTTGCTTCAAATCAAACTTTGTAGTGTTGTGATTTACCTCGTAGCTGATTGTCTTGGTTCATGGCTTATAATTATTATTTTTAAATCCCTATGGGAAAAATTTATGGAAAAAAGGGGGTGGGCGGTAATGCACTCGTAATATACTTAAACTTAGAGGTTTGTTCCAATAGTAACAGTAATGTGTACTCCCTACTCGGTTGATGTATCAATTGAGTACTCAAGAAGACGAAATTAACTAAATGCTCATCCCTAATCTACACACACAACAATAAAAACACAAACACTCATATAAATGCAGAAATGCATGCACTAAATACAAACTCACCAGAACACACACACACATGAACATTTAAATGCCAGGTAGATGAGCTTCAGATTGACCTTGATTTTAAAGTGGATTAAAATGTGCATATGTGTCACATGACATCCTAGAAGGCTCATGTGACGATGCGATGGCACACCTGCCCTTTTGATGACTTCCACCATGTTGGACGGAAAGTAACCCACGCGGTCATTTCCTGTGCGGTTATCATGGATACAGCCCTTCCATCGCCCGTCAGAATGCTGCTCCAAGACCTGAGGAGCAAACAGACATGTTGCAGAACGTGCCTGAAGTTGAAAACAACCAATACATTGCACTGCACCATGCAACAAAACTAAAATGGTTTTGGTTTAAAAATGTTCTTTTGCCCATTATTATTTTATTGCATTTACTTATGTTAATATATACAGTAGAACCTTATTGCATAGTCTTACCAAAAGGATAAAGTTATAAAGACTATTAGGTCGAACACAGGTTTCCAAAAAGTATACTACTTATGTCTTACACACTACTGTTCAAAAGTTTGGGGTTAGTAAAATTTATTTTTAAAAAGTATTATGCTCACAAAGGCTGCATTTATTTGAGAGAGAAAAAACAGTAATATTATTACGATTGTTGCAACTATTTTATATTATTGTCATGAACCTTCAGTTATCTTTGATTTTTTATTCTTTTTCATGGACTTTTAGTTTACTTATTTATTAAGTCCATGAAAAATAATTAACTGAGTGTTCGTGACAATTATAATATAACTTTAGAATGTAATTTATTCCAGTGATGCAAAGCTGAATTTTCAGCATAATTTTTAGTCTTCAGTGTCACATGATCCTTCAGAAATCATTCTTATAAGCTGATTTGCTGCTCAAGAAACATTTCATATTAATATCAATGTTGAACAGTTGTGCGGCTTAATATTTTTGTGGAAACCACAATGCATTTTATTTAGGATTCTTTGGTAAATATAAAGTTCAAATGAACAGGATTTATTTGAAATAGAGATCTTTTGTTACTTTATAAATGTCTTCACTGTCACTTTTGATCAATTTAATGCATCCTTTCCTTTCTGGGTAAAATAATTAATTTCTTTCAAAATAAATCATATTGACCCACACTAGCACTGTATATAAAGAACCCCTACTCCTGTGTAAAAAATAAACATGTGCATGACTCAGGGTTTAAAGTTTAGCTAAGCTTAAAAAAATGCACAACTTGCTACTTTGTTACAGTAAAATAATTGCTTCTTTACCGTGATGATGTCGCCTGTTTTAATGTTGAGGCTTGTAAGGTCATAGTTGTTACAGTAATCCTTCAGAGCCCTCACTTGCATAGCAGCCGATGCATCTGTATGCAGGAACACACACACACACACACACACACACACACACACACACACACACACACACACACACACACACACAGTGATTTCAGAAAGCCTTTGACTCTACCTTTCTGTGTGAATTTATGTTGTCTCCCATTGTACCTCTCAGCATCTGTTTGATCTCCTTGCTGGCTTGGGTAGTGGTGAACTGGTTAACAATATCCAGCGCTGTCTGACAGAATGTGTTCCTCACCCCAGCACTGATACCACTCTGAAGAGAAAAGCCAGAATACACATTCACATGGTACAGAGTGATTACACACTGACAATACAGACATGCACACATTCACATACATGACCATCATTAACATACCAGCAAACTCCCAAACACAACCAGTGTTCATATCAAACACTAATAGTCTAGAAGACATCGGTTTCAACTCTTCTATTCTTATGTCTTCTAAAAAAGTTTACCTCAGTGGAGCATTAAGATTAAAGGCTCATATTGCTGAAGTTTGCCTAACTCCATGTGGCAACAGATTTGGAATATTTATCACAATAAGGTTCACAGAGAAATGGAGACTGAGTTCTTGTACAACTGGCATCTTGTACAATGCATGATGATTTGAGTGACTCAGTGAACTGCACTTTTTGTCACTACTATGCAAAGGGGAAAAAAAATACAATGACAGTGACAGAATACACAACTGTTCAGAAGTTGGGGCTCAGAAAGATTTTTTTATTATTCATATTTTTTCAGCAAGGACGCATTGGATTGATTAAAGGGGGCAGTGGAAACCATTTAGAATCTTACAAAAGATTTTTATTTAAACTTGCCCGCAAGCTTCTCCTCCTGTCTATACGGTAATTTCTCTAATGTGCGACAGAGAGTCGAGTGGATATGACGCAATCGTTAGCCTATTTTTACAAAAACTGCTTCTACAGGTCCATAACGTAAGATACAAGGTAATGGAGCCTTTTATACATTGTCGTGTTTCTTTAGAAATAAATAATGGACAAAAGGAGTCTTTAAACGCCTCAGATGTAAAGTTATTCGCTGTCAAAGTGATGCCAAAATGAATGGCAGTCAATGGGATGCTAACAGCAGGTGATAGTCTGCTACAATGGCGGCGCCCGGGAGGCTTCAGTTTCCGGCTGGTGGATTACCCCCTTGTGAATGGTAAGGGAAACGCCTCTGGTTAATGAGAACTAACAGGTGTTTGCACTTCGCAGTGAGTCGAGAGACGGATGAAAAGGAGCGGCGTGTGCACCTGTTCAGAGTGTGCACCAGAGTCTGCACCTGGGAAGTGAGCTGTGCACGTGAAAGCCCCGCTAAAGTGTTGTTTACAGAAGTCTGAGTTTCAGCTGAAAAGCTCTCCTGATATATTTTTGTTTTTTAAGTGTCTGAATAAATCACGTGCGCTGCACAGTCACTCTCCGTCCCCTGTCTCCTTCATCTCCACCTCAACAAGCTTTCGCTTTCCCACACAATCTTACTGACCCCTAAACATTTGAATGGTAATATTTTATAAATTTAGTATTTTTGCGTATACAAGCATATATAAAATAAAATAAAAGGAATGCATGTCATTGGTGGCAAAAAGTCATTGTGGAGGTCACCACACATAATATAATGCATATTATAATAATGCAATACTCACATCCAGCAGCAGTCGTACAGCCTCGATTTTCCCGCAGAGAGCAGCTTCATGCAACGCTGTGCCTGATTTAGTCTGTCGGTTTATATCGATACCAGCCTGGATCAGTAACCTGAACACATACACACACAAAACATTTTATAAAAGCATTTTTTTAATTAAACACTTAAAGGTCCAATATGTAAGAATTTTGTAATAAAATATCCAAAAATCACTTGCACAGTGTGATATATTTCCTGCAGTTGTGTACTTACAATATTCCAAAAGTCTCCAAAGATTTTTTATTTCAGAGAAATTCCAATTTTAAATAAGTGGCCGTCCCGGAAAAAAAAGTCGCCTGTCAATGACGCAATATCCGCGCTATTCTCGGTTTCCGCTCGTACGTTCTGCCATAGCCATGACGTAACCATGGCGACAGACGTGGACAACTGCATAGTGCGTAACGTTTATCGGCACATAAACATTGTTCAGCTCCACGTCCGCGACTAACTTGGATTTGACAGAGCTCTACGTCCGCGACCAACTTGGATTTGACGGAGCTCCACGTCCGCGACTAACTTGGATTTGACGGAGCTCCACGTCCGCGACTAACTTGGATTTGACGGAGCTCCACGTCCGCGACCAATTTGGATTTGACGGAGCTCCACGTCCGCGACCAACTTGGATTTGACGGAGCTCCACGTCCGCGACCAACTTGGATTTGATGGAGCTCCACGTCCGCGACTAACTTGGATTTGATGGAGCTCCACGTCCGTGACCAACTTGGATTTTACACAGCTCCACGTCCGCGACCAACTTGGATTTGACAGAGCTCCACGACCGCGACCAATTTGAATTTGACGGAGCTCCGCGACCAACTTGGATTTGACGGAGCTCCACGTCCGCGACCAACTTGGATTTGATGGAGCTCCACGTCACGTCCGCGACCAACTTGGATTTGACACAGCTCCACGTCCGCGACCAACTTGGATTTGATGGAGCTAGTGATGGCCGGTTCGTGAACGAATCGTTCTTTTGAACCGGTTCTTTTTAGTGAACCGGTCGAACCAGTACACTAAATCGGACTGAATCGTTCGAAACAGTTCGCGTCTTGCGTCAGCAGCGCTGAACCACAAGTTACTAAAGTTACTCACTTTCAGACACTTCCTGACAGTCCCTCCGAATCGAAATAAACCAATATCCAGGAGTACATTTTATTCCAGTAAGTAACTCCAAAAGTTCACTGAACTGAGATGTTGGTGCTGAGAGAAGTGATGAGCACGAGCAGCTTATACTGCGCATGTGTGTACTACCGAACGCACAGGTACAGCGGTTCTCAGATCACCAGTACAGAACCGAGAACTGTTTCTTTCGGACACGTTCGACACGGACTCACGGAGAGTTGATGAGTTGATGAGCTGAGCATGCGTGCAATTTTTTCTGAGGGACGAAACATGTTTCCTGAGTTAGTTAGTACATAAGTGTAACAAAATAAAACATTTTGGAAACATGTTTATCACATAATTACTGTATTATCACTGTATTATTTTAAAGTTTGGAAACAATGATTGGATTGTAAAACTGTCAAACTAAACATTTATTATTATACAAAAAATAATATTTTCAGGAACAGCTTAATTTAAGTAAGTTTATATAAATCTTTGATGTAAACTCTTGCCAAGGTTTCAATGGTGCACTGCTTAGTAAATGTTTGTGTTAACATAACGAATTTAAACATACTGGAGACAAATGTTTATAATGTGTTAACATAACGAATTTAAACATACTGGAGACATACATCGATTTTTTAGTTTCGTCGTCTGTATATTCAGGTTTCAGCAGTTCTCAGCTCAGCACACACAGGCCTATGCTATGTTTCTCGAGTCAAGAACTGGCTGTTGCAGTTCTTGAATCACTAGTACAGAACCGAGAACTGTTTCTTTCGGACACGTTCGATACGAGAACCGATGAGCTGGAGATACTGCGCATGCGTGATAGCACCGTCTCTAAACACCAAACAGAACTTTTCTTTCGGCCGACTGATGCTGTGCTGATACATGAGCACGCAGTACGGGTGAACCCAGGACTTAAATGAGAGGGCGAATTCGGCGAAATGTAAGTTTATTTAATAACAAATAAAATGATGAAGACCATTTAAATACATTTTATATCTTTACAACATGTAAAACATCCGAGTTAGCACATCGCCTGTAGGCTGCAGCAGGGTTCGTTTGCAAAACGTAAATGTAAGAAACTTATCCAAGATGATTATGACGATGAGTACTATTATTTAACTGAAGTTAGGATTACAAATGCCTTTAATTTAAAGTATTTTTATCCGCTGGGATGATATAATTGACGTCATTACGTGATGACGTAAAAGAACTGGTGAACCGGTTTTTTGAACCGGTTCATTGAAACGAACTGTCCGAAAGAACCGGTTCGCGGAAAAGAACCGGACTTCCCATCACTAGATGGAGCTCCACGTCACGTCCGCGACCAACTTGGATTTGACAGAGCTCCACGACCGCGACCAACTTGGAGCAACACCGCTCTTGTATACTTTATTAGACAGGTGAGCAAATGTACATAAAACAAAAGGATGTACCTATCTGTGTTTCATTGTAACCACATACTGTCAATAACATCACTTATAAACAATGCGAGATACATAGGCGTATGACGTGAGAGATCAATAATTATGCATGTTGATTCACCTAAAAAATAAATAAATCAAGTGATCGTTATATTGCTCTATGTACTTAATGCTTTTTATAACTTGTGTTTTGACCGAGATTATGGCAGTGCAATTAAATACAATCGTGTTGTTAAATAGCCATTACTTGTAAATTCGTTCAAATTCACTTTGAGTATGATTGGTTTGAACACGTAAAACAACACGGCATTAACCCAACAAATCGTTTGACAAATAGCTGTAACAGGATAATAACATTTTGCGTTCCTTGCAGTTAATTCATTATGATGACATAAAATATTGCGATTAGATGTACAATACAAAAACGAATAAATTACCTCATCCGTGATCATGATTCATTAATTTCATAACATCTCTGGATGGTGAAAACGACATCTCCCATCGTTCAACTCTCCCTCATAGCGTCATCAAGCTTCGCCTTTGTTATTGTTGGAAACTGCGCCCTCTTGTGGCCAAAAAAGTTACATATTGGACCTTTAAAAAGGCTCTCTTTCACAACATCATTCTAACTAGTAGCTACAAAGTTTATCAAAATGAACATTAAAAAAGAAAGTCAGAGTCTAAGATATACTTTTTGCACTCTTTAGTTCCAGGGAAAGTTGAAGGGGTCAAAACACATCAAATGTAAGTATCATTAAGTGAATAAGTATTAAAGGACACCTATTAATTTTTTTGTTAAAGTTTTATTCAAGTTTTTGGGGTCTACTAGAATATGTTTTCATGCTTGAATGTTCTAAAAACACAGATTTCACATATTTGACATTGTTGCGGTACTTCCCTTCCCAGTCTGTCTGCAATTCTCTGTTTAGTTGACTGTCCGTCTCTATGAAGCCCCTCCTTCCAAAAGCACAATGTGCTCTGATTGGTCGGCTGGATCAGTGTGTTGTGATTGGTCAACCGCTTCAAGGGTGTTTTAGAAATGTCACGCCCCTTACTAACTGCGCGGTGCGCACACTACACACTAACACAGGTGGCCAAAGCCTTGTCCGTATATAAGGCATTTTAATTTCCCGGAAGACTACAATCAGGGAGATCACAAACAGTGCACACTGATATAGAGAATAACTACCTTTGGAGGGACTTTGAGCTGTGTAACTTTGCAGACCTTTTTCATGTTAAAACAGCAACATTACACACTAAAGAAAAAATTTGAAAATGTAAAAAAGCATAATTGGACATAATTGATTATAATAATTATAATAATTCCTGTATAAAACTAAGTTGAACTGTGGCCATGACAAGTGCTTGCTTGCTTCAGATTTGTCCAGCGATTCATTCAATTGGAGGGCAGGTACAAAAGTGATTTACTGGTCAGATTTGGCCTTTTAGTTGAGAAGCCGTAGTGTCGGAACTGATGTCCAGGATGGGCATTTAAAATGTGTCTTTCATATCTGTTAAACCAAACACATATTCATACTGATCCACAAGCAGCCTAAAATGTGTGATGAATGATGAAATCACTAATTAACGATGTGCGTCACTAGGCAGTGACGGCACTGTCCATCAAAAGGAAAAAACGAGGACACTCGGTTTGAATGTGTGTGTGTGTGCGAATCTAATGAATGAAGCCTCCAGGGACTGATCGGACAGCCCACAGTGCCTTTCATTTCTCCCATCATCCCCGATCCCTTTGCTCCTGACCTGTCTTGCCACATCAGTCATGCAACAGAGACAGTTTTGTGTCACTGAGCTAAATGCTGTGTCAGGATTTTGCGCCGTCAATGTCTGTCCCCTTGTACAGAATTTATTACTGCTAAATGAAAGCAATATAAAACAGTTTCTCGTAAACATCCTCACATAACCTCTTCATTTGCCAGAGTTTTGCATATTATTCGAAGATATATTCTTAAAATAAAAATTGTAACCAAATATATTAATGACATTCAAAAATATTGATGATAATTGTGTTCTCATCAACAAATCTAATCAGTGGATAGTTTGAGAAAGTTGTCATATAAAAATGCCAAAGCCTTGATCTGACTATAGGACATGTGCAACATATGAGCACTTTTATAATAATGTCCTAACTTTAATGATGTGGCGGATAAAAAAGACCATGCAGTTCAGTAAAGATAGGTTGACTACAACCTAAATGACAACTTTACAGGTGAAATAAAGTGGTAAAAACCAAGTCATCGTAGTTGAAAAGCCAAGAAGTCCAGGGAGAACCTACTTTATGATTTCGATATGTCCATTCTTGGCAGCCAAATGTAGCGGGCTGATGCCATTGGGATCGGAGGGCTTCGGTTCTAACATAGCAGCACACATGTTACTGCTCAGGAGCAATTGCACCACCTGTAGAACACACAGAAAACATGCATGCATTCACACACAGCTTAAACAGGAGTGTAGGCCTTATCCCAGAACAAAACAAGCAGACTGTGGTAATACCGTGGTAAAGTTGTTATGTGATTGAAAGATACTTTGATATACCATGGTTACTGGATGATGCCACACTCATACAGCATGGTATTTGCACTACCAGTTTGGGGTCAGTCGTTTTTTGTTTGTTTTTTTTAAAGAAAGAAAGAAAGAAATATTTTATTCAGCAAGAACACATTAAATCGATTAAAATGAGTGACAGTAAAGACATTTATAATGTCAAAAATGATTTCTATTAAAAAAAAAATGCTGTTCTTTTGAACTTTCTATTCATCAAAGAATGCTGATTTTTTTATGATGGTTTCCACAAATATATTAAGCAACACTACTGTTTTTAACATTAATAAGAATAAGTAATGTTTTACTGTATTTACAATATGACTGTTGTAAATAGTAATACAATTTACAACAATTTACAACTAGCAATACAATATTACCGTATGTACTGTATTTATATCAAATTAATGAAGTATTGGTGAACATCAGAAACGTATTTAAAAAATATAAAAAAATCTTACTGACCTCAAACATTTGAACGGTAGAGTAAATGGTATTTCAGTGAATTAATCGTTTCAACTATAAAAGTGCATTAGGCGTTTAAGTGTTTTATTAATTTGTATTAATATGTATAATTAATAATTATTATTATTTTTACATTGTAAAAAAGACCTCAGTTAAAAGTGCTGTAAATATTTTTATATAGAATAGCATGCAGTATATCACTGAAATAGGTATCATGAGACATGACACCTGTCTCTGTGACAGCTTTAAGCTCTTTGAACCGCAAAAACGAATTTGATCGCTATTGTTTAGCCAATAAGAGAACTTTGAGGCGCTCCCCGCCTGTCAGTCCCTTTGAGCGTTCGGGTAAGCTGACAGGTTTTAGGAGCAAGATATTTTGGAGAGAGGGAATCTGGCTGGAAGTTAGCGAAACAGAACATCACTTACAGCAACTTTAACATAAAAAATGTGATTCATGGCCTAAGAAATGATACATTCAGACAAATAATACAACAGGTCAGCAAAACAATATGTAATATGTCAAATAAAACAAAGATGAATAGTAAAGAATAATTCCCTCAATGACTCACAATCAGGTCGTTCTAAACCGATAGGAATTTATTTCTTCCATTGAACACAAAAGAAGGATTTTAAACTTCAAAGGGATGCCAAATACCATAAAAGTATCAAACTCATAAATTCCCTTATGGACTCATGTATAGACTCATGTATAGCTCAAAAAAGTTGATAGGTTTATGAGAGGAACAGATAAGTCTTTTTTCAATGGATCTACCCAAGCTTTCCTTGGAGTGTTTATGAGCAAAGCAGTGATTCATTTGTGAATGAATCATTCTTTTGAGTGGAATCTCCTGAGTGAATTGGTTGCTCCACTTTCCAAATGTGGGTTGCGTCGGAAAACTTAGGCAGCTAACTTGTTGCCTCGCTGCCTTTTCAGGCAATGACTTTGTAGGCACACGGCATGACGGTTTAATGATCTACAACAAAACAGAGCAAGCTTTGGTAATAACTAAGCAAATATTTCATTACTACAATAAAGGTATCTCAGGAGGCTGCCTTCCTGTCTTGAAATGCAGCCTCAGAAGGCAGCATTTTTAAGTTTTTGGACGCAGCCGTGGACTGAATGAGCCGTTGAAAAATCAGACTGATTTAGTTCACTGAAGGATCTCAATGAACTGAATAACCCATGTTGCAATGGTTAACAGGTGAAGATTATCAGTGTATAGCTAATGATTACATTTTGCTCCATTTCTCACACAAAACTATGGCTAATGTGGCTTCATAAGATTTGAAGTAAAGTGTACATGGACATTTATAATACATTTATGGTTATTTTGCATGAAAGAGGAGATTTTAAATGATTAAATGAACAAATAGAGATAATAATCAATCATATATACATAAAAACAAACAAACAAACACAGACATTCATGTATAAGACATATCAATGTATATTTATGTAAATAAATATATAAATAAGTGAACAAGGTGATTTGAAATGATTAAATAAATAATAATAAAAATACATCCATACTTCCAGTTGCATGAAAATAGCATTCAGTACAATTACAGTTTTGTTCAGTCGCTAACAAGCGTTTGTCCAATCAGTTGTCACATTTTCAAAACTCTAAACACAGTTAGCACAGCATCTGTCTTTTGTGTCCATAGTATTCACACATTTCATGTCGTTTTCACACAATATGCAGTCAGTGAACACAAAAAGACAAGCTATATCTCCTAACAAAATTGTGGATTGTTTTTGTAGTATTTACAAATGTTAACACACACCATCCCACAATAGCAAAAACCATATTCCAAACCTTAGATACAGTATAAAAACATCTGCTTCTGCAATGATATCAGTTCAAAAACAATATGGGCCCTATCTTGCACCCGGCGCAATTGACTTTGTACACCGACGCATGTATCATTCCTATTTTGCACCCGCGCAAAGCGGACTTTTCCCTCCACAGACACACGTCGGTTAACTAAGAAATACACTTGCGCTACCCGGGGCGGTTCAGCGCAAAGAGGAGGCGTGTTCCGGCGCAAACTTTCCCTCATGCTATTTTGCAGTTCCAGAAAACAATTGCGCCACTGACCAGAAAAAACCTAGTCTAAAGTCATTGGCGCGTTGCGCGTACATTCAGATGCTATTTTAAGCGCGTGCTTGGTCATAATACAGAGTGTGAACAACGCGCATACACTGTAGATGATTCTCTCATCTACACAGATGCATTTTCCTTTTTGCAAATGATACATTATTATAAGGAAAAATATTAAAACACGAGGGAAATCATTGTTGTCCAGTCAAGTCAAGTATATTTATATAGTGCTTTTCACAATAGAGATTGTATCAAAGCAGCTTCACAGTATTAATATGTTGTGTCCATGGCGATCGGAAAAATAGGCATAAAGCTTAGGCCTACATATTTACCCAAATTATTATATGCATGTATAACCGAAGCTAATTTGGGTGGGTTTGTCCCATCTCCAATGCCACTTCTCTTTCTTTTACGGCCCTGACGAGAACATCGATCTCCTCGGCTGTGAACCGATTCTGAAGCGCGCCTGGTAAATGCGCCGTTATAATAGTATTGCGCCATGGAACAAGCGCATCTCGTTCATCATGCTCTTAAAGGGAATGTGATATGACGCTCTGATTGGTTTATTTCACGTTACGACCAAACCACACCTATGAATAATGAAGCTACTTCAGACCAACCCCTTTTAGATTTGCGCCAGGCGCAAGAGGCATTTATCCCGCAGGGAAAATAGCAACAGCGCCGGGATCCGCCCACAAAGTTACTTGCGCTTTGCGCTTTGACACTTGCGTTTCAGATCGTGCGCTGAGTGCAAGATAGGGCCCTATATCTCAGCTGATAATAAACAAACAATTAAACACAGACACACAGCTGATTTATGTTGGTTAAACTGGGCCAAGCACAGCTGATTCCAGTCTGGCTTAGACTCAGTGGCAGGGGTTATTTTTTTCTATTACATTGACACTTATAGAGTAAAAAGAGGACTTTGAGGAGTGATGTTTTTGGAAACAGAAGCAGAAAAAGACAAACACTAAAATATCTGGATGAGGAAGAGTAAGAGCAAGGGGCCCAGGGAGAAGAGCAGGCCCAGTGAGAGGTGCAGTGAGAGGCCCAGTGAGAGGAGCAGTGAGAGAAGCAGTGAGAGGTGCAGTGAGAGACGCAGTGAGAGGTGCAGTGAGAGATGCAGTGAGAGACGCAGTGAGAGATGCAGTGAGAGGTGCCGTGAGAGATGCAGTGAGAGATGCAGTGAGAGACGCAGTGAGAGATGCAGTGAGAGATGCAGTGAGAGGTGCAGTGAGAGACGCAGTGAGAGATGCAGAGAGATGCAGAGAGATGCAGTGAGGTGCAGTGAGAGATGCAGTGAGAGGAGCAGTGAGAGAAGCAGTGAGGAGCAGTGAGAGAAGCAGTGAGAGGTGCAGTGAGAGACGCAGTGAGAGATGCAGTGAGGTGCAGTGAGAGATGCAGTGAGAGGTGCAGTGAGAGATGCAGTGAGAGACGCAGTGAGAGATGCAGTGAGGTGCAGTGAGAGATGCAGTGAGAGGTGCAGTGAGAGATGCAGTGAGGTGCAGTGAGAGATGCAGTGAGAGGTGCAGTGAGAGGTGCAGTGAGAGATGCAGTGAGGTGCAGTGAGAGATGCAGTGAGAGATGCAGTGAGAGGAGCAGTGAGAGGTGCAGACAGATGCAGTGAGAGATGCAGTGAGGTGCAGTGAGAGATGCAGTGAGAGGTGCAGTGAGAGACGCAGTGAGAGATGCAGTGAGGTGCAGTGAGAGACGCAGTGAGAGATGCAGTGAGGTGCAGTGAGAGATGCAGTGAGGTGCAGTGACAGATGCAGTGAGAGGAGCAGTGAGAGGAGCAGTGAGAGACGCAGTGAGAGATGCAGTGAGAGGTGCAGTGAGGTGCAGAGAGAGGTGCAGTGAGAGGAGCAGTGAGAGGTGCAGTGAGAGGTAAAGTGAGAGGTGCAGTGAGAGGAGCAGTGAGAGATGCAGTGAGGTGCAGTGAGAGGTGCAGTGACAGATGCAGTGAGAGGAGCAGTGAGAGACGCAGTGAGAGATGCAGTGAGGTGCAGTGAGAGGTGCAGTGACAGATGCAGTGAGAGGAGCAGTGAGAGACACAGTGAGAGATGCAGTGAGAGATGCAGTGAGGTGCAGTGAGAGGTGCAGTGACAGATGCAGTGAGAGGAGCAGTGAGAGATGCAGTGAGAGATGCAGTGAGGTGCAGTGAGAGATGCAGTGAGGTGCAGTGAGGTGCAGAGAGAGGTGCAGTGAGAGGAGCAGTGAGAGGTGCAGTGAGAGGTAAAGTGAGAGGAGCAGTGAGAGATGCAGTGAGGTGCAGTGAGAGGTGCAGTGACAGATACAGTGAGAGGAGCAGTGAGAGGAGCAGTGAGAGACGCAGTGAGAGATGCAGTGAGAGGTGCAGTGAGAGATGCAGTGGCAGATGCAGTGAGAGGAGCAGTGAGAGGTGCAGTGAGAGGTGCAGTGAGAGATGCAGTGACAGATGCAGTGAGAGGAGCAGTGAGAGGTGCAGTGGCAGATGCAGTGAGGTGCAGTGAGAGGTGCAGTGACAGATGCAGTGAGGTGCAGTGAGAGGTGCAGTGACAGATGCAGTGAGAGGAGCAGTGAGAGGAGCAGTGAGAGACGCAGTGAGAGATGCAGTGAGAGATGCAGTGAGGTGCAGTGAGAGATGCAGTGAGGTGCAGTGAGAGGTGCAGTGACAGATGCAGTGAGAGGAGCAGTGAGAGGAGCAGTGAGAGACGCAGTGAGAGGAGCAGTGAGAGGTGCAGTGAGAGGTGCAGTGAGAGATGCAGTGACAGATGCAGTGAGAGGAGCAGTGAGAGGTGCAGTGAGAGGTGCAGTGAGAGGAGCAGTGAGAGATGCAGTGAGAGGTGTACACAAATGCTCTTGTGTTTCATTACAGTTTTTTCCAATTGCTAACACACAATTTTGCAAACTAGTCTGGTTTTATCAAAATACTTAACACAATTCACAAAACCACACACCCAAACTGCAAAATACCTCATATATCCTGCAAAATGAAGCACTGCAACCGAAACTACACACAGCATTATCAAAATCAAACTTTTGCATGAAATGGCACACACTTCATTCATATTACCAGATTTTTGTCTAAACAACTACACACTGTTGGGCATAATGAAAAGCACTCTCATCTTTAGTATGCTTTGCCAAAATACTAAAATAGTTCAAATTATAGAATATTCTTTAGATTGGTCACATGCACAGCAATATTTGCAGATACACACACATGCTGTTGAAATTAATTTTTATAATATTTTTTTTTATACAAGTCAGTGCAACATATGCACAGCAGATATACACTCACCTAAAGGATTACTGTATTAGGAACACCATACTAATACTGTGTTTGACCCCTTTCGCCTTCAGAACTGCCTTAATTCTACGTGGCATTGATTCAACAAGGTGCTGAAAGCATTCTTTAGAAATGTTGGCCCATATTGATAGGATAGCATCTTGCAGTTGATGGAGATTTGTGGGATACACATCCAGGGCACGAAGCTCCCGTTCCACCACATCCCAAAGATGCTCTATTGGGTTGAGATCTGGTGACTGTGGGGGCCATTTTAGTACAGTGAACTCATTGTCATGTTCAAGAAACCAATTTGTATTGATTTGAGCTTTGTGACATGGTGCATTATCCTGCTGGAAGTAGCCATCAGAGGATGGGTACATGGTGGCCATAAAGGTGTGGACATGGTCAGAAACAATGCTCAGGTAAGCCGTGGCATTTAAACGATGCCCAATTGGCACTAAGAGGCCTAAAGTGTGCCAAGAAAACATCCCCCACACCATTACACCACCACCACCAGCCTGCACAGTGGTAACAAGGCATGATGGATCCATGTTCTCATTCTGTTTACGCCAAATTCTGACTCTACCATCTGAATGTCTCAACAGAAATCGAGACTCATCAGACCAGGCAACATTTTTCCAGTCTTCAACTGTCCAATTTTGGTGAGCTCTTGCAAATTGTAGCCTCTTTTTCCTATTTGTAGTGGAGATGAGTGGTACCCGGTGGGGTCTTCTGCTGTTGTAGCCCATCCGCCTCAAGGTTGTGCGTGTTGTGGCTTCACAAATGCTTTGCTGCATACCTTGGTTGTAACGAGTGGTTATTTCAGTCAAAGTTGCTCTTCTATCAGCTTGAATCAGTCGGCCCATTCTCCTCTGACCTCTAGCATCAACAAGGCATTTTCTCCCACAGGACTGCTACATACTGGATGTTTTTCCCTTTTCACACCATTCTTTGTAAACCCTAGAAATGGTTGTGCGTGAAAATCCCAGTAACTGAGCAGATTGTGAAATACTCAGACCAGCCTGTCTGGCACCAACAACCATGCCACGCTCAAAATGGCTAAAATCACCTTTCTTTCCCATTCTGACATTCACTTTGGAGTTCAGGAGATTGTCTTGACCAGGACCACACCCCTAAATACATTGAATCAACTGCCATAACACAATTATGCTCACAAAAATACAGTAAACTGAAAAATAATATATAGAAAAAATATATAGAAAAAAAGAGGCAAAAAATGTATTATAACAATAATTCCATTGTTGTAAAAAAAAAAAAAAAAAGGTGCTCACCTGTGGTCTTTTCATAGTGCTAACATCCTGATTGAAGTGTTAACAATTAACCATTGAGGTTTTTGGCCAGGTGACACATGTATTGACCAATTAGCTCATGTAGTGTCATTTTAAATGGGGATGTTTTGAAATGACAAACAAGTGACTTTATGTCAGATTGTTGTGTCTTATGCAGAGAACCGTGTTCAGTGCATTTAAAAAGTGCCATTTTGAATTGCAAAATGTGTGTAAAGCAGAAAATGTGTTTAGACTTTTGGAAACTTGATAAGAGCTTTTGCTCTCTGTGTGTCAGTTTAAATAATTGTGCTGTGCATGTCATTTTAGTGTGTTAGCAATTGGAAAAAACTGTAATATTTTGTTCACTGTAAGCAATAAAACGTTTTCTGTTCTATCATGTGAACATTACTGTATATGTGGACATACAGTTCCAAACCAAGAAATTTAGTGTAAATAGGGAGGATTGCATGTTTTGCATGCAAATACCTGTAAAACTGAAACATAAAAGTCTATGCAGTTTTTGTAATGTCAACAATAGCCAGTATTTTGAAACCTGGTGTACTTTGATTGACTGCATGTACTTTGTGAAGTGAAAACAAGTGTTATTCTTTGACAGAATCATTTCATTTTGAGTCAGATTTCCAGTGTTTTGGTAAAGTTAGTGTGTGCAGAGAAAGATGTGTTCTATTTTGAAACGAAGAGTTAGTATATATTTAACAAAATGTGTTTTTGAGAAGAAAATTATCCATTTGGCCAGTTGTGTTTTGTAGGTGTGAGTCTGTGTTAAGAGTTTAGAAAAATTATCTGAAGTATGGGTAAGCACTTGTTAGCGATTGAAAAAAACTGTAAAAAAAATGGGTTTGGAGCTGCGTTTGTTTGTAAATAATGACAGATTATTAATTTTGAGTGAACTGTACCTTTAACAAAACCCAAGTCTGAATAAACTGTTATGAAAGAGTCTCTTGTGCTCATTTGTAAGCAGTGGAGGGGTGTGAGCGCATGTCAGGCTTCCTGTATATTTGGCTGAGAACGTGAGAAGAGGTGTAGTTCCCTCATTCCCACTGGGGAGCACCGCTTCTCATCCATCCATCACAAACCCCTGCGTACACACAGAGAGACACACACAAACACTGCGTAACTAACCGTGACGCGTCCAAATTCGCAGGCCAAGTCTAGAGGGGTTTTCCCAGCGTGGTCTCTGAGGCAGGGGTTCGACTGATGTTGGAGCAGCATCTCACTCTGCAAACACACACAGTGCAGTACAGTGAGTACGTGTGTGTGTGTGTGTGTGTGTGGCCTGGTAAACCCTACGTTATGGGGACAAAATGTCCCCACAAGGATGGCAATATCCGAAATCCTTGTTCATGTGGGGACATTTTTTGGTCCCCATGAGGAAATCAGCTTATAAATCACACTAAGTGATGTTGTTTGAAAATGTAAAAATGCAGAATGTCTCCTGTGATGGGTAGGTTTAGGGACAGGGGCAGTGTAAGGGGATAGAATATACAGTCTGTACAGTATAAAAATCATTATGTCTATGGAAAGTCCCCATAAAACATGAAAACACAACATGTGTGTGTGTGTGTGTGTGTGTGCAGCATGTGTGCATAAGCATGCAAGTCTGGCTGTTTATGTGCATTTACTCACTCCTTCATAATGGCCGTGTTGTGATGAGAGGTGTAAAGGGATCTGTCCCTCATCTGATTGGCTGTTGACTGATGACCCTGCCTTGAGCAGCATTTTCATGGGCTCACACTTGCCCTGCCAAGCAGCGTAATGTAAGGGCCGCATCCCTTCAGAAAACAGGAGGTAGTTTGAATGAGAAACATATTCACTACCATTCAAAAGTGTGGGGACTATGGAAGCTTGTTTCCTCCACGGAATAATAAAATTTAAAAGACAATTACAACTTTTTATCTCACAATTCTGACTTCATTTTGATTGCGATTTACAAGGTCCAATTGCGAGAAATAAAGTCAGAAATGCGAGATCTAAATTCTGAGAAACAAAATTCAGATGATTTGATTTTGAGATATGATTTTTATAACACGCAATTGTGAGTTTATCAGCAATTCTGACTTTACAACCAGCAATTGCGAGTTTATATCACGCAATTCTGAGAAAAAAAGTCATAATTGAGAGATTAAAAGTCGCCTTTACCTTTTTATTTTGTATTCATTTGTGGAAACAAGCTTCCATAGGGGACAGTATTTTTTTTTAGATAGAAAATAGAAAACAATTATTTTAAATTAAATAACATTTTCCAGTTTTAACTGTATTTTTGATCAAATAAATACGCCCTTGGTGAGTAAAAGAGACCTTTCAAAAAATATTAATTATAATAACTCTTATTATAATATTAATAACTCTTAGCGATTTTGAACGGTAGTCTATTTTAATAACTGATTCATCTGTATATTGAGTACATACTGAACATATTGTACATATGAGACAGTTAAAAGGTGTGTGTGTTTGTACCATTCTGGTCTTTGATGTCAACGACGGCTTGTGACTCGAGCAACAGCGCAATCAGCTCCACGTTACCATTAAGAGCAGCATGATGCAGGGCAGATAACCTATAAAACAAAAGCACACAAACACAATATGCATTAACCATTTCTAGTGACATATAGAATCTGCAACAAACAAAACAAATCTGCACAGGTTTCTAAGAGGGTAACCTTTGGAATCTATTTAAATATGGTAAAATGTTAAAGAAGGAGGGATCTTTTGGTATAAGAAACATTCATATGGCAAAATTACTGAGACAATAAATGACTCAAATTTAATAAAAGGTGTTATTGTTACAATAAGAGTGGTTGGGTTTAAATTAAAATAACTTGCTGTATCTCAAAAATATGGAAGCCAATTTCTGTCACATAAGAAAAAAAAGTCATGCTTTGGTAAATTATTATGATGTCAAAGTCATATTATCATTGCTTTATGTGTATTAATTAATGTTACTGAATATTTTTCACCTTTATTTGGTACTAAATCTTTTAGCATCTGTCATTCATGTCAACTTCCAACCAGCGACCTACTAGAGATAAGATAGACTTTACTATGGATTCCAAGACAATAGAAGTTCAGGCAGCAGAAGAAAAAAATACTGGACTTCTCAAAATCTGTTTTTGATCAAATTTCTCTCAAATGTATTAATTTATCTCAGTTAGAGACAGAACTGTGCGTGTCCTGAATTTTGTAGAAATTGCCCCCATAATCACCTCACTCTTATTGATTCCATTTAGAACATAGACAAAAATAAAAATTTGATGTTGAAAAACCTGTATTCAACATTTTTAAATTTAAGTTTTAGTTAGTTAAGTTAACCACTTGCACTTAAAATGCAATTAAATAAGGAAAAACTAAGGTGGGTGATGTGTAGAACTTGTGAGTAGAAACAGGGAGTGAATGACAGGCATTACTATTCTGCAGAAAATCTTAAATTAAGCTGTGTGTGTGTACTAATTTCTAGGCCTGCCATGGTCAAGATATCTTCTTCAATACAGGCTAATAGCTATATGTCCTCATAACACCAAAATAAAGCGCATGTAAGAAAACCAATCGCTCATTACCATATCTGAATTTTGAAATTTATTCAAACCAACATAGGTTCGAGCAGGAAGTACAGTAAGACTGGAATTACTGACGACTCGTTTTAGACAGTTCAGAATTGTTTTTTCTTTTTCTTTTGGGAGACAATAACTGCTTTTATCATGCACTTTGTTCATTGAAACTTTAAAGAGCTTTTACATTCACAAACAGCTATATTGCACACTATTATCCAAAAGAGCATAATGGGGCACTTTAAGGCCTAAGTGTAACTTTTTAGAGATTCCCTAATCTAACTTCAATGCAGCTCAACTCTGCCACTTTACTCCGATCCCTCACTGTCTAACTGAGCAGGAGGCTATGACCTACTTCCATGAGTAAGAGATTTCTCTCTGCCAGAGCCCCAAACCACGTGTCTACACACACACACACACACACACACACACACTATCTCTCTCTACTACTAGCACACTGCAGCATTCTAACAACACACCTCTGCTTTAGCTGTAATCTGCACTGTCCACTAGCTAACTTAACCATGAACTCAAAATAGACTGCATGGTACTGACGTCATCAATCACTTCCCTCCAACCACCTAATTGCCATTTCGTATAACATTCACTTTTCAAAATCCAATCAAGTGCCGATGAATAAAATAACGTACTGCCATGTTTCACCTGGAAATACGTTACATTAAGTTGCAAACGCCGTTTCCACACTGGCCACTGAATAGCCCATATCATCTGATCACTACTCAATTTACAGTTTTTCTGAATTGCTAAAACACATTTCTTGAAACCATCACTCACTTTCTCAAAACCTTAAACTTCTATTTAAACCACATTCACAGACAGAACCTCTTACTCTTCAGGAAAAATCAAACAATTGCCTCAAAACCATTTTATCTGTGCTCAAAATCAAACAATCCTCTCAGATCATACAAGTCAAAATTATAAACACTACAGATCATTCATCATTAGACACTACATCAAAAAATGGAGAACACAGAATCCAAAGCATGCAGTTACAAGGAACAATTTATATTGTAACAAAGTAAACTAATTTTGCACTTAGTAATGACAACTTAAATTGTATACTGTATCCACTGCAGTATTGTACTGAATATTGAATAGTATCGAAAGTCTGTATATTCACCACTTGCATACTGTGAAAATACAGTGACCCAACTACAAAAGCCAAAAAGGTTGCAGTAAAAAACTCTAAATGAACAGCATGTTACAGTAAAGTACACTCAGAAGAGTTGTGCGACTGCAGAATCAAGGTCAGTGAGAGAGATTGATTCTGCTTCAGCATCATGTCTTCATGTTGGTTTCTCCACATCTCAGATAATGTCATCTCTGCAGGCAAAAGGAAAAACCCTAAAGCAGATCCAGCCTGGACAACACTCTTCCTCATCCTCATCCTCTTCCTGCTTGTTCACCTCCTCTTACTCATCCTCTTCCTCCTCTCCCTCTTATATTGTTTCCATCCATTGTTGATATTCAGAGCAACATTTTGAGTACATTTTGGGACTCTGAACTGACTTGTATTATGCATAGTTGGTTTGGTCACATCATTAGAAATAAGTGTGAACAATTTTGAGTTGAGTTGTAACTGTGTTGCAGTTTGTGTTTAGCATTTTGAAACATAAGTGCATCACAGTGCAAAATGTTTTATTGAGTGAGAATGTGTTTAGAGTTTTGAAAAAAGAGTGCATGAGATTTGCAAACAGTGTTTTAACTACCTGAACTTGTTTAATGTTTTATGAACTTGTTTAATGAGTGATTTATTCAACAAATTGGTTTAGACTATTGAGAATTTGGTTCAGAGAATGGGGTTTAGTGTTTTAGCAATTCAGAAAAACTGTAATTGACTGTAAACTGTAGTATAGATGAAACTCACCCGTCCGTGTCCTGGAAGTTCACATTCACCTTCTTAGCAGCACCCAGGAGCTCTGCAGGAGAAAACAGAATATTTGGAACAAACAATAAAGATAAAGAATTAATGCGGTTTATAATTGTAAAGGGAGATGTTTTATTAATTTGGCCAAACGGACATATTTGTTAAACTAACAAAAAACATTATTGGTCAGACATAAACATAATTAATGCGATGGTTACATATGAAAAGATGGCATGAAAATATAGTCAATCATAAAAGACATGCTTTGTGTTTACTTATAATACATTAAAAAATATATATTTTTAAAAACAATAATTGTATAGTATAATAAAAACAAATAATTAGGTGTTAATTCCACAAGGTAATGACAATGTTTAATTCCACCTTGTCATCTAAAATAAAATGTTTTAAATATAATGCTTCTAAAAATGTAGTTTACATTTCAAAATGTGATTATTTTTATATGCCTATATGGTGAAATGTTAATGGGTACTTCATGCTGAAAAATGAAAAAAGTCACACATAAAATTGCACACTAAATTATGTGAATTATATTCCTATTTAAAATGTATTCTTCTTAATCATTCCTATGATGTCATACTTTAGTTATTATGCCTGCTTTAGTAATGCCTGCGATTTCAGCAATCCTATAAGATCATTGCTAATCGCACTGTACAACATGGATCTAATAAACTTGGGTAGGACATGTATGTAGACTGTACGATAATGACACCTATTGAATCGACTCAGGTTATGCTGCATCCCAGACGAGGGTGGATGTGGGAATATCTCAAATTAAATGTCCCACTTCAGACCTCGGTGAGTTACAGGCAATCAGACGTCCGAGCTGTCTGGAACACAGCATTATGTAGAAGAATAAAACATCATCATACGTGGTAAACAAACAGAGCTAGATGAATCGCAATTTGGCAATTGTGGTTTTTAATGTGCGCTGAAAAGAGGAGGAGGAAGTGAAAGAGGAGAATATGGACCTGGTCATGGCTAGTGAAAAGAGGCCAACTTGGCATGACAATTTAGCAAATGGAGCTTGAGGTAATAGTTTTAAGTTTTAGCACCCTGCAGCGCTGATCAACACACCATTTCATGTTGAATTTTCATTGGCTAGTTAGTAGACGTAGGTTATTATTGCAGGCTATCTTTGGTCTCAAGACAGTGACAACGGCCGTCTTTGAACCTCTCTCACTGTAAGAAATAGGACCACCTTTAGGATCCACGACCACAGAAATCACCCAGATTCGTCATCTTTCATCTGGGACAGCCCAAAATCTTACAATTTATACAAGGCATAATAGACTATCTGGGTTTTGTGCCTGTTTGGGTGGGTTTTGCGTGTGATTAGTTCTGTTTCCTGTGGTTTCCATTGGTTATTCATTGTTTGATTATCAGTTACAACTGTTGCTCATTTCGTTGATTGGTTTGTTCTGTGTATTTAAGCCTTGGTTTTCCTTCAGTTCTTTGTCAGTTCTTGTCGTGGTTTTACGGTTGTTCTGTTTCCGTTGAATATTTTGAGTTTTGTTTAGCACATATAAGCCTGGTTTCACAGACATGCATTTCAGTCTGGGACTATGCTTCAGCCTTGTCTATGAAACTGGGATATATTGACACTGCTGCAAATAGATCCTTTCCGTTTGTGCAACCGTTTGTGACAACGTTGAAGCAGGATCCTAGTTAGCAGTTATAAAATACTTTCCCACCATGTTTATATTGAGGACTAAGGTCAAAGGGCAAAGTGGAAAAGTCACAGAGGGGATTCCTCTCAGCCAAAGCCAGCAGGTAGAGTTTCCATTCATTAAACTCAAACAAAACTGTTTAATCACAGCACAATGACATATTACAGCAAAACACTGACAATACTAATCAAAATCATGCATTAAATTCTGGGTGATATTTCCATCAAATGTCTATGGCTTGATACATTAATCTCCAGATGTATGTGTGTGTGTGTGTGTGTGTGTGTGTGTGTGTGTGTGTGTGTGTGTGTGTGTGTGTGTGTGTGTGTGTGCTCTCAATGAAAGTGGTCCAGATGGCAGCCTTCTCAGAGGGTGAGACAGAGATGGGAGTGTAGAGAAAGACAGAAAGCAAGAGAAATTTGAAATGCAGAAAAAAATGTCACTAAATGGTGAATTAAACAACCTGTGTGTGTGTGTGTGTGTGTGTGTGTGGCTCGTTTGACCTTAATAGCAGTCTTATTCTACTAAACATGCTAAAGAAGCTATTAATTATGTATGAATGACATTATTATTCATACTCGCTGATCACAGCCTAATCAATTATGCTTGTACGGCGGTGGTGATGATAAATTAGTCAATTAATTTCACTATTCAACTTTATCTCTAAATTAATAGAAACGTAATTATTGCACATTTAATATACAACTAATTAAGGATATAATGTTCGACAAACACACTCCCAACACCTTCAGAAACAACGCAATGGAATGAGAAAAACGCAAATGAGCATTTCCATGACGACTCAATGTCACTGTGATGCTAATTAGAGAATATGATACCATGGCAACTCCTCACCTGAAGTTCCCATGCAAAGAATTTCTAGTAACGGTGGTGGTGGTATCACGATAAAGGAAGAAGTTAAGGGCAGAAGCATACATTTTGCATACATACAAACAGGTGCACATACAGTCACACACCATGAGGTGTTTTGGAACTCAGTCATAATCCTTCCATGTGATAAATTATTCATACCATTATCACTGCAACCTCAATGGTGCCTGTTGCTATGGAAACCTTGACCTTAACCATGACAATAAAAATCAGTGTTGCCCAGCCCCTGCTCATGAGCGCACAAAACCTCCTGTGTTTTAAAAATTCTTTATTACTCATCTTCCCTTGGATCCTCTTTCAATATTGCATTGAGTTTATTCACAGCAGACCCAGCTGGAGTGTTGCAGAGTGTGCAAGACTTGGAAATCTACAAAAGGTTAAAGGTTAAGATGATATAATCCATCATCTGTCATGGCAAAATGCTGAAATCATATTTTTCCCCTGAAACCCAACAAGGCTTCTGCCCAAGTAATTCTCAAAAAGAACTCAATCCCTGGCATTATATTGCCATGCAGTTTACGGCCTTTTAAAGGATTACTTCACCCATGATCGAAAATCTTGATATCATTTACTCACCATCATGTCGTTCCAAACTCTTAGTTTCATGGAGCACAAAGTGAAAGATTTAGCGGAATGTCCGAGTTGCTCTCTTCCTTATAATGAAACAATGAATACCAAGCTCCAAAAAGGGGTGTAAATGCATTAAAACTAGTTCATATGACTTGTGCACTATATTCCAAGTCCTCTGCATTCACAGAAAGCTGTGTGTGAGAAACAGACTGAAATTGAAGTCGTTATTACTGAAAATCCAGCTTTGCATCTGTGGACACCCCTCACTTTTATTGTAAGAAAAAGAGTCGCTTGGACAAGCTGGTTACTGTTTTATGTTCAACAGAAGAAAGAAAGTCATAGTTTGGAAAGACATAAGAATGAGTAAATTATAGAATCTTTATAATTGGGTGAAATGTTCCTTTAATATTAAATGCTAAAAGGATATAATCTGACAATTAATGCTGGTATGTGGATACCTTCTTTGCCCTTTATTAATGCTGAAGAAGCTGTATTGTTTATTTTTAATAAATCCCTGGATGCGCACGTGACTTTGCCTGAACAGTGGATGTGATTGGATAACTGGACTAACCGGACCTTTCTCGTCGCATAGCATCTCAAATGTTGGTTTGATCATTCTGAAATGCCTGAGCCAAAGTCTGTCATCAGAATGATTCGGTTTAATTCCCTTCCAAAAGTGTCTCACATGATTGAGTTCCCAAACACCAGGAATCCGAACACATGACAGCGTGTATTGCGTTACGTCTGAGAGCTCTGATATGTCCTTTATGATGCAGGAAAAAGTGCCACAGTGGCTTCCCTGATTGCAGCAACTTCCATTTTTAGCGCCATTTTCCTTTGAACACAACGCTGCTTTATTCGCAAAAGTTAAATTCACAACTTTGGATTGAAACATAGTTATTGTAGGTATAAGGCAATGTTTTTGGACTTAAATAGGTATTACAGAAAGACTGAGCCATCATGACATGAACCAGTTAAGTTCATTAGCTATGCAGCGCACTGATAAATTTAGAAAGTCACAGCTGGGAAACATTAAAAAATGTCTCTATTAGTTCCTAATAAACCAACAGTCTCTCACTTCAGAGATTCAAGTAGCACTCAGACCCTCTGATAGTCATGACTCCCTGGCTTTTGAATACCAGTCTCTTCACCACATGAAATCAAGACAGTTGTTGAAACATACAGCCAATGGGAGGCCACCTGTAGCATGGCGATTTCATGCTACTTATGGTGGATAAAATGTAGATGCCCTCATTGCCCTCTATTAATGGTGAAGAAGCGGTACTGCTTTTAAAAAAAATTAAATTAGGCAAAGTTAGGCTGTGGGCCAGATGAACCATATGGGTAATTAGGCACATGCCCACACAACATCCACAGGACAGTCATTATTTTTTACATTTACAGCTATTGAACAGAGATACACACTTTACTTTCAAAACACAGTTTTTGTCTAGCCTGTTCTGCACTTTTTTATCCAACTCTAGTGCTGCATGAAAGCCTATAAATTACCAAGCCTCTCACACCTTAACACTATTCCGCTATTGTTCTTATTGTGGTCTCTAGTTCTAAAGAAAAGGGGATAATCGTTGCACTAAAGCAGCAGTTTTAAAGTCCCTACATTGTACTTCATTTTGTTAGTAATTATGTAATCAATTCATTGACTGCCTATGACACAGAGGCTAGACAAGCATGTGACTGACTGACATCAGATTCACAATCACAGATCAATTCCAGAGCAAATGCTCAGCCCGCAGGTTCAATCTAGATCCAAATGACAGTAATGTATCAGTATATTGATACTTCACTGTAATTCACCCGGTGTGGCTTACAGTAGGAACATTATGGATAAATACTAAAATAACACTGGTAAAGAACAGAGTTAAGAGAGAAAAGAGTGGGGTAGAAGCTCTGAATTATGTGAAGAAGCATCTTATAGGTATATATTTATATTTATGCATTTGGCAGATGCTTTTATCCAAAGCGACTTACATTGCATTTGAAGGTATTCTAATAATTTTATATTCTAATAATTGAGGTAAATCTTAATAGTAAAAAAAAAAAAAAAAAAAATGAATGTTGAAAACCAAACTGTTTTGGTTCCCATTGACTTACACTTTATTTTGAATTTTTCTCAAGTCAATACAACAGTATATAAGTCAATAGAACAGAAACTGTTTTACCAACATTCTTTAAAATATTTCCTTTTGTTTTCCACAGAAGAAAGTTATAGGGGTTTAGAATGATATGAGGGTGAGTAAATGAAGACAGAATTAAAATTTTTGGGGTGAACTATCTTTTAAAATTGCAAAAAGGTTGTGATAAATACTAATTTGCGTCGTTTTTTTCCCCATAATTCCAGTGTGAGTCCTCGTCCTTTTGAGGCGCATGCAAAGTGGATGCACACCACAGAAAACATGTGTCTTCTTGACATGTCGACAACATGAACCAAACTCTTCCAGTCTCAGCAAGAACGAGTGTTTTAGGGTGTTTTTAGTGATATGTAACATAACTGCAACCAAAAAGCAACATTGTAAAAAAAAAAATGTTCTTTCTGCATGGTACATATAGGTAATAACCTTAATAACTAGCTCATAACTTGCTGTTTTATGTTTGAGAACCTCATAGTGTGAGGAAAAGTTACATTTATTACTCAAGGACCTCGGAATGTTCAACATTCCATTCAGATGCAACATTAATCTGTCAATCTGCGTGATATTGATGCTATACGTGCGATAGTGTTAACACAGAACATGACTTACTGAGCTTCAAATCGCCTGAAGACTTATCCAGCCTTATCACTGGTTATGAAGATAGCGAAGGATACAACACAAGTTCAATACAAAAGAGGTGTCTAGAGCTGCAAACCTTTCATGGAACTGACATTGAGGTTAATATTCACAATTCAGGAATTAGATTAAGGTTACCCAAGTGTACTCCCACAAGAGGAAATGGAAAGGGAGTATAATTTATAGTAGAGGATAAGGTTCCCTCTGGCGGCGTGATATACTTTATGGGTGAATCTTACCAAACCTGTCAAGAACATGTCCAGGTCATAATTCAAAACAAACTCAAGAATGAAGCCTCCATTGTCAATAATGTAATTTAAAAAATATTATATAAAATATAATCTATTATTTAATTTATTTGTAATGAGAATCTAAAGAGTCAATCAAATTCTATTTCAGTTGTATTCATACATGAATATATAAAAATTCAATTTAATTTAATTATAATCTATTGAGAAAATTGTCTTCCTTTCTTTGTGCAATAAATAATGAAAAAATATAATCCCTTCATTTTAGACTAATGTGAGATTCACCTTTAAAAGCATAAATAACTGCACACAATGGCACAGTGAGAAAATGATTTGAGTAACCAAATATATAATTCATATATTAATAGCATTCCTCCATGCTTGTTTTCTTTTTTTTTTAAAGGAAGTAATTTTATCTCTCAGCTCTGGAGCATAATCTGGGACAAGCACAGTAATCTGAACAACACACACAAACACACACACACACACACACACACATATTGTCTCCCCCATTCTTAGGCTCTAACCCATAGCTATAATTATATTTAATGATTATCATTTTAAAATGACCCGAAAGCATGAGCACTAAATATAGGAAGAATTGCAAAGCACATGCTGAATACTGCCACATTTACCACTTTACTCCCTTTGAATTCTGCGAGTTATATTTGGTTCTTTGTGTCAAAGTAAATGTACCACGGTCTCTTCAATACCACCAAAAAAAGGACTAGTGTGCACTGCATATTTACACACACTCTCACAATACACACACACAAACCCTCAGCATCCCTCAGCATCATCTAACTGTGTTTAGTTTAAAGCAGCCATGGCCTGGAGCTGAAGCAAGCTGACTGTGAAAAGAAAATGAGAGAGAGAAACATGGAGAGAACAACCATTTTCTTCCACTAGTTTGGCCTCACATGCCGTACACGTGACTGTCAATTTCACACTAGACTCTAAAAATACATATGAGGGAACCCATAGAAAAGTTCCTCCTAGACAGTAATGAGATTAAATAGACTTGTTTAAAAAGTTCTCCAGAGAACAATATATTGATTATCAAAAAGATATAGCTTTATACTTATGACTTTATACTTTATAACTGTATGTCTCATTTATGTCTCATCTTAGACAAAGATATATTTCATTAATGTAAATCCAAAAGTTTTTGTCCAAATTAGTTCGGGATATTTTTTTCAATCGCTTGTGGTTTCTATTTCGAATGTGTTGTGCTACATAGCCCCGCCCACCATGAAATCTCATTGGGTCAAAATTTCTCTCCACTCTATAGACCTCATGTAGCCCCGCCCCTTTTAGCACTGCACTCATTGTGTTCGGTCTTCCAGTTTTTATTTCCACAACATTAAGGTAAGATCTTACATATTTATGAATGACCAGCTCGTTTTAAAATCTTCCCGGTCTACTGACACTTGTTTTAACATCCGCTTCAAACATTACAATGCTCATGTTAACTTTCATTAACTCTACACTTCACCAGTAATGAATTACTCTTCAACAGCGATGCTATAGAAATATACATGCTAACACAAAAACGGAAGTTCAAACACAAAATTCTAAGGCTGGGCGCATGAGGTCTGCTGTATGTCGAGTACAACAGTCTTTTTAACAATAACTTTTAAAATGTTAAAGACTAAGGTTGTTTATCGATGATGCTTTAGTTGAAGCCATCAGCATTATTTCAACTTATTTTTTTTTTAATAATCACGTTGAACAGCATAATTCTTGGTGAAAAACTACATTACCAATGATTCTGCAAAGAAATCTCCAATAAGTCAGTATAATGGCCCTATGCTCTCAAAATGTTTTGTATGCATATTTTGCAATAAACACAAAATATAGTGATTATAATCAACATCTTTAAATCAATAGCTTTATATTTCTTCAAAAAAATTTATTTGATTACATCATATGCAATGCTTCATGGGATTGTAGTTCTTTCTCTCAAAAAAAGCCTTTATGTACACAGTCTTGTACCTTTGCCTTCTTGTCTACATTTTTGCTACAAATTATTGTTGTGGTTCACCTCATATCAAGTTGGTTTGGTTCATGACTAAGAAAGATTTTTTTTTTTTTATTCTTATGGGAAAAATTAATTGGAAAAATACAATACTGGAAAAGTGGGCATTGTTGCACTCTATTAAATGTTAAATATGTGCTGATTGGCAGACATGCTTCTCTGCTGGTGTATGTGCACCATAGTAATGAGATAAGTAATTTAATATTAATAATATCCAATGTAACAACAAGAAAAAGCAGCTTCAGATCTCAAGTTCAAGCAGAAACAGTGTTTTTGTTCCTCTGTGGTTATTTCTCGTCACCTCAAGGATTAGCCTACCCCACCAAAACACACACACACACACACACACACTCACACCAACACAGAGCCTTAAGAGGATAAAAAACGGATGTGCAGCATGTCGATGCCCAGACACACGGCTCTAGTCTGAGCCAATACAGATGCTCAGCATTGCCAGGTCACTCAATTGACAAATAGTTTTATGCATAACAGTACTTAAGCATGTACAGTGTCTCCACATACACCAGTGTTCATCTCAGCATGAGAAAGACAACATAAAGCATGGAAGTGAAAAACAATGAGCAATTTTTTTCCTTTATATTTTGAGTATAAAATATATTTAAAATATGATATATCATATGAAATATATTTACTGGAAGAACTCTTGGAAGAGCTTGGCTCTTGGCTGCTTATATTCCCTTTGTGTGGATGATTATTTAAACATGCTCAGTATGTTTTTGATGGTAATCTCCCTATTATTTGAGTCAGATTGATAATATCCTCATTAAAGTCACTGAGTTATTTAAGAGACAATCCCAGCTGAGGACAACATCACAAACGAGTTGAAATGATGTTTGTAGGAGATCATGAAGGACTTTCATGCTGTGTTATTGTAGCCGTTTCTCCATAGCAGAATCATCTAACAAAATGTGAAGCTTCCTCTGAAGTCAGCATCAAATTGAAAAGTCTCACCCTAACAAGAAATTCAGTTATCATGTTGTTCCAAAACTGTTTGACTTTGTTTCTTACATTAAAGACAAAAAGAGAAGAAGAACGTTGACACATCTATTTCCCATTCAGTTAAAGCATAGGAGCCGGTTGCACCAGCTTTACGTACAGTAAGTTACTTAACTTAGCAGCTGTGACGTAAAGGGGCATCAGCTCATGCACTACTAAATATTTTAGTTTAGTAGTGATACAAACTAAACACAATTGGCTATTTTAAAAAAGGGGAGGGGCTGTTTGATATGTCCCACCCTGTGGAAATTACGTTAAAATATTGAATAAAGCTGCGCGTTTCAAGGCTCTTCGTGGGACTTTACGTATGAGTTAGTTACAAACCATCTAGTATTAATGTGTTCCTAGTGAGGACTTTACATTCCAATTTAAGTAAAAACATACGAAAGTCTGGTGTAACTACCCAGGAACTGCAAGTTAAAAAACCAATGTGCTTAATTACAAGTATTCTGAAGCCATAAAATAGATACGATTGTCTGTGAGTAGCGACTTAAATGCTCACATACCTGTTTGGAACAACATGAGGGTGAGTGAATGATGGCAGAATGTTTATTTTGGTGTGATGTTTCAGATGTTATTTTCCAAATCCCAGAATGAACCCACAACAGCTTTACAAAATGACACAAGCAGAACCAGCACAACAAGTCATTTTACTGAAGGCCTGCCTTGTTCTATTTTCATCTCCAAGACAAGACCTGTCAAGCGCAGCTCAATGCAGCAAAAACCTGTGCTGTCCAGACTCCAGCTGACCTACCATAACCTCCGAAATATCTTACTACACATTAACATCAACAGCTTCAGGTGCTAGACAACATGCATACCACGCTGCTGCTGCCTGTTGTGCAAGGAAATGTACTCGTTGTTTTCCTATGCCTTTAGGGAGGGAGGGAGGGAGGGAGGGAGGGAGGGAGGGATGAAGGAAGGAAGGAAGGAAGGAGGGAGGGAGGGAAGGAGGGAGGGAGGAAGGAAGGAAGGAAGGAAGGAGGGAGGGAGGGAGGGAGGGAGGGAAGGAGGGAGGGATGAAGGAAGGAAGGAAGGAAGGAAGGAAGGAAGGAAGGAAGGAGGGAGGGAAGGAGGGAGGGAAGGAAGGAAGGAAGGAAGGAAGGAGGGAGGGATGAAGGAAGGAAGGAAGGAAGGAAGGAAGGAAGGAGGGAGGGAGGGAGGAAGGAAGGAAGGAAGGAAGGAGGGAGGGAGGGATGAAGGAAGGAAGGAAGGAAGGAAGGAGGGAGGGAGGGATGAAGGAAGGAAGGAAGGAAGGAAGGAAGGAGGGAGGGAGGGAGGGAGGGAGGGAGGGAGGGATGAAGGAAGGAAGGAAGGAAGGAGGGAGGAAGGAAGGAAGGAAGGAGGGAGGGAGGAAGGGAGGGAGGGAGGAAGGGAGGGAGGGAGGAAGGAAGGAAGGAGGGAGAGAGGGAGGAAGGAAGGAAGGAGGGAGGGAGGGAGGAAGGGAGGGAGGGAGGAAGGGAGGAAGGGAGGGAGGGAGGAAGGGAGGGAGGGAGGAAGGGAGGAAGGGAGGGAGGGAGGAAGGGAGGAAGGGAGGGAGGGAGGAAGGGAGGAAGGAGGAAGGGAGGGAGGGAGGGAGGGAGGGAGGGAGGGAGGGAGGGAGGGAGGAAGGAGGAAGGAGGGAGGGAGGGAGGAGGGAGGGAGGGAGGAAGGAGGGAGGGAGGGAGGAAGGAGGGAGGGAGGGAGGAAGGAGGGAGGGAGGGAGGGAGGGAGGGAGGAAGGAGGGAGGGAGGGAGGGAGGGAGGGAGGGAGGGAGGGAGGGAGGGAGGGAGGGAGGGAGGGAGGGAGGGAGGGAGGAAGGAAGGAAGGAAGGAAGGAAGGAAGGAGGGAAGGAAGGAGGGAGGGAGGGAGGGAGGGAGGGAGGGAGGGAGGGAGGAAGGGAGGAAGGGAGGGAGGGAGGCAGGAAGGGAGGGAGGGAGGCAGGAAGGGAGGGAGGGAGGCAGGAAGGGAGGGAGGGAGGCAGGAAGCGAGGCAGGAAGGAAGGAAGGAAGGAAGGAAGGAAGGAAGGAAGGAAGGAAGGAAGGAAGGAAGGAAGGTTCTTGCCCAACCAATCACGTACACTTTACCAAGTAAACACTGGGATGTTGTTAAAATCTCCAGCCTTTACATAGCAGCGGTGTCAGAATGCCACAGTGAAGTGGACAACTAAAGTCAACAGAAGAAGGGGGAAATTCTTTCACAAGGGGGGGAAATGTTTTTTGACATTTTAAATGTATGAGACGTTTTATACTTTGACTGGTTGCAAGCAGAAAACAAATAAATGCAATACATCTGCCACCAAATGTTTCAAATTAGCCATGAAAAGGACCAGCTTATATGAATCTGCAATTTAGACAAGGGAATGGAGGTTGCAAAATAAAAATTTTACTGAATGATCTTCTTTCGCGTTTTCACCTTTATGATTTGGATATACTGAATACAGGAGTTGTTGTTTTTTTAGACTCTAACAGGAACATTGATACACCGAATGGAGCCAAAGCAAAAGGTTAAGTGCTCTTCTCAAGGACACAAGGGCTCCGGTCAAAGGAAACGGCCTGTGCAGGAATCTGTGTCACCCTGTTGAAAGTGCAGGTTCGTCCTGCAGCACCGCACACACTTGGACTTGTACATACAGATGAATCTTCAGCGTTCACATTCTCACTCCACATTTGGCCTCAAGTCCAATGGAACCTCCATGTCTGGGAAAATTACGGCCCAACCAATCAGTGTCAGCTTCAACAGCGGACGGATCAGTTTGAGTTCACAATGCGAAGCTCTGACAATGACAACGACAAAACCGGCACTGGGGAAGCCATCGTAAAACCCACTTTAAAGATTCAACAGTTATGGATGCATAAAAGCTGGATGCAAGTAATTGAACTGCTACTAAACACTCACTCCATCTTCTGACTTGATCTAAGGTCAGACAGCATTCAAGGAACCAAAAACGTAAAAAATACACAAGAAATGTTTGAATGAACAAAGATAAATCATAACCTGTGGCCTTACAACTAAATTTTTGGCTGAATAACCATGCTTTAAGGAAAATATGGCAGAATTAACACTGTGATGCAGGAATTTTTAAAACACAAATAATGTTAAAAAATAATCTTAATCATTGAGTTATTTTGGTTTTATATACTAATATAGTAGGCCTATGTATTATTAATTTTAACTGACTTTTATTTTTATATTTTAATTTTGGTTTAAGTTTTAAGTTTAAGTCATTTTATTATGTGGTTTTGTCATTTTTATTTTGTTTTTATTTAGCTTTATTATTTCAGTTTTAGTTTTAGCAATTTAAGTGCTTCAACTTGCCAAGACAATTTCAAGCTTTTCGGACAATATTTATATTATTTATTTTTTTCACCTTTAATTCAATTTCAATTAACAACACTTGTGTTTATTTAAACTTCTAAACACAAACATAATGATTCCATATCTTAATAATATGGAAATAATAATTCAAAAAGGAGTCATTCTGAGCGAGTAACACATCTGTAGTGTTCACCATGCATCAGAGATTTAAATGCAAAAGATGTAAATGTTCCAGTCTCCATCGAGGTGAATATCTGAAGTGTAGTGATATATTCCCTGGATGTGAGATACGCATACAAAAATTTCTGTCTATGAAGTCTTGTGTGTTCTCATGTGTTCTCCTTTAGGGTGAGATAAATGGTATTTCTTTCTCTGTCTCTCACTCCCTCTTTCTTTTTCTGAGAGTGCATTGATGTTCATGGCTGGTTGAGCTGATGTGTTCTGGCATTTTCTTTTCGCTGGTTTGGGAATGTCCTGCTCACACCATACACTGTGGCTAGAGTACACACACACACACACACACACACTGTGGAAAGATGAGGCCCTGTGAAGAGGCACAGTTGCAGAAAAACAGTAACACATGAATATGAATGAAGTTCATGTTAAGAAATGTAACTTGTAGTCCAAAAACATCTCTCAAGTTTGTGAATCTACAAACACAATGCCTGTTTTCACCTAGTAAAAGGATTTATCTGATACAGGGGAAGCATTTCCAATTGTCAAGCATGGGTTTCATTTTGTTTGTGTATGCGATAAGGAATGAGTCAGTGCTGGAATTTGTGATTTTTAATATTTTGCTGACTGCTCAATGAGGTTGTTATCAGTAACAGAAAGCATCAGCGTTTTTTTCTCCGACTATCTGCTGTACTAAAATCACTAAACAAATGTGCCGCCACTCCTGATACACATCCACCCATGCCAGTTTGGTTCATTAAAATAGAAAGATTAGAAAACAAAATTCCTCATACACAAAGTGATAACACTTGCCTAAAGAATGCCAACCCTGCCAACTCAGGAACTTCTTCCATTAAAGAGGACTTTTATGCTACATTTTCAACTTTTTTTAGTGTTTAATGTTGCTGTTTGAGGTCTGCAATGTTACAAAGCACAAAGTCACTCTTCAAAAGGAGTTCTTCTCTGTATCAGTGCGCACTGTTTCTGAACTCTCTGAAAAGCCTCGATTGTAGTCTTGAGTTTTCTTCCAGGAATGAACACATATTCCTCATTTAAATAATTTCCCGCCCAACGCATACGCAAAGAAAGGACAAGGCCTGGTTGAGTTGCATTAGTATTGTGTTGAAACCAAGCGTGCCGCACAAGCCCTGAAAAGTGAAGCCAAAATGTCTTGATCGCCCCCCAGTGACTGGTCCTAGTATAGGTCATGAACCCCGCCTCCCCGTGTTATTCAATTTGACGTGAGACCAACTAAACAATTAAATTACACTTCAAATATCTTTTTTTCCAAAAGTGGTTTCTGTCATTTGCTGTCGTTTTAATCATGCTGATGCAAGTTCAAGTGTCTGTTTTTAAATAAGTTTGTTTTTAGTTAGTTACGTGATACTATAAAAACGGTGGCGTAACGTCATGATTGACAGCTGTGACTGACAGGATCTCTGAGCGAAGTAGTCACTTTACTTCCTGCTCACTACTGCGCAGGTCTGGTCCCGAGATCGCTACTGCTCAGACTCAAGTCCCAATATGTCAGCGCCGTATCGGGACATTGGCGGCTTCACTTCTCACCAATGGAAGAGAGCGAGGGGGCGTCGTCCATCTTTTTTACAGTCTATGGTTGAAACTCGCAGTTATGGTAAGGGGCGTGACATTTCCCAAACACGCTCAAAGCAGTTTACCAATCACAACAGACTGGTCCAGCCAACCAATCAGAGCACATTACACTTTTAGGAAGTAGAGACTTGAACAAAACAGAGCATTTCTGAGGTGCTGCAGTTATAAAATATAAAATATGCAGTTATAAAAATAATTGTTTTTTGATCATTCACGCATGAAAACCAATTCTAGTAGACCCCAAAAACAAAATCGAGACTTTGTAATAGGGCATAATATGCCCCTATTTGTAACATTAGAAAACAGTACATGTCGTTGCTTCTTACAAATAAAAAAACAATAGAAGTAATTAACTGCATTTAGAAATGAACTGTGTTAATATTTCTTTTCCACATTTTAGTCCACTGACCCAAAGCAGAACTTTCAAGAACCGTCACAGGACCCCAAATTGAAAAATGTCATGTTAGACAGATGATTAATACTTGACATTCAATTCTCATATTCAACTCCACTGTCCCCATCACTTCTTAAAGTGACACTCATATAACCTGTCAGAGGATTCACATTTACAGAAAACGAATAATCCGGCCAAGAAAACTAGCCTCAAGCTAGTTTTCTGCAGTCGTATCTGATGCAATAATCCATCTTTTATTTGATGGCTAAATTACAATATACTAATCTTTAAATGTAACAAACCAGCACATATATTAAAAAATACCATTTAAAACTATTACAAATGCTGTTAGCTGGTAAATGATCAAACATCTGGTCCGCTTGGATTTTCTTTTTATCTCTTAAGACCTTTTGGGAAACGTGAAAAGGAAATCACTGACAGAAATATACTAAAAATAGGTCAAATTACTAAGTTACACTTACTTCATATGCAAATCTACCTGTTCATTCTTAAAAAAATTACAAAACTATTACAAATGCTGTTAGCTGGTAAATTATCAAACATCTAGTCCACTTGGGTTTTCTCTTAAGACCTTTGGGAACCATGTGAAAAATGAAATCAGTGACAGAAATATACTAAAAATAGGTCAAATGTGCTACTTTGTGCATGGATTTTTGAGAACCATTTATGCTGTGAACAAACATTTCTGAAATGCTTTTATTTTTCCCTGCTTTCCATCTGTTCTGCTGCTTGAATGAATCTGCTCGTGGCTTGTCATTCATAAAAGATTTGAAATAACAAGAGAAGTAATTAATTATTTCACAATCTCCAAATCAGACTTTTTATTACATGCACAAAAAGTTCAACTATGTGTTGTTACTTACTGAAGCTATTTCTTCTTAAATTACATTAATTTATCTGATGTCAGGTTAATTCATTCATATTAAACAGGAAAATTCTTGGAAATGCTCAAACGGAACTGGAATATACTTACTGCTCTATATGCTAGTCGCAGTAGCAGGTGTTTTAAGTGCCCTGGTGTCAATGATCAGTGGTTAACTGCCCATGCAAGAACAACATTTAACTGCTCTAGAACAAGAAGGAGTTTCTCGAAGCAACCGTGTCAAATCAACCACCTTAAGATATATGAATCTTTTACAGGAACTAATTTAATCTGTTGGGAGGTCTTGGACATCTGCTCTACTGAATCAATTTGTTCAGATAATGGTGAGCAACACATGTTGTTTAAAAGAGTATAAAAATACTTTGATTTTAAACATTTTATGTGGAAGCACAAAAGCAATTTATCTACATAGAAATGACTAGTTAAACGTACTTTATATCAGGTCAGTTATACTCAAATCTACACGTTCATTCATAAAAATTACACAAAGGCAGACAATGCTTCAAAAGAAATGTTGGGAGTGTACCCAGAATCGCCAACTAATTTAAGGTTTAGACTGATTAGAAGCACTAACCTCCATAATGGTGGCTTCAAATAAAACAGCATAAATTAGCACACAACCGCATTAGTAACACTAAACTGAACTTTAAAGGCAACTATAGTCTTATTAATTACCAGCATCAACTATTTACAATCCTTATTTTTTGCCCTGGCTACCTAATTAAATATCCATATTCAAGAGTCAATGGCCACTCCCTCAAACACCACAGTTGAAACAACTCATATATATATATATATATATATATATATATATATATATATATATATATATATATATATATATATATATATATATATACTGTATATACGTGCATATATATAAAGATATACAAGATATTGTATATTGTAATTAACAGAGCAAAATGTGTGCTAAATTCACTGTCTTCTGATGTAGTTTCAGGGGAAGCATAAGAAAGATGGTATCAAAGGTCAAGGGAAAGAAAGTTCAAGGAGATCATCTAATAAACCTTTAGAGAACATACATTTTAATTTATGAGTCTCTTGAGAGATGAGAACATCTACAGCCCAACAGCAGAACATATTGGACATTGACATAAAGGTGTTAGCAAGGGTTTAGCAACCATCACAGAAAGGATGTATGGAGTCAGCCATCCCGACACACCAACTGATCCTCACTTTTACTATGCCTTCAGAGGAAAACAATAACTACTCTCTTAAAAGAATATCTACAAAGGTAAATAAGTCTTCATTCACGTCTTTATTCAGCACACACACTCTACAGGTATAAAGAAAAATCTGTGCTCTTTTTTCCAGATGATGGTGTCTAAAAATGCACCAGAAAAAAAGCTTTATGTTTCTTTACCAACACAAGGAAAAGAAGGGCATCTTCGGTATAGCTATTATTGTAATACTGTCTCTCTCACACACACATACACAGAGAGAGAGAGAGAGAGAGAGAGAGAGAGAGAGAGTGGCCTGCTTTCATTTCAGGCCGCCCCTCCTACCATAGCAGGAGATGCATCTCTGACCACCTGGGATGTTACCCAGCACTGGAAGTGGTAATTGCATTTCAATTATAGGCATGTGTGTGCGTATGTTTGTGTCGCATGTGTCTGATCTTGTGCTACAGTCACTGTATATATAGTATAGGACTGTATAGGATTCATTGTATAAATAAGAAGAACAGCTATTCCAAACGAGCATGATTTGTGACCCACCAAAACAGTTCAATATTATCTGCATCCTCAATATGGAGTTTTAAGGCCCGGTCACACCAAAGACGATAACTATAATGATAACAGAGCATTTTAAGGGATGATTCAAGGATGATAATTAATGTATTTTATACGTTGTATATGTATATTATACAACAGTTATAAAAATCTTTCTAAATGTAAAGGAATAGCAGAGTTAACACCACAACTATAATGATAACGCCACAGAGGAATTATATCATGGAATCACTTTCAAAACTATTTTTCCAGCTGATGAAAGATAAAAACACTGACAGCCAATCAGAATCCATAAAGACCTTGAACGTTTAAAGTGACAGACCACAAAACTGCAGCGCATGCTTATAATGTTACTGTGCATTGGTGTGGATGCTAATATAGTTAAATGATGGCACCTAGCAATACACATATGGTATACCTATTTCAAACAGTAATGTGACCTGGCGACCTCCAATGATAAAATCGCTGTCAGCGTGAACGCCCCTTTACACGTCATAATGGACAGACGCCCAAACAGCAGAGTGAGTGGCCTCTCTCTCTCTCTCTCTCTCTCTCTCGTGCTCACACACTTTATTACTCTGACATCTGGCGCTTTTCACTAATATAATCCCTCTTCCCTTCCCAAGCCTCATGCTTCCCAACATGGACAAACAAGATGGTATCTATCTATCTATCTATCTATCTATCTATCTATCTATCTATCTATCTATCTATCTATCTATCTATCTATCTACAGGTAGCTTGAAATAAAATAAGGACAACGTTTCTAGCTATCTGATAGGAATAACAGGTACTTTGATATAAAATAAAGATGGTAGCCTATCTATCGACATTATAAATCTATATAATTTGAAGAATGGTCAGGTACTTAATGAGCCATAACTGTAAAATGCCAATATCCATCTGCACATGTTTCCTTCAATACTCTCCATCTCTTTAATCTTTGGCGATCTTAAGCCACCTGCCATATCTGAGCGCGCGCTCATCTGGACATCAAAGCGGATTTGGCGCGGCCCGCCACAGCGAGCATCAAGTATTGACGATCCATCTACACTGAGCGACGCGACAAAAGTGGAACGCTTCCGTTATAATCAGCGAATGTAGATGCCTGTGCTGATAATAACTAAAAAGAACCGACTCACTCCAGAGTCATTTGGATGACCCTGCCGCGCTGTGATTTTGAGTCACTAAAAGGAACGTTTCGTTAAGAAATCGAACTGGACGTAAAGGGTGCTCCGAAAAAAAAAGCACGAGAACCGTTCGTGAACGCTACAAAAATAAATTAGTTTCGGTACGTTTTAAAAATGTAAGCGGTCCAACCAGAAACGATTCTCGGTTTCCAATTCTACCCATAGACGCGTAGCTATACGACACTGACAGAAGGCCTACAAAGTCATTTTTCTACATGCTTTTAAGACGGAATTGATTGAAAATGCACGAAATTGTTCACCACACATTTATTTATTTCGCTAAAACAAAGTGTTTTGACACATAGCCAGGCTGATATCACATAGGCTATTCAAAAGCCGCGTCGGTTTAAGTGGCCATTGAAGCAATAGCAAGGGGGTGTGTGGAGGGTGTGATGAGACATTTAAGATCGGTGGGTGTGATACTCACTCGCTTTGCCCTGTTTGGGTCTCTGGAGGAGCCGTTGAACTGTAATCAGATCCTCCGTCTTCACCGCCTGCAAGAGTTCCTGTTCTTTCCCCATCCTGTTCAATCACACACTCAAGCACCCTCTCTCACACATGCAGTCATGGCTATACTTTTACATCCAGCGCATCTTCAGGGGACCAAGCGACCATAACGGTGCCGTTAACGCCAGCGCATCCTCGCCGTTCATCGTTAAAAGGTCGAGTGCGCAGAGACGCGCAGGACGCGTTTACATACCCAGTGAAGTGACCAGTGGCGTCCACGCAGTCGCTAACGACGAAAAAGGTCTTATTGCGTACTGAGGTGACAGAATCCAATCGTTTTCAGGTTAAAGGGACGGCGCGGAAACCTTGCGCGTATTTACGCACGGTGACATGGCTCGTTACAAAAATATAAAATGTTGTGTAAATCAAAACGGAAGCCGTCTCTTTGACCCGAAGCTCGTAGAGAGACCGTATATATTACGTAAACATCCAGGCAGATGTGCGCGCGGGCGCTGGAGGTTGTAATCCGCTGTCGCTTTCTCATGTGCGCATGTATGTGTGTGTGTGTGTGTCTGTGTACTATCTGTGTGTATGGCAAGCTGAATTAACATTTATTCTAAAAAAAAAAAACTGACTAGAATTAAAAAAAAATAGTACTAGAAAAAAACGAATAGTTTATAGTAAAAACACATTACCGCCCCCCCTCCCCCCCATTAAAATTATGCATGCTATCTGGAAGTGAACGTGGGGTCTGAAACAAAGAACTCAAATTAATCTAACTGCAATTAAACCATTTAACCATCTTTTTGAGCTATGACAATTTCCAATGAAATTATGTTCATCCAACAAATAACTGTGAGTTAGGGGAACTTAATAATTTGTAGCATTAAAGGGGTCATGACATGGTTTTTGTTTTTTATTTTATTATGTTCCCTTAGGTGCAATTATAGTATTACTATAGTTTTTTGGACAAAAACCTTTTAAAATGCAGTGATTTATTACCTTTTCCCACCCTCTTTCTCATCCTCTGATTCAAACATTCTGTTTTGGGGGTGTTTCCCCTTTAAGAGTTCAGTGTTAACGCCTACTGTTATGATTGGCTAACGTTAGTGCTTATGCATAAAAAGTAGTTTTAAGATGAAATACATTACTTACAGTTTGCGGCATCGTTGTTAGGCCCAGAATAGTGGGCACGGCCTGATCTTTAAGCAAAGGTTTTCTGGCAAAGCCAGCATCATAACTGCGATTTCTTCTCAAAATAGTCATCCTTGAAATGTAGCGAACACACGTTTAAATTAACACTGCCGTGACTGGGACGTCCACAAAAAATAAACTGCATCCATTTCTCCCTGCCGTCCACAGTCAGGAACAGCACATCTGCGTGGCATCGCAGTCATCTTGTAAACAGACCCACTCGCTGCACGTCGACTGAACACCTGTGGGCGCGAGCCGAGCAACAACAATGCGATGATGCGAAATGAGGCGTAGTTGTCCTGCGCTTGAGGCGGTCATATACAAACGACTGGTACGTCACTTCGTACCGTGACGTCACTTCATACCATGGATCCACAACGAGCTGTATTTAGAGCTTGATTAAATAAATTGTTCGTTTATAATGGGGAGGATGTCTTAAGCTATGAAACTTGCAGGAAGTTTTAATGGTACAAAGACCTCTTAAATACCAAAAGATCAAGGCAAATTTGGTTTCTCATGTCATGACCCCTTTAAAAGTTTTTAATATCATTAAGGCCCCGATATACTCACGGTGGAGTTCTTTTTCGTTCTTCACTTCGGGGCAAAACGAAGTTTGAAATAAGACCAGCGACATACTGTTAGCGAACACCTGATGCCGCCCACTCTGCTGAGAGTGACGTTTAGATGAATATGTAAATATGTGCTGCGTGCTTTCCTCTCAATAACAAAATAAACACAACAAAAATGAAAAAGACAGCAAGAATTTTTGTTTTATAAACTATGAGAAAAGCATCTGATCATAGCAACGTGAATATGTTTGCACAAGCTCTGCAATTTCGGCACTCTAGTAAAGAGTTTATGTTTACGTTATGATACGTTTATTATTATTTATTATTTTCAGTTAAAATAAACAGCTAACATAACACATACTAACTTATTTAACATACAGTATAAATCTAATGAACAAATAAAACATTACTTGTCAATGGCGTCAACGCAGTCATTGCTCATAGAGTCATTGTGTCTACCTTCATGTAGCCACCCACAACCTGCACATGCACAACTCTTCAGCAGAATGGTAACCACAAACCTTCAACCTTACAGAAAGGTTAAGTAAATCAATACATTCGAATTTTGAACTTGCAAGTAACCATGCATTTAGTTAAGTTGCAGGAATGGGTCTCCTGGATTTCTTTTTAGAGTGAAGTGAATTTAAAAAGGGATGCTAGTCTGGATGACACACTAGTAATTATAAAGTAAGTACTATTAACATTAAAACACATTAAAGGAATTAATATTAAAGCAGCTTGCCACGGTGTGTGTATTAGAGAGTGAGAGAGAGAGAGAGAGAGCTTAGTTAAATTGATGGTGCTGCATCAATCAGGGGGCGTGACTAAATAGACCCTTTCCCATGAGCTGACAGATTAAAAGGGAGGGAAGCAGTGTGTGTTGTTTTTGTGTGTGAGTGCGAGCATGTGTGTTTTTGAGGAGAAAGGTCACAGGACAAATTTTAATGGGGTAGGTACTGACCATGTACACTGAGCCAAAGGCACGCGGTCCTTTAAAGAAGGGGGGAAGACACACTATTAAATGAACATGTCATCCAAAAAAATAAATAATAAAATTCAGTCATTGCTTAGGCTATACTCACCCATAGCTGTTCTAAATCTGACCTTCTGTCTTCCAGCTGAACACAAAAGGGAATATTTCACAATAAGTTCACAAAATATAACAAAAGCATACAATGACAGTGACCACAACCTGGCAAGGTTAAAAAACAGAAAAAGCAACAGCCTGTGAGCACCAGATGAACAGATGAAAATGTAAGTTATATTTAGTTAAAAAGCTGCATCACAGCAATGTCAGTTATGTTTAATATGCAAATTATGTTCCAGTATGGTGCAACATATGAAAACTTTGATTCCACAGAAGAAAGAAACACAGCAGTATTCTCTCTTCTTTTTTTTATTTTTAAGTGAGCTGTTCCTTTAAATCTCATTGGTGGCCCTCAGACACTGATAGCCATACTGCTCTGATTATTATCATATCATTTAATCGCTCTCTTACTCCTTATCTCTGTCATTTCAGACATCATTTTTGGTGACAATCTTACAATTAAAAGTCTGTGATATGAGACATTACTCCCTAAGGGTGTCAGCAGAACCAGAGCAGATGTCTAATTTGGGCTCGTTCTAACCCACATCAGTCAGTGGGTAATTAGCCGCCCTTTACTTATTTTGCACTGTCAGTTTTAAGGACTGCAATAACTAAATCGATACCCAGTTATTTGTGAGGTAAAACTTATTATCCAAATTATCCGCAGGGAGATTCCCCTCCTACCAGTTGCTGGAATCTGTTATGTTTGCCAACTTTAATCACTAGTTCACCAACCGTTTACTCCTGAGATTAGTTCCAACTGTAATTAAACACAACTGAATCAACTAATTCAGCAGGTGTGTTGACTGGGGCTGGAACTAAACCCTTCCAGAAGGTACAGTGAATATCCAGGAAAAGGATTGAGCTACAGTAAGAGTGCACTTATTTTTTTTAGCATGAAAGTGTAATGTAGCGTCATGCATCCAGATGTGGCTTTTCTTTCCTATTTCTATTTCTTTTATTCCTAGTGTTGATTCTCATTAGATTCTCATTACTGTAATACAATTATTTGTTTTATTAAGAAAGCACAATAAATACTATACTACATGTTATTATTATTTTTTTTTATTTTTTTGCATTGCATTGCAGTAATGAGGGTAATAATGATTATTTTGTATTACATTAATAATAAATGGGGGGGGGGTCAAAAGTATTAGGTTTAGATAGATTCTTATACTTAAATATTTGTCATCATAAGTTACTTAAAAAAAACATTAAAATAGAAAACATGTATTATAAATTGTAATAATATTTGACAATATCGCTGTTTTACTGTATTTTTGATCAAATTAATTGTCATGAACTGCTCTCGGAAACAGACAGTGGTGATCCAAACGCAGGCTTTAATGAGAGGGAGATCCAGAAACAGGTACAAGGAAACAGGCAGGGGTCAAAACCAGGTAAGCAGTCCAAACAAACATCAAATCCGTGCAGGGATAAGGCAAACGGGAAACCGGGAACAGGCAGATAATCAGGGAACCGAAACACTAGAAATACAAGGAAACTGGAACAAGACTAGGTAATGCAGTCAGACACATCCAATACTGAGCAATGAAACAAAGGGCCACTCAGGCTTAAGACAGGTGCGCTAAACAAGATAATAAAACACAGGTGCATAAAATCAACCATAAACAGTCCAGGGTAAAACATAAAGGAAACACAATAAACTAGAAAGGAGTGCCCCCCAGAGGCACAAGCGGGCACTCCAGCCGCAGATCGTCACATTAATATGGCCTTGGTGAGCATTAGAGCTAAATCTTATCCATACACTTTTCAAAGCATAAAAGATAAAATAACAGTGTCAATATAATGAATAGCTCAATGAGAGACAAAAAGTCACCGGAACCATTTACATCATTTAAAACTGCCAAGGCCAAAATAAAATGACATACTAAAAAGAAATACTCTGGAAAACAGAAGTCAGAGTTTTTTTTTTTTTTTTTTTTTTTTTTACTAATTAACTTTATCATGGGTCAATTGTGGTGCATTTTCAAAGAAATTAGATATGCAAATACCCCTGCCACACTGTCAAATAAAGTACTGCTAATGTGAACAGTGACCCCAAACACTAAAGGTATACTTATGTCCATGTGTAAGATTGATGCTCACGGTTAGTGCATGTGTGTGTGTTAATGGCTAGCACCAGTGGGTGTTTAAGTAAATGATTGACTTTGTTAAGTGTGTCTAGGGATGTTTTTTAGACTCTGACAGTCACATTAGGTTAGTAGATCACACGTCTAAATGCTCTGATTATACGTGTAAGCATGTGTGTGTGTGTGTTGTCTCTATGTGCAGGTGCATGTGTAAGTCTCTGAAACCCAAACAAGCAGCAGGGTTTGTGTGTCTTCTTCACGGATGTGTTTCATCTGCCTTGTTGTTTTCATGTAGGTGCAAGTTTGCTTCATTAAACTGATGTGTTTAATGATCAATTCACACACAGAGCAGGCTGACTGGAACGCCTTGTGTCTTTCTAGCCTCTTTGCCTTGTGGTCTTAGTCTGTGTGTAGTGTGTGTGAAGGCAGGACATGGCGTCTAACTCTACCACAAAATTTTTCGCCCTTTCCCAGTCTTTCAGCGTATCTGACATCATTGTAATCGGAGCTTATTTTTTATTGAACGTCGCAGTTGGAATATGGGTGAGACATATTTGTGTATTGCATGTGTGTGTATTAGCTGTATCAAATATAATATTTTCTGTCCTCAGTGTTTTTACACTCTTAGAAAAAAAGGTTAATGGGGTTGAATGTACTTTTTAGAAAGGAATCTTTTTTTTTTTAAACATTACTTTATTCTAACATCTAAGATATTAGAGTGGGAAATACAACCCCATTTAAATTTGGTGGTATAAACTATTGTGTGTTTCAGTCATCTTGCAGAGTGAGTCGAAACACACTAAGTGGATATTTTCTGGCTGGCAGAGACATGGCTTGGTGGCCGGTGAGTGATAAATAATGTAAACTGAACCAATTGAAGCAATAAGCATGCATTTACTTTAATTTATATGGTTTAAGCCTTATAATAAGGGGATCAATTAAAAATAAAAACAAACTTTACAACCTAAATATATAACCTTTACTTTTAAGTATAGAGTAATAAACTACAAAGGTTGATGGGATAAAAGTGATCTCAAGGCAAACGTTTTATAGACAATGTTGAAAAAAGTTGTTTCTTTTTTTTTTAATAGGTAGGCTAATTGAAAAATAACATGGACATTGAAACTACTTATTTTCAACATCCGGATTTTAGGAATTTATATACAGTGGTGTCCAAAAGTCAAACCGCAAAACTGAATTTACATCTATAAATAAGCCCCAAAAAAGAACAAATTAAAACAGTTTGCTCTATACAATTATGATCCGTCAGAAATCATTCCAAGGGTACGTTTACACGACAACGATGTACTAAAAATCATGCAGTACATGTAGTAAAAATCCGTGTTTTTCATAGGCTACAGACGACAATGTTGTCAAACCGGTCTCCTTTTACACGGATCCACGAAAACAACTAAAAACACTATGCATAGTTGATATCACTTTGTAAAGTAGCTACAGTAAAGACATTTATAATGTTCCATTTAATACATTAAGGCTAAGTTCATGAAGCTGGAGAGTCAAGCAAAAGATGGACACACCAAATACAGTTAATTAAACCTTTTGCTCATATTATTATGTATAATTTATAAAAAAAGACCCCAAAATAAAGCATTTTAATCAGTGGTTTGAGATATTTGGACACCTCTGTAATAAGAGAAGACATATATTTGAAGTGCTCTGTTTCGTGCACATTCTTTTCTCACAGTCTTTAATTAGTCACACAAAAATTAGGTCATACAAATATATCCCATATAATTATTATACATATGACATATGTAGGCTGTAATAATTATACACATATTTCACACTGCTTTTCACAATACATATTGTGAAAAGCAGCTTCACAGAAAATATTACAATTTATAGTGATCTGTTATCAGAGGTGACTTTGTCCAAGTTATGTATTTCCTGAAATGTACATGTAAAAATCACACAGTTAGTTAATAATGTATTCATTTAAACCATTTATTAATTTAAGGCAGAAACAATGAGCTCATTCAAGTAATGAATACATGTTTGTTAACAATTAATAATAAGTAAAAAAAGAAATGTATGCTATGTCACACAGCATGACACTGCCTTGTCAACGATCTTGTGTGAAGCTGATTGTAGTAAATCAAGTTGTTTGACGTCATTCCTGAGATTGGCACTAATATGCAGTATGAATGTGCAGATTGGTGCATCTCTGTTTGCCAGCAGTGAGGGGTCAGGCCTGTTCATCGGTCTGGCTGGGACAGGGGCAGCAGGGGGGATCGCTGTTGCTGGATTTGAATGGAATGTGAGAGACGTCATGTTTTAATGCCTCATTCTTTAAACAAATGCAAAATAATATTATTATATTAGTCATAATTCGTTATGGATCATTGCTTTAACTCGAAAAAATCTAGCAGTTCATTTAAATGCACTAGCATTCGATCAGCACTAGGGGGAGTCTTACGTCTACATTATGTGTGCTGAAAATTCACTTTATTTTACAGTACGTGTACTTACAGTGTACTTACCTAAGAAAATACTGGGTAATAAGATAACAGGGGTTAAGGTTAGAGGTAGGCTCAGGGGTTAGTACCAAGTTATTACCCATTGTAATTAATTGTAATAAGTACATCATGGGTAACAGGGCCGTAAAATATAGTGCTACCGAAAATATAATTCTTGGTTTTTGTCTAGAATGTCAGTAAAAAATTAAGTAGTTTCTTAAGTAATAGGTAGTTTGTCTTTTTACTTGTTGTCTAAATTTATAGAGGTGTATATGTGAAATGTGAAATAAATAAAACCTCATGCTTCTGACTAAACTCCAAAAAAAAAAATAGACTTAAATTGCACAAAGTTATAGTTCACCCAAAAATGATAGTTCTGTCATTATTTATTCACATTCATGTCGTTTCAAACCTGCATAACTTACTTCCTTCTGTGGACCACAAAAGGACATATTTTAAAATATTATTTATTTATTTTTTCTTCATACAATGAAAGACGATGTCCAATGTCATATTGGACCCCATTAACTTTTCATGTTATGCATGTAAAACGTTGAAATATTATTCAGCATATCTTCTGTTGTGTTTTGTGGAAGAAAGAAAGTCATACAGGTTTGGAAAAACATGAGGGTGAATAAACTATTTCATTTTTGAGTTAACTATTCCTTTAAGCGGTTTGAATGTCATTAGATTTGATGGCAAAATATACATTTAGATGCGTCTTAATTTTCAAAATACCTTTTAGGGCCATTCAATGCAAACACAATGTAATATCTCATACAGTTTTGCTCCTCAAGTAAACTGATCTTGTTGTAAAATGAGATGTTTAAATGTGTTTTACTGGAAAATAAATTGATACTGATGAAGAAAAAGATTTTTCACAGTGCACTAACTATTTCTTTCTTTATTAGGCAACTTATGTCCTGTTGGCTCTTGCCTGGGTCTTTGTCCCAGTTTATGTGTCTTCTGGGGTGAGTGACGTACACTGACTCACTGTTCATGCTGATGTTCTAGCTGAGCTATACAGTCCTATGTGAATTAATAATTCAGAACTTATGTTTAATACTGCCGCGTGTTAGACTCACAATCTCTTTCTCTCACACCCAAACTCACCACATGTTCTACTTTCCCAGATTTGCTTATTAATTTGCTTAAATCATGCCATTCTTCTGCACTTCCTCTCTCTCTCTGTCTCTCTCTCTGTCTCTCTCTCTCTCTCTCTCTCTCTCTCTCTCTCTCTCTCTCTCTCTCTCTCTCTCTCTCTCTCTCTCTCTCTCTCTCTCTCTCTCTCTCTCTCAGATTGTCACAATGCCAGAGTATCTGGGTCGGCGGTTTGGAGGAGAGCGAATTCGAACCTACTTGTCAGTTCTCAGTTTGATGCTGTCTGTGTTTACCAAGATCTCAGTGAGCATGAAAACACACATACATTCACTCATGTTTTTTTTGCTGTCTCATTCACACAAAGTTAAAAGTCAAATATTAATCTACAAAGGCTTCATTTATTCAGTCCTGTATTGCTGTGCTGGCATGTTTCTGCACCCAAGGAATTTAAAGTTGTGAAAGAGAATGTAGTTTAGCTGTTTCAACATCTGTTTTTCACCGCAGGCATATAAAAACACGCACACCCAAATGCCCATGCTTTCTTGTTGGCTTGCTAATAAACCATTAATGCTAGGGATCAAACTTTGGCACAAAAGCCCCCCCATAATTTATCACTTTATTTACAAAATATTAATCTCCAACGCGTGTTCAACAACGTCTGTCTTGCATGTGCCGTGGTTCCCTCGTGAACGTGCTGTTTTTTTTTTTTTGGCTCAAACAAAGCACTCGCGTTGCTTCATAACACTGAGGTTAACTGGGTGACATGTAGCTGGCAAGGTAGTGACAAGGTAGTTGGGTAGGACAGAAATCTCTCAGATTTAATTAAAAAGATCTTCATTTGTGTTCTGAAGATGGACGAATGTCTTACGGGTTTGAAACAATATGAGTCTGAGTAATTAATGCCAGAATTGTCCTTTTTTGGGTGAACTAACCCTTTAATGTATGTCAACAACTGTCTTTACTTTATTAACAAGAGTAAACAGAGTTGATACTCAAATGCAGTAAAAAATAAAAAATGGTTGCTGCCATTTTTAAGTACAATCAACCTGGATATTTAAGTCATTTGAACTTAAATTGCATTAAACTTAAATTTTAAACTTAAAATAAAATTTAAAAAATGAGCTGAATTTAAAGAATTAAATTAATTTAATTCTGAACTTATTAAAGAGTTAAAAATTGCTTAACTTATTTTGATGAGTTAAAGCAACGTAAAAACATATGTTGTCATAATTTATTGATCATATGATTTTTTAAAGTAATGAAAACACTTCACAATTAAGTCTCCTATATGTATGAGCAACCTAAAATCTTAAAATCCTGTATGGTTTGCAGACGGATCTGTACTCTGGAGCTCTGTTTGTCCAAGTTTGTTTGGGCTGGAATCTCTACCTCTCCACTGTCCTCATGCTGGTTGTCACTGCTCTCTACACTATTGCAGGTTTGATTTCCATTCAAAAGTTTGGTCATTAAGATTGTTTTGTGTGTTTTGAAAAAAGTCTCTAATGCCTACCAAAGCTGCATTATTTGATAAACATGAATTAAAACCAATCGTATTGTGAAATATTATTAAAATTACTTTAATGTTTTCTATTTGAATATATTTTAACATGTAATTTATTCCTGTGATGTCAAATTTCCAGCATCATCAGTCTTCAGTGTCATTCTAAATTGCTGATTTACTGCTCAAGATTCTTATCATTATCAGTGTTGAAAATAGTTGAGCTTAATATTATCTTAATGCTTAAGGATCTTTCAGGATTCTTTGATAAAGAGAGTTCAAAAGAAATGCGTTTATTTGAAATAGAACGTTTTTTGGGGGGGGAGGGGGTCTTTCTAATGCAAACTTGAGAATGGTTGTCTATTTGTGTATTAGGCTTCACAAACTGACAATGAACAATATTGAGAGCATTTATTAAGGTTAATGTTAATTTCTACATTACTAATAGGCTACATTTTGTATAGACTAAAGTATCATTTAACATTTGTTCATGTTTGGTCATAATACATGAATCAACAATGAACAATAGTAGCCTATATTTATAACTTCGCATCAACCTAGATTAATGATCAATGTTCATGATGCTTATTGTATAAAGCGGTACCGCTACATGTTTCAGTAGTGAGCGGTTGCCACAATTTAGCTGTTCCCAAAAATCAGCAGTGTAGCGTGACAATACAGCTTACAATGTCACGCCGTTGTTGCAGTATTAAGGAAGATTCCTCTTCAACTGCAATGTTGTAAAACTGGATAGACTGGCATAATGGTTAAAACTCAGGGTTGGTAACAGGAACGTTGGTTGTTTGAGTTGTTGATAGTCAAGTACTTAACCACAGGTTTGAGTATTACTGTCAATTGTTTGGATAAAAGCTTCTACTAAATGATTACTTGTTTGAACTTTCTCACAGAAGCCCAGTGGTTCAGTAACAGTTCATTTCTGCAGCAGTAATTATAGTCTACATGACTGATTCCAGCATAATTGCATAATGACTTTAATCCGCTGGTCTGGTGTCACTGTATTTACTCCTCTGTCTACAAGTGCTGATTCAGACTTGACCCCGATGACTCATATCATATTAAACCATCATGAGAGAATTGAGCAATACCCGCTCAGTCCTCTGTTTCTCCAGGTGGCTTGGCTGCTGTAATCTACACCGACACTCTTCAGACCTTTGTCATGATCATTGGAGCAGTCATCCTCACCATTACAGGTCAGTCAGTCTCAGGCTTCTTCTTTTATTCTCTTCTGGCAGTGATCTAATGTCAGCTGTCACTAGGGAAGTAAGAACATCTTGTGAAAGTGCCACCGCTGAAACCAGATGGCAGCTGTAAGAGAACAGCTATGGCAGATGTACAGCTATGGCAGTATGTGGTTTTTAACCATGCATTCCATTTACAGATATGTCATATCAGCATATAAATGCTGATACCTGAATGCAGATACAATCAGTTTTAGCTTGACTTATCTGTGGTTGTCTGCTGGTATGGGCAAAAAGACTATATATTGTAAAATTGCCTATTGATGATGAAAATAACTAATAGTAATAGTAAAAAAATGTGAGATATAGTGAAATATTTCCAAATAAATAGTTCAATATTGCTAAATATCAATAATAGCACAAATAACTCTAAACAAATATGGACTGTTAGAACTTTTTTTAAAATACCTTTTCCAGATAGCCAAAAATAAATACAGAAATTAAACATTATATTTGCATGAATGCATAAAATGTAACACCGTTAATTATTCTTAAAATGCATAAAAATTTGAATATTCACCAAACATGAATATTCAGTGCAAACAAGAGCTTCGAAAAACAACATTCGAACACTCTTAAAAATAAAGGTTTGAAAAGTGGGGTTCTTCAGTGATGCCATAGAAAATACATTTTGGGTTCCCTGAAGAACGTTGCAGTGAACGGTTCTTAAAAAAAAATTTCTTATTGTGAAAAAATTTTATAATCTAAAAATCGCATTTTTCCACTATAAATAACCTTTAGTACAATGGAAAGGTTCCTAATGGAACCATCGATGCCAATACAGAACCTTTATCTTTCAGAGTGCATGGTGCTATTGAGGAAACGGTCAAACTTTCCCCTTATGATGGAATTTGCCTTTTCTCAGTGAAAGTGAAAAGACTACCGGTACAAGATGCTGCACAATAACAGGCAAAAATATGAACATATTTGGTGTAATATGGAGCAGATTTCACCATGGCTGTCACAGGCAACAAACTAAATGTCCCGTAACTCGACACAGCTGTTCAGAATGATCAAAAACACACCTCACATTTTTGTCAAAGAGAGAGGTTTTATCGCATCATGTCCGGTTAGGACACATTGAAACACTTTAAAACCTGCATAGCTGGTTTTCATGGGGATGTGGTATCCCATGACTGTCTTTAGCCACTAACAGAAAACCATCTGTAAACGTGCACGCACACACAATGATACACAAAAGTCTAAACAAGATAAACAAATTTAAATAATATTTTTAATTGTATTCAATTCAAAATATACATTGTTTTGACGCCATGTTTTTTTTTTTTAATACAGATTTTGATGCCAAATCTCTACATTTTACCCAAAACAATAGTAGATTTAGCTGATATGTATTTCTGTACGTTACAGCATTCAATAAAATTGGAGGCTACAATAACCTGGAGAGTGTGTATTTGAAAGCGGTGCCATCTAAGATCATCCCAAACACAACATGTCACCTGCCCAGGTCTGATGCCATGCACCTGTTCAGAGACCCTGTACACGGAGACCTGCCCTGGCCAGGCATGACACTGGGATTAACCATTCTTGCAACATGGTACTGGTGCACTGATCAGGTATGCTTAAACACACACACACTCTCAAAAATGGATAATAAGTCTACCCTGGTTCTCACACAATGTAAAAGGCCTCATGTAGAGGACAGTATTGCAAATGTCATTTGCATTGTGACTTGCATTCTGTTGTAAGATACTGTGTATTTGATGCATCACTTGTTTGCTACAAAGACTGCAGTTTTAGAGATAAAGGTTTACGAGAAAAAAAAATCTACCAAGCCTGAAATGGACCGAAGTCAGGGTAGGGTAGACCCATCTAGTTTGACGCAATGAAAACGAGACTGTGAGGGATCCGCGTCAAATTAAGTACAACTACCCTGACTAAAGCCTACGTTGACTCCTGCGTCACTGAAAACATCACCAAACGATTCAAGTATACCCTTACAGAAACTGTAGGAATCAGTGTGCTGACTAGCATATTTAAAACACCTTGCTTTTTAAGCTTTATTTATTTAAAAGCACAATGGTTGAGACAATTTAGAAGACTGTCTTTGTAATAATTAAAAGTTATAACACTTTCCTTCTTTAAAGTATAGTGCACATATCATCTTTAAAAAGCACTTTTTTTCCAAACCTCCTTGGAAGGCAAAAAAAAAAAATCATCATCAGAAGACAAATTATTAAATTTCTAGAAATACTGTCAAGAGTTGGAATCCCTTCAAGGCCCAATAAATGTTGTTTTGGTCTGAGTCTTATTACAGTAGGTCCTCTGGTTGGGGGCTCAAATCTTAAAAGTCTTGTTTTGGGTCTTGGCTAAGGTCCTGAGCCGTGACCACATGTCAACACCTCGAAAAGTTGCTCAGTATCTGAAATGAATGCTGCAATAAATTCAGCATTTTCTGAATAAGAAATGGACAGGTCTTGGTCTGGATGTTGGAGGGTTTGGCTTTGACTCCAACTCAAAAGCTGAAGGCTTGTTCACACCAACACAAATGTTTGGCATGAAAATGTGGTCAAATATTTGCATAAAAAAATTTATTTCAGGCGAAAATGTAAAAACCTTTAGATGGGCTGAAAGAAAATAAAAACTTACTTCTGAAAGTAGGTGGCGCTTATGGAAAAAAACTGAAATACACAGGTTTATACACGGTTTCTAAGCAGTCTTTTAGATTTGTGTGTACCACAAAATCTTAGTTTTATGTAACAGCAGCAACTCTGGACATGTCCTAATGCGCAAACCTTTTACCCTTATTTTTAAATAATTGCATTGACAACAAGCAAATATTTAATTCGATGTGAAAAGATGCATTAAAAGCCGTTAACTAAAATTAAAATGTTTATCACAACTCATTTTTTGCATAAAACATCTGTCCTGGTGTGAACAGGCCTTGGTCTCCTCTGATAAAACCAGGGACAACTGCAGACTCAGAATATTAGTGTGTGCGTTTTAAAATATAACCCATTTTCAGTCTGTACTGTAACAAACTTTCAATGTCCTTTTCCCGCAATCTGAGACACCAATTAGCCAACAATAGAGGTGAATGTGAAATTGCCATCACCATGGTCATAAATCCACCACCAAATTCCCTTGCACTAGTACATATTACTCAAAGGCACGTCAATAAAAGACTAAGGCTTTATGCAACAAGTGCTCCTTGCAACGGTCCAGCAAATGTCAGTGTTTGTGTGCCACTGTAACACTCGTGTCAGTTTAGATCCAGTTGAACTCCAGTTGAAAAGCCTTTATCAGTGGAGACTGGTAGCTACATCAATACAGATTCATGCCTTTGTACTCAATACAAAGTTGCTTTTTACGGGAAGAAAGCCACTACAAATCAGTTACTTTTCACTTTGACTATGTGTCAACAATTTATCCCCCAAAGCAAAACCAGACGTGTTCACTGGAACCTTCCCCCTGAGGAGTTTATAACTGGAGAGTTTAGATAAAGAGATTCCTAATGGCGTGCGAGTCTCGACCCGTCTACGAGGAGACGGAGACTTTGTTTGAGAGGCCCGTTGAGCGGGGGAAAGAGATTGAGAGTGTATGAGGCGCTGAGCAGGTGATTGGCTTGTTCGCAGTCCTTCTATCGTATAGGCGGGGCTTTGTCTCCTGGGGGACCGACCTGAACGGTTTAGGTTTTGCTGGCCTGATCCACTTGAGGAGAGTTCATGGCCATGTATCTTCCCCTGCCAGTACCTGTGGCCCCCGATCACATGGCCGCTGCTTTTAGGGGGTCTATGGAACACTCCAGGTTTTGCAACCACCACTTTGGCACGGCCATAACCGTCTCGAAGAGGTGACCTGGAGACCATCTGGTAAAGCTGAAAGGGAGGAAGGTATACGTGAAAAAGAAAAATGATAAACAGCCTTCAGGCATAATTTCAAATGTTTCCACATAAACTATAAACTGTTCTGATGAATTTTTCAAAAAGAATTCAGTGAAAACTAAATAATGTTGCTTGATCATTGGCAGGTAATCGTGCAGAGATCTCTGTCAGCAAAGAATATGAGTCATGCTAAAGGGGCGTCCATCTTTGCCAGCTATCTCAAGATGCTTCCCATGATCTTCATCATCCTACCTGGCATGATCAGCAGGGCACTCTACCCAGGTACTACACACACGCTCCTGCTGCTGTTTTCACTGCTGCAAAAATTGAGAGTCCCTCAAGTGGCTTTAAGTACTAGGCCTATGTACTTACATCGAAAAATAAGTACAATGTACTTATTGTGTTCATGTTGTATTGTCAAACACTTTTGCTGCTATTGAGATGTGATACGGGTAAGGTTAGGGACAGGTGTGGGTTAAGGTGTAAGGCAAGGGTCAACTGTGTAATTACAAATGTAATTACATAAATTAATTACAGCTGTAATTACATGCTGGTAATTTTCAAATATAAGTACAATGTAAAAACATGTACACAATAAGTACATTGTATCAATTTATTCATTTCAATGTAAGTACATAGTACTTTAAGCCACTTAATATAAAGTGGGACCAAATTCAGTGCTATGTCATCTTCTGTGCAAGCTTTGTCAACTTTTAAGACTACCAAAAGAAAATCGGGTAATACCAAACCAGGCTTGACCAAGTTGTACTACACTATTCTAAACCAGCTAGAAACCATATAAAAACCAGTTACAACAACCAGCTACAACCATAAAGGAACCCGCCGACTTTTTGGGACTTTAGCTTATTCACCGTATCCCCCAGAGTTAGATAACTCCACACATACCCCTTCTCATCTCCGTGCGTGCTGTAACTCTGTCTGACGCACCCAGCGCTAGCCTAGCTTGGCACAAAGACTGGAAGTAAATGGCTCCAGCTAGCATACTGCTTCCAATAAGTGACAAAATAACGCCAACATTTTCCTATTTATATGTTGTGATTTGTATAGTCACAGTGTGTACGAATAACAAGGTCATATGAGACACAGCCATCTTTTAACCATATACATACTGGGAAGTGGGAACTATATTCTCAGAAGGCTAAGCGAACTCTGAGCGAGGCTCTGAGCGAACTCTCTGCTCCTCACCCAAGTAGCAGTGCTTCGCCTTCTGAGAATGTAGTTCCCAGTATGTATACGGTTAAAAGCTCCCCAAAGCTAAAGTCCCAAAAAGTCGCCGTGTTCCTTTAAGCAGGATAGTTTTATGCCCCCCAAAATAATGGCCTATAAATATATATATATATATATATATATATATATATATATATATATATACACACACACAAACACACACTACTACTTCTTTCATAGGGAAATCCCACCAAAATGAGGATCTGACAAACCCTAATAACATGCTATTTTCCATTTCTCATCTGATATGCAACTTCATTTACATTTACCCTCCTCCCACCCACTACCCCTATACATGTGTTTAAGCACTTATAGCAGGTTAAGGCATGCAGGAAATATCAACATCGGCACACCCTTGTGCGTTCCTTAACGCATATGCCTGGCTTCTTTTCATCTATTTGAGACACTCCCAGGTTTAATGACTGCTAGAGAAGAGAGCCAAATCTGATAAAAAGCACTTTCACATTCAGACACACTAAATCAAAGTCCTACCTACCTTTGTTTTGTTTCTGTTCTGCGTGTTCAGTAGATTCCTATTGGCAGTGCTTTGCAGATCCAGCTCAACGTCATCCGATCTCAAGTCCAGCATGGATTGAGAGAAGCGGGCCATCACGTTAAGCGAATTAGGGCTGTGTTCTCCAACCCGACCGGAACCCGTTATCCTTCCGTTAGGGAGTTTGTCACTGCTATCGGAATCAGTACATTCATAGTATTCATCTGACATTGTGGAATTTTCATCTTCATTCTTTAATGAATGTGCACAGGTCACAGCGGTGCTAATGGCGTCGTTGTCTTGAGCATCCATCGTCTGGTTTTCCTCCCTTCTGACTAAAGTGACCTCTGCGTCTCCAGAGCCTTTAGGCATATTAACCACCAACTGAATGGTGCGTGGCTTGGGAACAGGCTGATCTGAAGCCTGTTGGACCTCTGGTGGTTCATGGTTGGGCTCCTGTTCTTGTGGAGGAAGGTTGGGTTTGGGGTCTTGTTGCTGGATTGGAGAGCTTGGCGAATCAGGTGTATTGGCTGGTGTATCTTGAAGGGCATTACTAGAATCAGTCTTCGGCTGAAGTTGGACGCTTGATTGACCTTTTGCATCTACAGCATCTGTTTTAGACAACTGTGCTGTTGTAGGACGAAGAAATGCCTTCTCTGGTAGCGGTTCCTCAGGTGGGCCAGTGAAAGGGTCTTTAAAACGGATCGCTTGAGATGTCTCAAACATTTGTGACCGCATTAAATGCACTGGTGCTGGCTTGTTTGTGTCACGAATATTAATATACCCAATAACATCACTGGATGGGTCTGGCTCGGGCCAGATCGGCAAGTAGAGAATGAGATCTGCCTTTGGCAAGCCTACAAGTCCTGGGTGCAATTGCAACTCTTTTTGAGGCTTGGGAATTTGGACCAAAGGATTGTTCTTGGCACTAGCTTTGTCTGAAGATGATTTGCTTGTTGTATCTACATTGACCAAAGCATATTTGGGGTTAATTAGTTTTCTTGCAACAGCTGCAGAAACAGGGGGAGGAACAACAACTGGGGTAGGGTCAGGCTCCGGAAGTTCCGCCAAAGGAATCTTGGTGAGGTTGACCCCAAGAGAGTTCAGGTACAGTTCGCGAAACTCCTTGTCAAAAGTTTCAACGGACTGCCCAGTCATGACTGTAATGATGTTGCGGTCCAAACGAGAAGCCGTCCACGTAAAACTGAAATATGAAAATGCCAGAAGTCAGAAACAAAAACACACTGGACAAACAAATAATACATGCACAGAATAGAAGCACATAAATTGACATTTAAACTAGCCAATCAAAATATCTTAAAGAATGTTACCACCAGTATTAAGGGGTAACTACCTAATAGCAACATTATGTTGTCTAATTCTGTGACAGTACAGTAGCTCCTGTTCTTGATTTGTCTGTTCACACTTCCTTTTTTGTTTTCTGGTAATTCCTACCATGTGATTGGTTTAACAGGCTTGTCTTGTGACTTTATAATCGTTTGACTAGATTATTGTTTTGACTTTTTTTTTAAATTAATTTTCTAGTTTGATTGTTTTGTTACCCCTCCTATATTTATACCCTCTAATTTGCCATGGTGTATTAAATGTTTTTCAACAGGAAGCTTCACTAATCTCACCCAAACACTCGATATTGAGTGAAGATTCCATTTTAAAGTTAAGAACTTTCCTGCTTTGAGTCTGGTTTGGCTTTAAACAAAACTACTCAACCTGATTCAATAGTGTTGGGACTTTTTCAAAGTAGTTGCTGTTTAACACTAAACGGTAGTTTAAACAGTATCAGAGGTAGTCTTCATCATTAAAAACATTAACAAATATATATATATATATATATATATATATATATATATATTTTCCATAGCCAATTGCACTTGCAATTTTTAAAGCATACTGTTTTTACTAGCATGCTTGTTATACTGTATATCTGCACTTCATACTACAGGCACACAGACCAGTTTCTGACACATTCTGACACAATGTGATTGGCTTGTATTTAGGAAACACAGCTTCACGTATATACAGGGCTTGACATTAACACCAACATAAACTAAGTGAAATGTAGTGTTGTCAAAAATACCAATTTTTCTATATCGATACTGAATTATACGTCATTTTACTCATTCCCGCAGATTTTGTGCTCACACCCTAAGTGCGCACAAATAAAGTATATTGGCTATATAAAACAGTATAATGGGTCTGTGCATCAGGTCTTGAAGTGACAGCAGCCTAATACATCGGCTGTCAATTTATGAGATAATATAATATATTAAAAATATCTCAATGGCGGTTTTTCCCCATGGTATCGATGTCAAATTGTGGCCAGTCAAAATGCTGAGTGGCTAGTCACTTTGGAAAATCGCTAACCACAGTGGCTGGTGAGCAAAAAAAATTTATGTTAAGCCCTGTGTATATGTACATCCACACATTAAAATTCACACATACAGTACAAACCTGTATGATCCGGACACAGCACGGTCTCCATCCACAAACATGAATTTCTGACTCAATGAGCCATGGACCTTCTGAGCCGAGCGTGTGTAGAATTCGCAACCACCGATACATCGCACCCTCAGATGCTAAAACAACAAAACAAATTGTTATTCATACACAAACTACATCTTTTCTGATATTAAGGACTTAAAACAGTCTACCAAAACAGATATCAGTGAATGCGTCTTCAACTCACATTGAGGTGCCCTTTGTGCATGTTGGCTCTCTCACACATGAAAAGGAAGTCCTGTACAGCAGCATGATCTATAATAATGTATATAGCCACTTTCTTTTTAAATCCAGTCTCTATTAGATCCTTAAAAATGTCAACGTCTGTGAAAACATCCATTACCACAGCTATCATCTGCAAACACACACAGTAAAAGTATAGATATTAGTTAGACAGTTCAACCCAGGCAACATAAAAATTATTTTTCTTTCTCACTGTGCATACTATTCAGGCCATATTCCAATTACAGCTCTATTGTTAGTAAGGAGTATGTTCTCTTTATTAAGAATACAACATGATGATGTAGACACAAAACAACTCCTACACACCCCAAGTCAGTTGTGCTCTACCTACATCTCATTATAAGCACTCATTGTGACAAATGTCTTTGGATAAAGGGATCTATTTGAATTAATTTCAGTGTGTGTGCGGTAAAGATTGAGGGGGAGGAAAATAATTTGTGCCGGTATGTGTCATGGGCCGAAGCTCTGGGTTCAAGCTTTAGCAAGTTCTAACAAGAAAAATGAATCAGTTGGAAACTAGTAGTGATTGTGAAACGTGATGGATATTTGGACATTCAACATTTTTAGTTTTATTGCTGAATTCAATTAATAATGGACAATTACATTTAAAACATCGTTTAAAAAAATGAATGAGCTTGAAGGTGAAGAGTTGTGTTGAATGGTGTGTTGACCACAATAGTTTGATAATTCACATTACCCCATCACCCCCTCCCCCTGTTGTCATTGATTAGCCTATTGCTCTCCATAGCCATAAGATTAAAATTATAGCTTATAAATGCAAGATGAGTATGAGTTTTGAGCACAAGTATAGGTAAGTTCAACATGTTTTCCAACAAGGTTTCAGAGTGTGCAAAGGTAACCATACCAACTTCTGCATGCTTAAGCATTTTCCTTTATAATCAATATTAGGACGACATATCGCTAAATTACGTGTGCACTGTCATTTTACATGATCACAGATGCATAACATAAATCTCTTGTAGGTAAGATAGTGGACACTGGACAGTAGATACCGAATTGCTGACAAAAAAAAAACTCGTTTTTAAGTCACGGACTAATCTAGACAAAAGGTCTGCAGTGTTTCTGATGCGGACTGACCATACAATCGTGCTTTTCAAGTTTCTCTAGTTTACCCACCTTCTGTGCTTGCGCGATGTTTTTCCTCACAACCTCTTTTATGTGCGTCTGTCCGTCCAACGGCGGTTGTGTGTACACATTGACGCGCGTCACTCCGCGGTAAGAAGAGCATTCGGGCCATCCGAGATCCAGATTCGGTATGGAGATATCGGACCGGTCTGGCCAATACTGCAAAGACACCGCAATGTCCTCTCCCTCCGTCGTACCATTTGGTTTTTGATGCTCAGAACCGGGCTTATAATCTTCTATTTTCCGACGGAGCCACTCGAGCTCGGGTTCCGACAGGAAAGGACGCAGCTCGTGCTCTTTCAAGTATGCGTCAAAAGCGTCGCGTCCTTTCGTAGCAAGCGCCTCGAGCGCTAGCCGCTGATCCTCACTATAGAAAAACTCCGGTTTAGATTCATTTAGACGCCAGTTCACATGATTGTTATCAAGACACTGAACTTGAGAGAGCGCCATCGTTTCCACACACAGTCCGAATTAGGTGATAGAAACTGGTTCCTTTTTTACTTCTTCTCGTTAAGGATTTTAATAAGTTAAGTCCCACTATAATCCTCTTAAAACTCTTCTCAAAGTTTTTCTTCCTCGGTTAACGGCAAGAAAAATTCCGTTCGTGATTGTGGTAAAGCGTTTCCATGGTAAAGTGGCGATTCAATCGACTTTGTTTGTGTCAAATAAAGCGGATAAAAACTATAACCTAAGCACCAAAAATATCGTTTTTCATTCAAATAAAGGCTATGTTGTTTCCTAAAGATATAAAGGATTACTCCGATGTTATTTGATCATATTTCCCCGAGCAGAGTAACGTTAATTCGGTAGTAGTAGTAGGTTACAGGACGCAGCTGACCGCTGAGCCGGAGATCATCTTTCAGTTTTACCGACAGGTAGACTACTAGAACAAAGCATCTCCAGAGGCTCTGGTGATTAGACACACCTCAGTCACCTGACCGGGAGGGGCACAAACACACACACACACACACGCGCGCGCGCGCGCAACAGACTTCAGCCAAACCGGCGAGATCCGCGTTTATCTTCCACAAAAGCATAAACCTTGGATATCGCCAACGAGAAAACAAAAGTTTCACAGTTTCTTTCACGTTCCGTCTCCGTCTTTAAATAATGTCCTGAGTGTTGTCCATTAAAGTCCTGTTGGGCTTCTGTGTGACTTTGCCCTACTTCTGTGGAGCTAGAAAGAGGAAGAGGCCAGACGTCGGGTAGCATGAGCACCGATGACGCGGCGTGCTCGTGCTGGCCGAATAGACTGTAGTGTCGAGTCAACAGTTACGTGGGTTTTGGGCGGGGTGTCCGGTAAAAAAAAAAAAAAAAGGACAGGAAACGGAGGAAAGTGAAACAGACAGTTCCGATTTCCCCCTGACTTTGTAATAAAGTAGTGGTTGTAGTAGGCAGACATTTAAATAGACAACAGCGACTAGTTGTCATACGGGGAAGTTGCCTCAAGAAACTGATCTCAGTAAAAAGTCCAGTTCCACGTTTTGTCTAGAAATTAAATATATATAGCCTATATATATATATATATATATATATATATATATATATATATATATATATATATATACAGTAGGCTACTGTGCAAACGTTTTAGGCAGGTAAGATTTTTTAAGTTTTTAAAAGAAGCCTGTTCTGCTCACCAAAGCTGCAATTATTTGATAAAAAATACAAAAAAACCCAGTAATATTGTGAAATATTATTACAATTTAAAACAGCGGTTTTCTATGTGAATATACAGTAAAGTGTAATTTATTCCTGTGATCAAAGCTGAATTTTCATCATCATTACTCCAGTCTTCAGTGTCACATGATCCTTCAGAAATCATTCTATGATGATTTGATGCTCAAAAAACATTCATTATTATTTTCAATGTTGAAAACAGTTGTGTACAATTTTTTTTTCAAAATTCTTTGATGAATAGAAAGTTCAAAAGAACAGCGTTTATTTAAAATAGAATATTTTCTAACATTATAAATGTCTTTACTGTAACTTTTGATCAGTTTAACTCATCCTTGATGAATAAAAGTATTGATTTATTATATTTCTTTCCCCCAAAAATAAAATTTAAATTCTTACTGACCCCAAACTTTTGAAGGGTAGAGTTTAATGTTACAAAAGCTTTAGATTTCAGATAAATGCTGTTCTTTTTTAGTTTCTATTCATCATAGCATCATGAAATAAAAATGTAAAAACTGTTTTCAACACTGATAATAATCATAAATGTTTCTTGAGCATCAAATCATCATATTAGAATGATTTCTGAAGGATCATGTGACACTGAAGACTGGAGTAATGATGATGATAAATTCAGCTTTGATCACTGGAATAAATTATACTTCACTATATATTCACATAGAAAACCGCTGTTTTAAATTGTAATAATATTTCACAATATTACTGTTTTTTTTGGTATTTTTTATCAAATAATTGCAGCCTTGGTGAGCAGAAGAGACTTCTTTTAAAAACTTTAAAAATCTTACCTGCCTAAAACTTTTGCACAGTACTGTATATATATATATAATCATACAACATGTATCCCATACTATTCAAAAAGTTGTTTATAGAGTGCCCATTTTTTACCTTTTACATTATTTGCGGTTTCATTAATGTTTTGTATCATAATTGTTCCTTAGGCTATAGAACATTTATTTAAATAGTGTACTGTTTATTAATATTTACATGTTGTTGCTTTTTTCAGACACAGTGGCTTGTGTGGACCCTGAAGAGTGTGTAAAGGTGTGTGGTGCAGAGGTGGGATGTTCCAACCTTGCTTTTCCAAAACTGGTCATCGAGCTCATGCCCAGCGGTAATTAGGATTTTATCTTTTTCAAATTGTGTATATTATATGTTTGAACTGTTATCATCACTTTAGCAAATGTGAATAAAGCCCATGTCTCATCTTTTAGCCCTAAAAATCAAGTAATTGTAAGTGTGTGTGTGTTCCAGGCCTCCGGGGGTTAATGATAGCTGTAATGATGGCTGCTTTGATGTCATCACTGACCTCCATCTTTAACAGTAGCAGTACCCTCTTCACCATGGACATCTGGAAGAAGTATCGAAGAGGGGCTAGTGAGAAGGAGCTGCTGCTGGTTGGCAGGTGTCTATGTGTGCTTATGAGTGTGTGTTTGCATTTCATGTGTAGAATTGTGTCACCCATTTAAAACCATCGATCATTATGACATGCGTAAAGGTTACATGTTTTCTAACATCATGGTTCTTTTCATGCAAAAGCAATTATACAAAAGAATTTAAGGATGATTTATATCTTCAGAAATGCAATGCATAACCGCAGGATGAACTTGAAATCAAGGAGTAGATTAATCATTAAGATTAGCTCATATTTATGCTGTTATAAGGTTGAGATCATTTTAAATGAAAATAAAACCGCAAATTCTTATTTAGATAATTTCTAGTAGCTGAATAATAGAAATTAATTAACAAATATTACTTATGGGGACCAGTGCCATATAATTTGGATGTCGCAGACCTCAACTTTATCATATCAAGAAATGTTGCTATAACTGAAGATGATCATAAAGTGTATTTCAATTTGTTTTCTCAGGATAGTGACGGTTATTCTGGTGGTGATTAGCGTAGTTTGGATCCCAATTCTTCAGAGCGCTAACAGCGGTCAGCTGTATGTTTACATCCAGTCAGTGACCAGCTATCTGGCCCCTCCTGTTACTGCCATTTTTGTAATGGCTGTTTTCTGGAAAAGAACCAATGAAGCGGTAATGCACACACAAAAGATTACAATAAACACTGTCCGAGGCCTCACTAGGACAATGTGCATATTGACATACTGACATTGCCAGTGACATGCATTCGAAGAAACCACTTCTCTCTCGTGAATAAGGAATGTCTGGCTATTTTAGTGCATCAGAGTAGTCAGGGTGTGTGTATTTGTCTGTTTCAAAAAACACACAAAGAGTGTGTACATGTCTGAATGACAGCAAAAGAGAGCTTTCACTTATAAGTGATTTCTAACTTTCACTTGTAAGTGATTGAGATTATAGATATCCGTATTTTCCGGAAAATAAGTCACACCATTAGTCATTATATTGTTGTGCTGTTGACTCATTGTAAAGTGTTCTTTTGAGAAGCAAAAATCATTGATAATTCCCACATGTATAAGCTACATATTACACTTACATTCCGTACAAAATTTACATTTGTATATGAGTGGTCCTCTGTCCTGTTTGTTAGTATAATAATGTTATGTTGGAAAGAATTTAAACTGCATACGATAGATAGATAGATAGATAGATAGATAGATAGATAGATAGATAGATAGATAGATAGATAGATAGATAGATAGATAGATAGATAGATAGATAGATAGATAGATAGATATTGTTGACAAACCAGTGTGACATGTTTTCTTGAGGTCTTTACCAGTGATAAACAAGGATATATTCATAGAACAGGAGTAACATTGTGTGAGAGTGCATAAGATACAAAAAAAGAGAAAAAAGGCCTTGTGATTCTTTCATTTGATTCTATGAAAAACCCCTTATCCCAGGGTGTTTTGACAAATATGCTTAGAATAAATGTTTTGCGGTGTACTAGTCTGATTATTTTAAATGTTTCACAAAGTTGAACAAAATACTGTTTTTCATATTAGAGTGCATTAGAGTAACAGTATCTGCTAAAATTCAGAGCTCAACATTGTCTTAGCAAAAGATTAGCTGTAAACCAGGCAGTATAGCAAAATAATGAAAACCTGTTTAACATCATTTCAGGGCTTTAAAACTGGGAGGGTGGGCGTTCAGAATTCCTGTGTGTTTTTACCCTGAAGGGTCTTTTACTGGAAAGTTATACCCATCCCCCAGCAAAAAGGAAATACCCATTTCAGCTAGTGAGATTTGTGTGAAGTGTAATTGCTCTGAAAATATTTTTCAGCATTGAGAACATTAGTTTAACATTTGTTTGACTTTTTAGGGCGTTATTTTAAAAGCTAAAGTTGCCCCCGAGAAGATTGGTTTAAGAAACCAAAACTGTCCAGATGACATTCATAGGGGTAAGAAATAAATTGTTACAGTAGAACATATTTGTGTAAGCGCATACGTGTAAGTCAATGATGCAAAATGTACAAGAATAAAATCAGTTTAACTAACATAATTATAAAATATACTGTCTTTACACTCAAGGCATCTTTGTCAAAACAAATACATAAATATCAGACACCCCTCACTGAAATATATATGATAGATAGATAGATAGATAGATAGATAGATAGATAGATAGATAGATAGATAGATAGATAGATAGATAGATAGATAGCAGACACCTCTCACTGAAATCAGACACCTCTAACTGAAATATGACAACATTTCACTGGAATTTTCACACTTGTCAAGGGATCTTCACACTGCACTCCACCCTTAAGGAGCTTAAATAAGCAAATAAGAGCCTATCATGTCAGGAATCTCGGCTCAGAGATTATTCAGTGCATTTTTTTCAGATACCTGAAATAAGGGTTTTAAAATAAACAGTTAATTTAACAGTCTCCCACGCTCATATAACATGTTGAGAAAAAGGAACAGCGATGTTTGTACGTATGCAGCAGAGCTGAATGTGTGTTTGTTTGGTATTGTGTTTGCAGGGAGCATTCTGGGGCCTGATGGTGGGTCTAGTGGTGGGCTTGACACGGATGGTCCTTGAGTTTGTCTTCCCTCCACCCCGCTGTGGAGTGTTTGACCCTGCTCCCTCTGTCCTGAGGAGTGTACACTACCTACACTTTGCCATCATACTGTGCGCCCTCACTGCTATAGTTGTGGCTGTGATCAGTCTGCTGACCCCTCCACCCAATGAGGAACAGGTAATATTTTCTCTTGAAGAATGTATTCATAGATTTTTTTAGGGCTTTCATAGGGTTTTACACCCATAATAAAATCAGAATTCCTATTAGAACCTAAACTTGAAGCCAGTCCAAATGGATCCTGCACTGGAAAAGTTCTTATAAGATTCCAAAATAGAACACACACAGTAGTTACCTAGCCTGGGAAAACCCAGACAACTTCCGGCAAATTTAGATTTGCTCTGCCAGTTAGTCTGGCAAAGAGCTCATTCAAGCCCATTTCCAATCCGCCGAAATCGCGGCACCAATCAGAAACGTTGGGGCGGGCTTTACACGATGACGACAGCGCAGCAACTGTGAAGCAGATTTGTACATTACAAAGATGGATTTCGCCGTGGAACATCACTCGTTCTAATCAGCTGTCGCGTCTGTTTTAAGTGATTTGAACGTTTCCTTTTTGTTAAAGGAATACTCCACTGTTTTTTCATAATTATTAAACTATGTTATTCCCTTAACTAAGACGAGTTGATACATACCTCTCTCGTCTCAGCGCGTGCACTCAATCGCTCTGGCGCGCCACGACACTTTGATACTGATAGATAGCCCAGCTCGTTCATTAGAATCCAAACAGAGATGAAGTTAGAAGCGATCAAACACCTCCACGTTTTCTCTATTTAAATACAGTTACACGAGTAGTTACACGATCAAGTACGGTGACAAAGCTTCTAACTTCATTGAGTGCACGCACTGAGACGAGAGAGGTATGTATCAACTCGTCTTAGTTAAGGGAATAACATAGTTTAATAATTATGAAAAAACGATGGAGTGTTCCATTAAAACCGGAGCAAAGAACAACACTTTCTCAATCGCTCTGCATACGTCATCTCCTTCATCGCTCTGATTGGTTGTAGGTCTATGCAGAGGCATGTGAGCGACGTCAGTTGGTGACGCCCCTCTGGAAATGGGTTCTCTATGAAGCTTTGCCAGACCCTAACTCAGTTATAACTGAGAATGGTCTAACCAGGCTAGTAGTTACCTATTATTGGGACAGAATTAGAAGAAATTAATATTAAAATAATTAAGGATTTGTTCTCCTTTTCTGGTCTCCTTTACCTGTCCAGTCTCAAGACGTTGGCTTTGTTCACAATGGCATACCGGTCACATTTTTGGGTTGGAAAGGTTTTTTAATGTTTTGGAAAAAAAGTCTCATATGCTCACCACAAAAAAATGACAATTTCAAATAACTGTTTTCTATTTTTATTGATTTTAAAATGCAAGTTATTCCTGTGATGTTTATTAGTGTCACATGATCCTTCAGAAATCATTCTAATATGCTGATTTTCTGCTCAAGAAACATTTCTTTATTGATTATTATCAATGTTGAAAACAGTTGTGCTGTTTAATGTATTTGTTGAAGCCATTATACTTTACTTTTTATTTTCAAAATTTTTTGATGAATAGAAAGTTCAAAAGATCCGCAATCATTTGAAAAAAAAAAGATTCCTAACATCATAAATGTCTTTCTGTCACTTTTGATCAATTTGATGTGTCAGTATTCATTTATTTTTTAAAAATCACACCGAAAGGTAGTGTACTTTCTGCAGTATGTGAAACAGCGTTATGCAAACACTTATGCAAAAAAAAAAATATTTCAGCAATTGGCATACCAGTACATATATATAAAATTTATTCTTTTGAACATTTAATACAATTTTGTGTCAAATTTGTCTAAATTTGGACAGTCTAATCAAATAATATGTAAAGAAAAGATCTTAAAATCATAACTGATAGTACTTTCAGTTCCTTTGTCATACTTGAAAGTGCATTCCATTACAGGATTCCTGCATTACAGGAAACATAATTATATATACATTAAATGTACTGTACCTTAAATAGTGCAGAAATAATAAGAGTACTATGGTAGTATGCTGTTCTAAACATAGCTTATACAAGATACATTTTGATGTCTTTTATCAAGTATATATAATAAAATCTAGTCGTATTTTTGTAGCATGTCATATAGATTGGCTTGTGTTTGATTTTGTTTCAGATACATAATCTTACCTGGTGGACTCTCCACAACAGCACTGAGAGAGAAATACCTCTACAGAAAGTAACTACACTCAGCCGCAGGACAGATGGTACGAAACACGCACGCACGCACACTCACACACACTCTCACACACACACACACACGTTTTATGGGGAAATTCGATTGACATGATTTTAGTACAAAGTGTATATTCTGTCCCCTTACACTAACCCTACCCCTAAACCTACCCATCACAGAAAACTTTCTGCATTTTTACATTTTCAAAAAACACCACTTAGTATGATTTATAAGCTGTTTTCCTCATTGGGACCAAAAAATGGAAATGGATTTTGGACATTGCCATCTTTGAGGGGAAATTTTGACTCCATTCTGTAGGGTTTAGCAGGACCACACACACACACACACACACACACACACACACACACACACACACGTGCGTACGTTTGTTTGACTACATCAGTGAGGACATCTCATAGACTTCAATTGTTTTTATATCATTTCTGATATACAGGTGAAACTCGAAAAATTTGAATATTGTTTTGTGTATTTCAGTAATTCAAATTAAAAGGTGAAACTAATATGTTTAGCATATATAACTATATACATATGCATGATTATAATTTTCAGAGGGCTGACATTTCTGTAATTTCTGTATTTCATGTATTTCATGTAATATTCAAATTTTCTGAGATTTTGAATTTGGGGTTTTCATAAGCTTTAAGCCATAATCATCAAAATGATAACTTTTGCAGTATATTCAAATTTTTCGAGGTTCACCTGTAAACCCGAACCCTTCAGAAACCTGTGCCAAAATATATGATTTGAATATAAACATGATTTGGCAAATTTATACGCCTTTTAAACTAGTGAGGTCCATTTTTGAGTAGTGGGGAGATTTTTGACATCACAAGTTTAGATAAAACCTGGACACACAAACTAATCCTGCTTCCTGAGACGGAATGGAGGTGTGAGAGGAGTTTACAGCATGATCGATCTCTTGAGGTTTGTTTGCGGTCTATTCATCAGGGTGTGGTGTTGTTCTACATTTATGTATCAGTTGACAAAACAAAAGAGTTTTATATGCGTGAGAACACACACAAGGAACTGAGAAAAATACCAATTGTCATTTTCTTGGTTTTGGAATGTAAGTAAGCTTACTGCATAAGGTGGATTATGTTACCAAACACAACATTTGAAAACTGTAAGGCAGATTAGTGTTATATGCAATCATGCAATATGTCATTTTATTCAGTTCTAAAGCTTTTTAAGCATAAAAATGTTGGGCATATTGCACCATGATAATACCTTGGTATTCTTTCAAGAACCTTAGATTATCATGTCAAGTTACTGTACCTTTATTTATAGCACTTTATACAATATAGATTCTTTCAAAGCAGCATCACAGTAATAAACAGGAAAAAAGCACAAAGAAAATGCAGGCTTCATCAAATATGAGACAAATTCAAATTCTGCTGTATAGCAGCTCTACAGAAGACAATAGTGTCATTATTCCGATCAAATCAGTTCAGTTCAATAAAGTTGATCGATTTTGAAATTCAGCTACAAGCAGCTCTACAGCAAAAGAATAATTTTACAGCTCGAGTCAGTTCAATGTTGATTCAGTGTTAATTCGTCAATTATGAAACAAAGTCGAACCCTTTTAAGCTGCCATGTAAATCCCATAGTTTATGAATATGGTAATCATTAAACATCAAAGCACCATGGTATTACCATCTGATACTATCACTGTACCGCTCCTTTGGCAGTTCATTTCACAGCCAACATTTTTGTTTCAATCTAGGCTGTGAGTCTGTGCGCAGGGGTAAGTGTGTGCGGACCGCTGGGTTCTGTAGTCCTCGACCTGCCCGAATCGTGTCCGGGAACTCATCTCCCATCATCCACAGCATCAGAGAAGATCCCTTCTGGTCTCGCTTCTGCTGCGTCAATGCCATCATTCTCGTGTGCATTAACATCTTCCTCTACGCTTACTATGCGTAACATACTCAAGCTAACAGTCACGCTCACGCACATTGAGCGCAGTTTTTTTTGTACGTTTTATCAGACTGACAAAACCTTTGGGATTTTATTTGTTACATATCCATGTTAAAATTACAATTAAATTTCGAATGACTGCAAAATGCAATAGCAGAATTAAGATCATCATCATCAAAAAAACTTTTATATATTACATACAAATTACTCATTAATAGTTGTTCAGTTACCTTTTCATATAATGCATATATGTTAAACAATTGTACATTTACCTTTGAGGATAGGGGAAAAAAGAAGTTACCATGAGTTTTCTCACAGTGCATGTTGCAAGGCAATAATTCTATGCATAAAGTAAGATCTTATGTTTGATAAATATGTTCACATTAACTGGGACAAAAAAAATTACTTGATACTCCCAAAGAACTGGGTGTAAGTTTAACTGCAGTATTTCTTCTTTGAAATAAATGAACAGTGATTAAACTGTAATGTTCTGTATAGCACATCAATGACTAATTTGTGTCTAAATAATTATTTCAACAATAGCGTGAGAATAGCCATATATTATGTGGTTGTAAGAACAGTTTGTAAATGATTTTAAGAACTGAAAATCAGGGTGGGTAACATGAAACATTAACTTTAATATTTGTGACTGTCTATATTTAACTTTTTTGTTTTCTCTTAATTTATATCGTTTTATTGTTAATGTGCAAGTGAAAAATGTATACATTAAAATCATGAAGCAATGTGTAAACCAAGTTTGTTGGGTTTGGAGTGTTTGTGTGGGAATGAACCATAGACATCTAATTTAAGGGTTTAATGCTCCTTTATAGAATATAAATGTGAACGGCAAGAACAAATAATACATTTAGTAGATAAAAGTTTACTTTTTCACTTGAACTGAAAGGTCATAGAGACTATATCTGCTCATGAAATACATCCTTGCACTTTTTACGCAATATTACACCTGATTGCTGTATTTCTACAAAACTTATACAGTTAAAATGTCTATCATGTATTAAATGCGTGCAGGCAATTTAGGTGTAAATACGAGTCAGCAGTTTTGCTGACTCATATTTTATCACAGTACATCAGACCGTTAACATTGCAGCAAAGCTTGCTAATATATTCTATTTTGCATATCAATAAACAACAGTTGCAGCTTAAAGAGAAAAAAACGTTCATTTCACACACCATACATGTCAATGTAAATGAAATTACATTGCTTGGAATAAATAAACTGATCAGTAGAGAAAAAAATACTTAAATTAAGGTCACTACGAAAATAATATTATCTTATTATTGCTTATTTTTATGGTCATCACGTTAACAGCATATCCCAAATGTTTTCGCATGGCATGGGTGGATCCAACGTTTGTTTTCCATTGGAACATCAGTCAGAGGTCTTCCCGAACAGACATATGACTGAAAACAGTCAAATAACCCTCTCTTCTCTAATAAGAAGTACAGAAATACTTCAATTAATTTAATGTAAAAAATACATATAATTTGCACATATCCAATACAGTTTAATAATCATCTCCAGTGGTCTATTTAACAACATAAGTTCCTTTTTGTTAGTTTTATCCATGATTTGTTTAATTATATTGGATTTTTTTATTTATATATATATATATATATATATATATATATATATATATATATATATAGTTACAAGTGGTCTAATAAATAAATAAAATAAATAATAGATTAATTCATTAGATTATTTTTTAAGGTAAAGTGTAATTTCTGTGGCACTAAACAGAACAGTAAAAATAAATATAACAGACACTCCCACAATCTGCCATTGGCTGAACAAAACGATTGAGCCCTACCCTAGACTCACGCCATTGGTTGAGCAAATGTTTTTATAGCACCACAAAGCCACAGTGTTTACAAAGAAATCAATGTGCAGATTATTTAACTTGTCTCTGAATATATTTTTTAAATCACAAAAATTGCAATTAAAGTATGTTTCCAAGAAAAAGAGAAAGAACATTTTCCAAGTATGTACAACTTTAATATGAATGTTCACTTTAAAAGAGGGAATATATAGTAGGTGTGAAAAAAATGACAATGACAATGGTTTTTTTTATGTCTATCAATTAAAAACATTAATTAAGAGCAAGTAAACTCCCTCTATTTGAAAGGACTTGAAAGTATTTGAAAGAAGAATATACAGGAAGCTCAGATGATGGATGATTAGCGAGTAAATGTCACTCAATAGTCAACTCTTATAATCCTTAAGGGTGTTACAAAACTGGTTTGTTGACAAGTTAGAATTGCTTCCTGAAAATGATTAACAAAGAGATTGATGGGCAAATGCTGACCATGACACATAAGGTTTAATTCAAACCTTAATCACCTGATACACCAAACATTGATGCATTAGACTTAGTTCACCTTCAGGTTTATGGCGAGTATGTGTAATGGATGAATAAGTCTCAGGCTCTCATTCAGGTGAGTTTAGCTTTACAGGACAGCGACAGATAGGCTATAGCTAAAGTTCAGTGGTAAATTGGCTGCACATACTCTGGTGGGAAAACGCCCACTCTTCCCCGGCACCGGCCCCTCCAGCACTGAGCGTCCGAACAGTCCAGCACATCGATGACATCACCGCGCAGGAAACGTAGATGAGTCGCATGATGAGATGTGAAGTCGAAGAGCGCATGGGCATGGCGTGGCCTCTGAAACACACAAACACACACACACAAATTTACGGGAAATGAATTACAATTCCGAGAAAAAAGTCACAATTATGAAAAACATGCCACAATTGTGAGATGTAAAGTCATGACTGTCAGTAATAAAGTAACAAAAGTGAAAAACAGAAATAATATTAAAAAAATTGAAAGAATAAAGTTGCAATTAGGAGAAAGAAGTCTCACAATTGTGAAAAACATGCCTAAAGTGTTAGATATAAAGTTAAGACGTCCAGAAATCATCTCACATGTAAGAAAGTTACAAGAAATACAATCAATAAAATTTAAAGATTAAAATTCAATCAATTAAAGGTATTGTAGGTAAGATTTTTATAAAAACTTTTTTCCAAATTTGTTTAAACTTTCTATATATATCAATGCATAATTAAAATGTAAGTACTCTGATAAAAAGAGTATAAAAATCGAGTGACTCTAGAGACCGTTTAATCTGCACTAAACACAGCTCATTATTTCCATTCGGGACGAAACAAAGGATTGGCTTGGGCGACTGTCACTCTCTCGCAACCATGGCAACCACCCTTTTGCCACACAGGACCTGCCCACTTGCGCGTACCCGTTTGATTTGAGGAATTCAAGAGGCACCTCACGGAACCTAGGAATAGCAAAACAATGGCAGAGAAAGACCAATCAAAATTCACATATGCAGTTCGCGAAGGCAAACCAGGAAAGAAAAGGAAGACAGTAACGTTATAAGTAACTCCGACCCCGGATCTGTCCTCGAGCTGACGATGCAGTACTTGTCTCTGGAGTGTAGTCCTCATCAGAGTCAACAATGCTTTCATCATGGAAACTCTTGCATGCAGAACACCATATATGTTATGAATCTTACACGAAATTCATCTTCATCACAGTGTAAATGATGGCAATGGAAAAATGTGTATAAACTGTTTTATTTGCACAAACGCGAAATGCGTTTGTGCAAATAAAAGAGTTCATGCATAGTGCAGCCTCTTTCCTGCCTGATGATTAGAAATTCTTAAAGTTATTAGCACTCTTAAAGTTTAAGTGCAATCATTGAGTGAAGCCTGCTCCTATAATGGAAAAACGTGTATCATGCAACCTGTTCTTTGCCTTATAGATAACTAGCTCGTTAGCGAATCAATAAATATATATTTTAAACTTGACCAATATCAATATGCTAGCTTGATAGTGAGTACTAAAATACATCTTGTTTATAAGTTAGATTTTTTTATTACATGTGATTCTGACATGATGTCACTACATGCACTGGCTCCTTCCTCTCCGCTCGTCTCAGGTAAATAATGCGTCTTCAGCTCAGCCGTTGGAGTCACGCGTTCATGTGTTTTGGGGGCGTGGCTTTGGAAGGAGCCCAGAAGGGAGGGGGTGGAGTGAATGGAAATAATGAGCTGTCTTTAAAACAGTCGTGAGAGGTCTACAGACACTCGATTTTTATACTTTCTTTTTCAGAGTACTTACATTTTAATTATGCATTAATATATACAGAAAGTTGAAACAAATTTGGGAAAAAAGTTTTTTATAAAAAATCTACCTACAATACCTTTAAAATGTAATTATGCGAAATAATTGCAATTACAAAAAATCTTGAAATTATGAGAAAGTCAATTATGAGATATAAAGTTGCAATTAGAGTAGCAAAATAATTTTAATTTTAATTTATGAGAAAGTTGCAATTGTAAGACATTGTCAGAATGATGAGAAACATGTCTCATGATTATGATTATGAGAGAAAGTTGCCACAGTTATGTATATAAAGTTGTGTCAGAAATAGTCACAAATGTGATAAAGACACAATTGGAAGAAACAAAATAGAAATTTAGGACAGTCACAATTACATAAAAAATTAATTACGACTGTGAGAAACAGCTGCCACACTTGTGAGATATAAAGTTGCAATTTATGAGAAATAAAAATAAATAAAATACCTCTGAAGGTCAAAAGGATTCCCATAGAAAATCAGCAATGATATTGATAAAGGAGGGGTCACATTTGGCTCTACGCATGCCTCCTAAGAGCTTGTAACAGGAAATGATGTCACGCTCAAGCTAAAGAGGTTTGCATTGAGCCAGATCAAAGTTTGACTTTACATCCTCTATTGGTCAAACATCCTTTCGCTTTGCAAATTTGCACATCAGAGTTCACCAGAGTTGAACTTTGGCACCTCAGTAAGGCTCTTACAGCTAATGATCCCTCGGGCTCTTGCAGGAAGACCGTCCTCTCTTTGGCAATGCTGTTGATTCTGTAGAAGTCCACCAGTTGGTTGAGGGAGCTGAAGACTTCATCCCATATGAAGTACTGCCCTAATCCATCCTTTAAAACCCTAAAGTGCTGCACATGGTCCCCATAACTAGAGAGAGAGAGAGAGAGAGGGGGGGGGGGGGGGGGGGGGAGGGAGAGGGGGGGTTGTTTACCTTCTAGATTAAGGGGTAGATCTTGCCTGGACTTACCAGTTTATTAAATCTGAGCATACAAGTGTTTGATTAAAGGTTTTGCCCAATGAATCACCGTTTGACATTTCAGCTCTCAGCAAGTTTTTGAATCACAATGTAGAAAAAGCACAGTGTTAATAACTGTAATCAAATTAGGCTCTGAACAAGTCTGTGCTTATTCTCCTGCAGATACATTACAGTATTCCTCTCAGATAAAATGCTCATTTCAGTACATTCAACAGCATACCAATAAACACACGATCCCCCAGACAAGGCTTGACCCTAGTCCTGGACTAAAATGCATGTTTGAGCTGTTTTAACTGAAAGCAACTTGTCAGTGCCATGGTTTTGTCTCAAGATGCACACCGGTAATTTTTTTCTCTAAAGCACGTTTATAAAAGCAACTTAAATGTATTAATTAACTAAAGCCTGATGGCTTAAAGGCAGGGTAGGGGATTTGCTAAATATTTTTTGTTATGCTGGTTGCAAGTCTATTCACATCCTGATAGCAATCATAAAGTTAAGTGGTAAGTGGTATAAAGATATTTATATGTAGGCCTATGTATCATTGTAACAAGGTTTGTAGTTCAGGGAAGAAGGAGACGGGAACCGGCGAACATTTAAACATGTAGGCTATTAAAGAAAATAAAACCGCCAGCAGCCCCTCGCTGGCTACAGACAAACATAAAGTAAAATACAAACAAAACACAGGCCTATTCCTCTCTCGATCTTCAGCGTCGTCGCTCCTCCTTTATGCTTCAGCTCCTCCGTGAGAGATGCGAGACCGTGCGTCTCACAGGTGACGTTCATTACCACTCACGCCACCGGCCTTGCGCCGTTCTCTCACGTCCCTCGGCCTCGTCCTGTTCGCCACAATCATCTGTGGAAGGTGCAAGACCATGCCATTCGGTCCGAATGCAATGATACGATATCCTACCTGTCTGTCAACTTATGTATTTCCATATATCCGTGCACCTGCTCTTGCAGGCATCATCAGTCACTGAGCAGCGCAAACGAATCAGCAGCCACCTTTTACTTTTACGTCCTTCGGATGAGACGTTAAACCGAGGTCCTGACTCTCTGTGGTCATTAAAAATCCCAGGATGTCTTTCGAAAGAGTAGGGGTGTAACCCCGGTGTCCTGGCCAAATTTGCCCCTAGTGGCCTCTGTCTATCATGGCCTCCTAATCACCCCTATATATATACATATATACTAATTGGCTTCATCACTCTGTCTCCTCTCCACCAGTAAGCTGGTGTGTGGTGAGCGTACTGGCGCACTATGGCTGCCGTCGCATCATCCAGGTGGATGCTGCACATTGGTGGTGGTTGAGGAGATTCCCCCCATCTATGTAAAGCGCTTTGAGTGTCTAGAAAAGCGCTATATAAATGTAATGAATTATTATTATTATTATTATTTACAGTTCCTCCTGATCCGAAACATCGAGCTTATGCTGTGTTCACGCCATAATACTGTAATTAGGAAGAGATGGAAACCTGTGATGTTATACTCGTGACTCGAATTTATGCGCTTCAATGGCAACACTATATCAACACTGAAATGACCTGCAGCAGTCAGGTGGTTCAGGTCAGAGTTGTTTATGTTCATTATTATAGTAATGTTATGTGCTTTGAGACATGAGGTTGTTTAACGCTGTCTCTCGTGACGCTTTTGTTTGCTCCCTGCTGTACGCGTTCATGTGTTTTGGAGGAGGTGTGGCTTTGGAGACGCTCTGAAGGGAGGGTGGGAACTCATGCTTTCAAAGCTAGCTCACTATTGCAAGCCACTCCATACATTGCCTACGCTACCTTTAATCTAAGCCTTGTCTGTGAAACCAGGCCTAAAAATCAAACAATAAGCCACTCAAAATGCAACAATACAATATCAATATCCTTCTGCATCTACATTTAAGATCCAATAATACAGTGGATGATTTGTAAGTATGTGAAAAAAGTATAGTTTGTAACTACATTATTTAAAAAAACAAACATATTTATCATCAATAATTGTTCCTCAATTACTGTTCAGTGCAAATGGAATTGAATTGCTAAAATCAATCAATCTATCTTTCAGTCTATATTCTAAAATATTATTTATTTATTTATTTTTATTTAATTTTAGAATTACTTATTAATCTTATTTTTAATAAATGTGTTGTTAATAATTCTTATTTGAACACATGCTCTTAATTGTTTCTGGTTTACTGAGAAACAAACATGCAGACACTGATGCACACCCTGCGCCTGCGGCATGTGTCTTTAATCACCTGGTGGCTCCACCCTACCACACCTGCTCTTAACCTGTGTGGGTGTTACTCACACACACATACACAGATGCATATCAGTCCACGCAATCCTGCATGGATCACTCTGCTTGTTCAGACAGAAACAGTGACAGAATGAGGAACTGCCTCTGGGATGTGGATGTGTGTGTGTGTGTGTGTGTGTGTGTGTGTGTGTGTGTGTGTGTGTGTGTGTGTGTGTGTGTGTGTGTGTGTGTGTGTGTGTGTATGTGTGCTCGTGTTTATATTACATTGTGGGGACCAAATGTCCCCACAAGTATAGTAAAACCTGAAATCACCTACATTGTGGGGACCAGTCAGCGGTCCCCATGAGGAAAACAGCGTATAAATCACAATAAGTAATGTTTTTTGAAAATGTAAAAATGCAGAATGTCTCCTGTGATGGGTAGGTTTAGGGACAGGGGCAGTGTAAGGGGACAGAATATATAGTTTGTACAGTATAAAAACCATTACGCCTATGGAGAGTCCCCACAAAGATAGCGAACCAGACATGTGTGTGTGTGTGTGTGTGTGTGTGTGTGTGTGTGTGTGTGTGCGCGTGTGTGTGTGTGTGTGTGTGTGTGTGTGTGTGTGTGTGTGTGTGTGTGTGAGAGAGAGAGAGAGAGAGAGAAAGAGAGAGAGAGAGAGAGAGAGAGAGAGAGAGAGAGAGATGTACTAAAGATCATCAAAACAACTGGGCATGTTTAGGGAGAGTAAGACATTATAAGTCATTATAATCGCATTCATTACATATGACCCAACATTAACACAGACACACATTAACAATTGTTAGACACAAGCTCCAACATAAACTGTCTCGCATTAATTTTCTGGTTTTTGTGTAGCATTGTGCTTTCTGATTAAGGTTTTATTGTAATTGGCCCAAAACAATACAACTGACCAGTTTTGTCATTCTCTATCTAATATATAGTGTAGTCATGAGATTTTTTTTACTGTTTTTGAAAGTATCTTATGCTCAACAAGGCTGCATGTATTTGATCAAAAATACAGTAAAAAAATGTATATTTTGAAATATTAATACAATTTAAAATTACTTTTTAACATGAACTATTTTCTATTGTAAAAAAGGTTCTAAAATGTACCATTTAGGTACTAACATAATCACTTTTGGTCCCAATATGTACCTTTGAGGTACCTTTTGAAAGGGTCCTCGCCCAGTGGCAGCTTTTGTACCTTTTTTCTGAGAGTGTGTTAAAGGTTGTATCAGTGATTTCAGGCCCAAAAAAGGCCGAAACATAAATGATCACATTCATCTAATCTAAACCAATCACCGACAGGGGCGGGTGTTGCTCCGACTTTGCGTCCAGCCGTGAACGAGCTCAAAATCTCACAACACCCGCCCTGTCGGTGATTGGTTGAAACACTGTTTATTTTGGTTTTGAGTGGTGGTGTACCCATTTGTTTTTGTGTGCAGATTTCAGAGCCTAGGGTGCATACAGAGAGATGCGGTTTTTGGACGGCATGCTTATGGGGCGGGCAGCTAGCGGATCGTTAGGAAAGATTAGATGAATGTGATCATTTATGTTTCGGGCTTTTTTGGGCCTGAAATCACTAATACAACCTTTAAGCATTCATATTAGTTAGAGTTCCTAAACGAAAGGTTACTAAATGTCACTGTATAGGTCTGTAAAAGTTGATTTACCTAAACATATAAATGATTATTATTGCTATATCTTTCTGTCTTTCCCTCTCTTGTCTTCCTTGCTTTCTCCCTCCCTCTCCATCACACACACATGTAAAAACACACAGAAACATCTGTGCTGGCCTCAGGTCCTCAAGCTTGTTAAGAGGCACTATGCTAATGATATGTGACTAGATTGGATTCATTGTGCTGCAATTGTGTTGCAACTATCCCTCGATTTCTCTTTCAATTTCCTTCTCTTTGTCTCAGTGGAATTTGACGTTTTGGGTCAGGCCTTTAGAGGTGTAAAGCAAAGTGATCTAAAAATAATTCATGCATGTCCACCTTTCCAACGCATGCCAACTTATTCAATAGACTTCAACCATGAGCTTTGAGCTGTAAATAAAAGACGAAAAGAAAAGGTGTTGATGCAAAGACAAATATTACTATTGATATGAACAACCCCCCAACAATGAATGATATCTGAAATCATGCAGCCTATTACAATGAAGCAAAACGAGTGAGCAATAAAATGGGTGAGATATCCCATTAAGGGTCCGTATACATGATACTGTTTTCAACTAAAAACAGTATCATGAGGTTTGGTTGTTCATTTACACGCCAATGGCGTTTTGGGTGCCTGAAAATGATAACTATTTGAAAACGGGTTTCAAAGTGTAAACTACAAAAATGTGAATTTGTAAAAACAGTGAAGTCATGCGCATGCGTATTACGTGTTCAGTCTATTATTATTATTTTTTTACAAAGTGACATCATCAACTACTGGCCTGGCAGCATAATGCAGCGTTTTTGCAGATTTGTGTGAACAGGGATCGTTTTGACAACATTGTCGTCGTACGCAAAAAAACACACAGGAAAAACTTTTCCGATTTAAGTACATTGTTGTCGTGTAAACGTACCTTAAAGGACAACTCCGGCACAAAATGAACCTTTGGTCTAATTACACATTGGTACATAGTCAACCGGTCTCTGAGATTTGTTTTCATGATTGTCGAATGTAAAGAGTTTTATCTCTAAAAACTGTTTAGCTTATAACGCTAGTATATTGGGCATAGAGTAATGAAAATAAACATTGCTAGTTAATACCACTAACAAGGCTCAAAATAGCCCAACACTAACACGGTAGCATAATGAGGGTCCCTACCTGCAAACTGAAGCATTGAGAACTTTGTAAGTGTACAGACAGTTTAATAAGAAGATATTTTATAAAGACAGTCCACTTCACACTTTCCACTGTGGAAAACAGTCTCGATCAGTCGAATCATGAACGCCGAGCCGAGTGCGCTGAACTGTCTTGGAATCTCATATGGTCCGTTGTTCGGCTCGGCGTTCATGGTTCGATTAGTCGAGACTGATTTCCAAAGACGGCTCCTTCCTGTGTAAGCGAAGTGGACTGTCTTTATAAAATATCTTCTTATTAAACTGTCTGTACTCTTACAACGTTCTCAATGCTTCAGTTTGCAGGTAGGGACCCTCATTATGCTACCGTGTTAGTGTTGGGCTATTTTGAGCCTTGTTAGTGGTATTAGCGATGTTTATTTTCGTTACTCTATGCCCAATATACTAGCATTATAAGCTAAACAGTTTTTAGAGATAAAACTCTTTACATTTGACAATCATGAAAACAAATCTCAGAGAACGGTTGACTTTGTACCAATGTGTAATTAGACCAAAGGTTCATTTTGCGCTGGAGTTGTCCTTTAACTCAAATCTAAAGTTCACAATATCATATTTATGCAGTGCGTTTTCTTTATCAGTGCACGTCATTTTTCTTTTTTAATTCACGTGTCCTCATAATCTTTAATGAAAATAACGTCCTCTTCCCTGCAGCAACAATCTCTTCTCTTCTCTGATGACGTGTTTACTGGCGAGAAGGCGGGGCAACATGTCACTCAAATGAGATTGACCAATAGCAAACCACGACCATTTAAAGATCCAATCAATTCCCCATGGACACAATGAAGCCGTTTCACTCGGATATACATCACAATAGGGATAAAAAGACTCTAAACTTCTGTTTCATGCCGACTTTAATTGGCTCTTTTGAATTGGGCAATTAACCACCAGAACATCCTAGCAATAATCACATGTGACCACCAGAACATCTAGCAATAATCTAGCAATCTGAACTGTGTATATACATTCAGTACATGCATACATCACTTGAATGCGTTATGTATGCATGTATAACACAAAGTGTTATAAAAAGTACTTTTTGCTTGACATATTTAAAAGGTTTCCGTTTCCACCAAGAGAACTCTGAACTGTTAAAATAGGTTCTGGAGTGCTGGGAGCAAAAGGATTACATCACAGCAAAACGCTACCATGCACTCCACTCTAATTAGAGTGTATTAATGAAGAGCCAGATAGGGTAACAAGGACACACATTAACACACACGCATATGCAAGCACACTCATGTCGGCTGTAGACATCAGCACATGCAGGGAATAATAATATCAAGGCTTTATAGTACATGTGTGTGGTAGGGTGTAGGGTGTATCTGACCTGACAGACACAGAGAACTCTCCGGGTGTACTCTCGCTCTCCCGAATGAGAAACGCTCCACACTCCAGCGGTCTCAGGCGGTTTTCTGCAGCCTGCCGGGATATCCCACCCACAAACCACCTGCAAAACACAAGCTCATCTGTCACAATACATCGTATTGTATATTTAGAAACTGAAAGGGGACTACTGGTATAGTAGTTTACTTAGAAAAGGGGGTTCTTTGATCAGGTGAATAAAAAATTGTAATACAGCTTTGTAGAAGCGAACAGAAATAATTCAATGTTTTAAATCAAGGCAGTTTTTTTTAAGCTCAAAAAATGTCCTACACTGAAAAATGTACTTGTGGTTCAGTCTCAGTCTACCTCTTCCCAGCATGCACCAGGCTATGAATAATTAATATGGTCGTACTGTTGGACCATTTGAAAGTTGTTTATTTATTTTGTTGTCACGTTTAGTATGTTCTTGACTTGTGATGTCATTGAATTTATTCCTCTTACAAAGATCAGTTGATATGGAGTGTTTTTTGTCTCAAGCACACTACATTTCATAGAAAATACATTAGATGAAGCATATAATTTTGAATCATTTAAAATCTTGTAAATAAAGAGAATAATCTGCACTGAACTCAAGTAACTTTCAAGTAAGACTTGATCTAAAAAGGCAATTATTAGATTTACATTTATGCATTTTGCAATTTTTTTGACTTTTTAAATTGCATTTAAGAAGGACATTTTATCAGTTCCTGCATTCTCTGGGAAATTAACCTATGACTTACGACATGCTCTGTTTGATCTATAGAAATGCCAAATTATTATTACAATTATGGTTACTTTTTGAAATATCAGTAATACAGTATAAAGAATAAAATAAATAAAATTTCTGATTTTTTTTATTTACAGAACAATTTCTTCACAAAATTCCTTCAATGTTAAGAAGTACAGTATATGGATTGTTTTCATCACGTTTTCAGATCTTTATAAATGTGAATGTTTGCATGATATATGGTAAGGTGAAACAACATGCTTCACTGTGCGACAGTGTTCTGTCATCTTTGCTTGAGTAACTTGAGCTGCGTTGACTGTAAGCCAATGTTTGCCAATCTCATTCAGTCCTCTTTTTCATTATGATCATGAATATTAACTGACTCATCCTTTCAGTTCAGAATGACTGGTAGGTGCACAGTCATAAACTGCTCTGTTCAGGTCAAGCCAAAGCATGTTTAAAGGGCTTTGGTCTGGATTTTGATTTTTGCTAATCCTCACCGTCTCACAAGAATCTCAATCATCAGCATCATGGTAGAACTGCAGGGTAAGGAAGTCCTTATCTAGCAATGTCTTTACCGTCTTCAGTTTCAATAATAGTCACAGCATCGGGAAGGCCACACCCACAACAATTTGTAAAACGTATGACATCACAGTGAGGTGTAATGCTGGGAAATCCCTACATTTGTACAGAGGAAGCTACTACTTCAAAAATATATATTTTTTTCTAGTCTGGATGAATCATATTAATCGTAAAATACATATAATCCTACACCCAACCCTAAAGCTCTGGCTGTGCATCCAACAGCACCATTCCAAGGTCGGCACTGATGCCATTGTCACCCACCTTGCACATCACAAATACAACATTCAGAACCACAGAGAAACAACACCTATCAAATACCTTCTGGAGCACAAATATCAGGACTAAAAGAAATTACCCTTATTATAGTACATCTCAATCAGCTTTATATTCAGAAGTCAGTGCATTGATCAGGAAGTCTGTCGTTTTAAGGGCTGTCTCAATCGCAAAATCTTTACAGGGCACATAAATGTTCACTCCCTAAAAAGACCCACAATACACCTTGAAAACCAAGGAGCATCACTGTTCATTAACGGAAGTTCACTGAAGTGTGAAACATAAACCACTAGAAACTCTTCTAAATGTCCAACATAACTGAACATTAAACACTAAAATGGTTTTCCCTTTACTGAATAACACATAAAATATCACTTTATCACTAGATTTACTCTCCTAGTGCAGTCCAATGCAAAACATGGAAGTACAGATACACGGCCCAGTTTATAGTTATGTCAACAAAAATGACTCATGCGAATTAAGTAAACTTCAGTTTTAAATATAGGCCTATTAGGTGGATTGAATTAAGTTGTGACAAATCGTGTTACCTTTTGCTCATTTTAATGAATTAAACTGAACAAGACTACTACACCATTTATTTATATTAATTATGAGTTACAAGAACAGAACAGAAGAATGCAAAGGTTTCCCAAAACATCTTGATGAATTTTGTCATTCACAGATAAAGTCACATGCTAAGTTAGATTGACTTTGGTCACGTGATACTTACGTGTGAGGTCTTACATTGATATAGTTCTTCGGTACATAGCCCCGCCTACCCAACAGCTCAGCTGTGTACCAGTTTGGATCATCGTCCATGTTTGTCACCTAAAATGAGCATAAGGTCAACGTTCAGATGTCCACTATCACCTTAGGTTAGAGAATAACTATTTGCTTAGTGGAAATGTAAATTATTTTCAAGGATCATGTAACTATGTAACAGCCCCAGATAACAAATTTGGTAATCAAAAAAAAACCAGTGCAAACCAATGCAAATGACCTGTTTTCCGCTTGAGTTCAAATAACGCATAAACAAATGACTGACTGGTGTAGTATTTTACTGACTAGTTTTCTCTATTCGAGAAAAATAAAATTTTCTCTAATAGATTTCCAATTATAAAGTACACAATGGCCCGGTTTTATTTACAGGACTTAGATTAAGCCAGGATTAGGCCTTAGTTCAATTAGGACATTTAAGTAGCTATTATTAACATGCCTTAGAAGTTTTTTTTTTTACTGGTGTGCATCTTGAGACAAAACAATGGCAGTGACATATTTTAAGATATGCCAGTGCAAGTTGTTCAGTTAAAACAGCTCAAATATGCATTTTAGTCTAAGACTAGGTTTAAGCCTTGTCTGTGAAAGATCTTGCACTGTACCATCCCACAATCTGCCCAGCTACATAAACCACCACCTTTTCATTCAGATATCCAATCTGAAATAGATGCTAGAACACTGATGCACACACTGATCAAGTATTTTCTGCAAAGGTACAGCATGCAGACTATAATCATTGTAGTATCATACTAGTGTTCACTGTGAACTATTGCAGGCACACACACGCACACATACACACTCAGACTCACCTTCAGGATGTCACCCTTCTGGAAACTGAGTTCATCACATTCACTCGCTCTGAAACTGTAAAGAGCCTCAGCCTCCATTGAAGAAAGAACAGAAGAGAAAATAACAGGCAGTGAAGTGGAGATGAGACCAGGATGAAGACAAGAAAGAGGGAAGAGAAAAAAAGGATGGGAAAGGATGAGCACAAATGGAAAAAGATGAAAAAAATTATTAAAAAGGATGGAGTATGGAGATGTAGAATTGAGAGGGTGAATGAGAGGAATAATCTGTAGAAGGACGATGAGTACAGCCTTCAGCGCAGAAAAACTGGAGCGACAAAAACATTGAGTGAAAAACTGAGGAAGCACAATGTTGATAGAGAAACGGAGAGAATATGTGTGTCTGCCAGTACAGCTGTGCAGCGGAGGGGGAAGGAGAGAGAGAGAAAGTGAGTGAGAGAAAAGAAAAAAGAGAAAATTAAAGAGAGCAGAAAAGCAGAGACCAGATCAGAACATCACATGCTTTTGATTCAATTTTTCAAATGACCGAGATATTAGGAAATATAATGCACAACAAAAAATTTAGTAAAGAATTAAGACACACTTGAGTGAATTTATATATGTTTTTATATGTTGGTTTGACAAAGCCAGCATACTGAAATCCTATTTAAGCTTATTCTTTATCATCATCATCTTCTTCTTCTTCTTCTCTTCTTCTGAGAATAAATTTAGTCAGTAGCTTACTCCTATAGCTTTAAAGCTACACTCACCAAACTCAGGTCAGACCTTCAGGCTCTTCTGACTCGGGGTGCTATATCTTTTCTAACTGATCAGACTTAGGTTTTCGTTAAATGCACATTTATCAAAACAAAATTTATCAGATCAAAACTATGAAAAAATCCCATAGAATTTCATTGAGGGTATCAAACTGTTTATACTCTAATAGAGTAGCTTCACATCCACCAAGTATCTATCAAAGCCTACCAACTCATGTTAAAACATGCCAGCAACATGCTAATTCCTGCTAACAACATGTTTAAACATACTTGCAACATGCTAATGCATGTTAGCAATGTAAAACAAGCATGCTGGCAGCATGCTAAAACATGTTAGCAACATGCTAATTCTAACAGTAAGATAAATCATGTTAGCAACATGCTAAAACGTGTCAGCAACATGTTCATTCATGCTAGCAATGTGTCAAGACATGCAAAACATGTTAAACCATATAGTAACATGCTATTGTTATTCTTATTATTATAATTGATTGGACCATTTAGTTGATGTGATTTGTATATATATATATATATATATATATATATATATATATCTTCAAAGTCATCATGAAAACAAAATTTACCCTATTTACTTTGTTAGCGCACATTACTAGTCTTGTGGTGAACAATTAATCCGTACAAGTTAATACACAGAAATAATTTGTTTGTTGTTGTAATCTTTAATCAAAATCTGAACATTTGCTTCTACTTTTATTAAATTTATGAATACGAATCACATGAACTAAATGTTCCCTCTTTCCATGAAGATTTATACAAATGTTTTATTAAACTGTAGATTGTTTTACTCATTTAAAATTCTTATGTTTTTATGTTAGGATTATTCAATTCAATTTGATGGAATTTTACTATACAATTACTTAAATTACAATTACATAATTTCCACATACTTCCATTTGTGTTACTAAAATAGTCTACAGAGAGTATTTACCACCAGCGTTCAGTTTTACTATAATACTTTTTCAAAAGTGTCAAATATTTATTAGTCACATAATGTGTTCGATTGCTGTGCATGTTGGTCACGCCCGCTCTGATTCAGATTACATATATAACAATTTATGAAGTATATTTAATCATAAATCTTGTTGGAGGGGGCACATGCTTTTTATCCTACGGCAGTTTCTGTTGAACCAACAACATGGCCCTTATTAAGAGTGCTTGTTGCAGCTGTGCATGTGTTCGATTGTTGTGCATGTTGGTCACGTCCGCTCTGATTCAGATGACACAACATTTAATAAACGCACATGGTCACACAATATCTCTGCCTCTTGACTTAGTGCAGCTTGATTAACTCATTTTAAAGAGAGCGTTTCAGAACTGAATAGCTTACACATGAGACTGCACTGAATATTTAATTGTTTGCATGGAGAAGATTTCAGTTCTCTGTCTGACAGATGACAGTCAGTTGGCATGTCTGATGCTTGATGTATTTCAGCTCACTGGAGACGATTTGCATGCAAATCAATTTCTGTAATATATCTCTCTTATTAGAGACAACCCGGCATGTCCTCGGAGGAAGCTCTATCTCAGCTTCATCCTCAGCTGTCATCTACAACAACACAGAGATGCAGATGGCAAATGGAAGGCATGTCACAAGTGGGTTAAAATGAAAGATTCCCAAAGAGCTTTTACAACCTGAGACCATCAGAGGTGGTCTTTTGTTTGAAGGTTACCTTTGTTATGATGTTGTTCAGCGTGGATCAGGTGTTTTCTGCATCACTCAGTACGTCTCAGTACATCTTCGGAAAACAACTGTGGTTTCAGCCAAAAAATACTTTGTGCATCTTAAACACTGATTCATCTGTAATTTGCATATAGTCTGCAATGCTACACAAGTTATCTTGTTGTATGGTTGCCATAGTGACAGCACAGCTTTGACACAGTGTTGCTTCTCCTTCTGGCTGGGCTGGTTGCCATGACCGTCTTCCAGTGGCTGAAGAGAGAGAGAGGAGATGCCCTGCAGAGTGGAGACTTTACTGAACACTTTACAGGGTTATTCACACGTACCCTACTGAGCACACATCCTGATTTCATCATTCATTTGAATATACTCTCCAGTTCTAGTTTGACATAGTACAAATAGTGTATCGTCGAGGCATGCTCATCTACGTTTCTTGCCAGGAGAACATTTTATTGCCCAGAGGTTGCTCTTTCATGTTTGGGAGACTTATATTGGGCTGCATACCTCTGGTGACGACGTGTATGCATAAAAACTGAAATAGGCTATACTGTGGGCTTTAATGGTGTAGCCTACTAAGTCGTAATTATGTTTTTTTATTTAAAAAAACAAAATAATAATTCCTTAAAATAAACATTGTGTCATTTACTCACCCTCATGTTTGTTCCAAACTGCAAAAAAAGAAGCAGGGCACTAAGCTGAAGTCCATGCTTGCCATTATTCTAGTCTCGCCATTAAATCTAGTCTAAGACAAATAATTGACATTAAAACGATCTGGAAATTAAAGGTGTTAGAGCATGATACTATTGGAAGCTCTGCAGGAAAATAGGAGGAACACTCCCTGATCTAGCCTATACAAATTATATATGTATAAATAAATCAAGCATGTATGTCAAGCAGTGCTGAATATAGCAAATCTGTTAGTGATATTACTATTAATATAGTTAGCATCTAGTTTTTTAAATAAGGTTTAACACAATGTTACTTCGTCCGTGACATTATTTGAGCTATCATATCGTGTATCTGGTATTTTCTGTCGGCTGTTTAGAATCAGAGCTACGATGTTACAGTTCTCGCAGTACTTCGGTCTCATACACCGATCGGTCCGCACAGCGCCGCTTCACGTCAAACACAGTCGTTTGGAGCTGTTTATTAGTATTATAGTAACGTATTCTTGTCATAAAGAGAAAGAGAGCTCTGAGACAGAGAGAACAACAAACGCGCTGAATAAATTGGACATTTACCGACCACTGACCAGGAACGAATTCAACTACCTGCAAGACATTTTCCAAACAAAATGATCAAAACTAATGATATTTTCTTCTGTAGTACCGTGCAATTTCTGTTCTGTTCCGGGTTTTTTTTTTTTTTTTGTCATGTAGGCTTACCTTGGTAAAACCGTCGGATTGTGTTAGTAGCCTAGACTGTCTTTAGGTCTTTAGGCTACTTTGCAAATTGCATTGTAGCCTAGCCATATGGTTATCATTCAGTAGGCCTAAACACACAGTATCTTGTGTAGTTTTTTTCTATTTTATTTATTTTGGAGATATTTTAACTTTGTAAAAGTTATTTTATTTAAGATAAATTTAATATTTTCAATTATAAGTTATTTTGATTAAAGATTACAAGGGCACATGAATTATAAAAATTAAAAAAAAATGGATGCACGGATTAATCATTTATAATAAACACTATAATATTCCATAAAAAAAGAATTGTCAATTTTGATTTCATGGGAACTTTAAACTCTTTGAATGCATCCAGAGTTCTTGAAACATCCTTCCTCTGGCTAAGAGGCACAGAGGACCTGTTCACCCCACCCTCCCCTGTGGTGTCAGGACAGTGGACCTATCGTGATGGGAAACTTGTCAATCTACCTGTCAGTCTGCTGGTGGAGGAGGGTGACATTATCTCTCTACGCCCTGGCAGTGAAACACCAACTGAATGAAGAGGAATTCAGGTTAGAGAGCATACATGACACACTCATGTGTCATGTATCATGAAACTATTTTATGTGAAATAGTTCACTTAAAAGTGAAAAGACATATGATTTTATTGTCTTCTTTAGAACACAAAAATTAGAGATTTTGAAGAATATTCACAATTCTCTTTCCCATACAAAAACATACAGTGACCAGAGGCTGCCAAGCTGCAAAAGGGACAAAAAAGCAACATAAAAATAGTCCATAAGACTCAACAGACCAGTATTTAGGGAGCTTGACATATGCTTTATGTAAAATAGCAGTGTGTTCATTTTTGTGTGAACCATTATAATGAATAAATAAGGCTATGTAAATACAGTTTGTTTCCAATGTGCCCAAGGCAGCACCTTGCATCTTTTTATCCTGTTTTCAACAGATGAATTCCATTCGTTTCCATTACTGATAGGAACTAAATGATTTTCTCACACTTTGTTTAATGTACTGACTTCACCCTGTGCTGCAATATACATTTAGTTTTATATTAATTTACAGAAATCAGCTGCTTGAATGGAAATTGCTGATGTTATTGGATTTTCAGATGATATTCTCAATTCATTCAGTTAATGGACGCTCTGAGGTAAAGTGTTCAGACTGCCAACTCAGCAACGATTGTATTTAATTGTACAGCACAATCATAACATAGTACAGACATTATCTTAATTCCATAATGTCCTTAAACATAACAATATTGCTGGCCATAAACTGAGAAAGTGCGCGTACGGTGTGCGATACCTCAAGTTGTCCTAGACGCGACGCGGCGCTGCGCTTCTCGTCCGGTGTGCGACCCCCCAGTTTGGCTAACGTTACTGAGCTGAAGACAGCGACACAAGAGCCACACAGGTAGGCTACTACTGAGTCGCTGTCCTCAGTGCCGCAGAAAAGCACTGAAATGGAGATGAAGGGGAACCCGTTTTTTGTTTTTTTTGGCTTATTTTAACTGGCCTATCCAGTTTTCTGGAAGCCCACCTACAATCAAAATCCTGGCGCCGCTACTGGCTCTGACTCTGTCATAAAACTCTTTTCTTTTCTCTGATTGGTCTATGAGGACAGGAAGAGGATCATGTTGTCTTATCCAGCAGTGATGTGTTTAGTCACCTCTCCTCCATCCCCATTGGATAGTGGAAGGCCCCACCCACATCGTTTGCTCCAACCACAACTCTTCAGAGTAACAAAGACCCCAGCAAATGAAGTGGTTCAGTCAGTTTTATATATATATATCACAGACAACACCAAATATACAGAGACAGTTTCACATATAGCGCTTGTGAAGACATGCGGATGCGGTTTTGTTTTGGGCAGGCTTTATAGTTTCCTGGTTCATGACGTCACCCGGCTCTGACGTTCCGTCACACCATTGGACTGATTTTACATTTGCTTCAATACATCATCACGCAAACCATTTCCTTAGCGTCAATCTACGCACCGCGAGTTCCCTTGAAAGGGAACATGTCCTTCCCAGAGGAAAATGTTATTGCTTTTTCATAGCTCAGGAGAGTTAATGTAGTCCTCCTCAGTTACTATTTGATTGACACATCAACATATTTATAGAAGTAAAAGACAAAGGGTTTCAGATAACAAGCACTATTGTGTCCCAGTGGTCTTCTAGTACTCTCTTTTGAATAAGAGTCTTTTAATGTTAGCTCATCTGTGCCAGACACAAAACACAGATCCTAGTGGAGGACTTAAGAGCTTAAGGACTGTATTCAATATGATATTCCTCTAATACAGGACCGTCACTGGATCAGCTTGTAACAACATGACAGAAATTATCATTGACAATGGCAAAGCATATCCAATACACTTGAACTCCTAAACTACAGCCCCAGGATGTTCACAAGAGCAGGATTTATGGAAAAAAGCCCAGAGTTTGGCACAACATCTCTTTTGTATGGATCTTTTTATGTAGGATGTGTTTGGAGCTCTCTTATCAAAGACCTGTTTCAGTTCTGGATAATGAACGTTGCACTGTGCAATACTAGAGAGAGGCCCAGCACCTTTCGTCTTGGTGAGACTAATTTTTTATAGTTTTGATGTTATTCATTTGACAGACGTATTTTTTATAAGAAGTAACTAGCATTGCTTTCAAATTATATGTTTGTTTTAATTAGTATTTGTTCATTTTCAAGCTACTTGCCCTGAAAAACAAGGTACCATGGTGTCTTGGTATTTCTTTTGTTAGTGTTGAACTGTATGAACTGAAATAACTTTTTTACCCTATCCAGGATTGGTTGTAACATCTACCTGATCTTTATTTCCCAGGTGCTGTTTCTGGCTCTGAATCTGTTGCGTATTTTGTTTGGCATTCCTGGTGTGGGACCATGGCCTGTCACACTCCTGCAGCTACCTGTAGGATATCCAAAAACAAGCATACACACATCTATCACACTAACATAATCTGAAACACACAAAATGCAAATACTTGTAATGTCTGAAATATTTTTGTCCAAATCAGTATCAGCATAAGGAATGTTTTGTTTCGAAATGCTCATCATATTTTGTGAGAACATGTGATGTAGAGCAAAACAGGCACAATATATTATATTTAAAGGTACACTATGTAACTTTTGGCACTTTAGCAGTTAAAAAACAAACCTGCATGCATTTTGCAAAAGAACATTATTATGGCTGCGCTTCAGCTCTGGGTGACTGTGGATGAATATGTTTTTTTTTTCTCATAACTAAAAAAAGAGAGATAGATTATCCTTCTGCAGCTGCTCTTAACATTCTAGGCTTAAGAGATATAACCAGTTTAGATGGAAACAATCTCAAGCTGACTACCTGAAGACGTTAATGTAGCTTTGCCCATTAAGTCAAGGTTCTTCCTTGAAAATAAATTCCAGCACAGCACTACAACAACTATAATGAAATGACCCTTCACAATAGATAATGCTTTACAATGAACTCTGTTAGAGAGCAACATAAATCTGGCAATTTATCTGTTCAGTTAAACACCTTACTCACCTGTTGAGTAATAAAACACCATCTTCGCGTCACTTTTACAACTATTCAGATCCCTCAGTTCTCGCCATCTCCGAAAAACCATGCCAATGTTAATTGTTTTATTACAAGCTCTGTCACGTTCTCTTTTTGCCGTTACTCTCTTCTGTTCAGGGCTTTATTTCACCGAAGGTTTGAGATGTAGTGTGCTCCATGTCAACCTTTCTCGCTCATTGTGAAAACTAACCTATGTCATTACCACACCACACGCGTCAAAGTAGCCGGAGCAACTTTTTTCTCTATTTACGGATATGACGAGACACGCACTGGCGAGTGATGTATGTAAACAATTTCCCACAAAAACCATCCAAACACTCATAACATAAACACTTTAAAAGGTGCATAGTGTTTCTTTAAAATATTGACCATAAAAAAAAGCGAATCTCTTGCGAATACATCAAATGTTGTGTTGCAGGTGAATGGTGTTTTACCTCTGACTTTCCCCCTGTTTGAGTTCTGGTGTGCATGTACAGAGACGCCGTGTTCATTTACAGATGGGCTCGCAGCCAGAGGACTGGTCGGTATGTTCAATAAAGAGGAAACCACCCAATAGCTGGCTGTATTTTTATTGCTCACAACTGTAACCATGTGAATGAATATATTGTTGGTAATGATTTGGAATGTGAAACTGATTTTCCCATTTCATTGAAATGTTGTCAGCTGCCACACCGCTAGTTTGCTGCACAGTCTGGGATCTGGAACTGTAAATGCAACCAAGCAAAATAAGATTTGCATGTAAGAATTAGGACATAAAGGTACGCTTAAAAATGTATGAATGTCATTGCATTCAATAATCAACTGCCACCTGCAAACACATTATATTTTATCTTTGTTTTGTTTTGATGTTGTTGTTTTTTTTAATATGCAATGGTATTCATAAATTAAGTGAATGAATGTCAAAATACTTTTAGGGGGCTGTGTATGTTGCCTAGTGTTTCTGCACTACAATGATAACATCTCTCACGTGAGGTGACGTTGGGGCAGTGAATGCTATTCTATCTCTCTCAAAGTAATGCAATACTGAAATGAGAGCTTTGAGTGTGTACCAGAATGCACTTGGTCACAAATATCAGCATGCAGGAATATCTGTGAACAAATCCCACGTGATCTTAGTGTACTCTATAGTTAAATGTATTCATAAATATGACAAAAACATCCTTGTTGGTTTTTGATAGTCCTGAAATGGTTTATAAATGGGTCTAATAATGTCTTAAATTAAATCAAGATGATAACGCTATTGAAATGTGGTATATGGTACTGTACAGTGTAAGAAAAAAATCCATAGAAAAATGGGAAAGGTACTGGTAATTAATGGCACATTATCCAAGCTTACTGACATTTCCTTTGACCCTTAAACACAACACAGTGCAACACAATGGAAAATTCCATCATATTAACAGAGGACTTCAGGCCCTATTTTCCCAGAGTGTAGGGTTGCACAATATATCGGGATCATAATGTTTATTGGCCAATAGTAGAGCATTTTTAATTAATCATATTGGATGATATTGGTGCTCATGCATGCTTATTTCCAGTATTTTTACATTTAAATTACCTTTGCTGTAATTAAATTAAATGTAAGCCAATTTCAAAATGATAACCCATTCTTCATACTTTATTATAATATTATGATGGTCAAATTCACTTTTCAAACTATTGATTTACCTTTTTAGTGTTTAATTTTTAATTACACAATTTATAATTACAAATTGTGCATGTGATTGTATGTGTATATTGGAGGTCCTGTGTTGTGTTGATAAGCAGGACATTCTCTCATGGCCCAATCCAAATCCTGAAAAGATTCTGTTCTTCTTTAGCAAGTCCACCTCGTCAAAAGAGACAGACAGAATGAAGCAAAAAGATATGGAAGAGGTTGGCTTGAAGGAAGGAACCCATTTGGGGAAAAGAAAAAAAAATGTTGTGATTAAAATGAGTCTGCACTTGTGACTCACTAGGTCTCATCTGATGTCTTTTCTCAAGATTTGTTCACTCTGCAGTCTAGAGATGTTGAGTTTGTCGGTGGGTCAGGCTCAGAGTGATGACACATGGGTGCAGTTTGATGACATGTGCTGGAAACTCCACGCCCCCTAACTTCGGCCTCTAAATATCATCGTAATATTATACGGTTACTGATTCATCAATCAGCATCAATCGGTGCAACCAGAAATCTTTTATATTTTTCGAATTCCATCAAACAGATTTCCAGAAAAACTGCAATTGTATTCCTAACAGTGTATGCGTTCATATCTACAGGCTTCTCCACCTCCGCAAATGATCCTTTGGAACAGAGAATGAGTGTGGCTCTGCCCTCTGCCCTCCATCTCCTCCATCCCTGGCATCACTGCTCCTTCTGTGTCAATGAGACGGCTTCCTTCCTCACATCTCACAAACCGGTGAGCATACACACGTTTACATGCATGAACATCCTTGGACGCGCGTGACCTGTGACAATATTTTTTTTTTATTGTTTCTCATAAATTCATAAATCATTATTATGCCAGAGAAAAGAGACCTTGAGTGATACAGGACACATGAAAATGCACTGGTACTATATGTTGGACAGTGTTGTTGTAGTTTTTTTTGATGCTATACCATAACATTTGTGTCTGAAATGGAATCTCCTGTAAATGCATATGTATATTGACAAATGTATAATTTTACTTTTGTTTATATTATCACTGGTCTTTTGTGATGATTGTGATGTACAGGACCCCCTCGAAAACGAGATGGTGCATCTCAAGGGGTTTATCCTAATAATTCCATTTGAATATATAAGGTGTGGTTAGACTTATCTCAGGGCTGGACAGTGCTTGCATTCGTTTAGTCTATTTTTCCGGTAAAGAGGAAGTTCGAAGTAAAGTCAGCAGACACAAACACTCCTACACACAATAGTAACAGCCTGAGGCATTTTGTCCACCAGTTAATGCTAACCAATAGCCTGAACAGATCAGATGAAAAGGAAGTCCTTTTAGAGGCATTAGAGGAAAGTTTCTATAGTTGTATAAAATATAACACATTTAAATATAAATACAAATACATTTAATATGACATACACTATATACCATTCAAACGTTTGGGGTCAGTAAGATTGAGTCATAAGAGTCTCACCAAGGCTGTGTTTATTTGATCAAAAATACAGTAAAAACTGTAATATTCAGAAATATTATTACAATTTAAAATACTGTAACTGTTTTCTATCCTAATATATTTTTAAATGTAATGTATACCTGTGATAGCAAATCTGAATTTTACAGTGTCTTCAGTGTCATATGATCCTTCAGAAATCATTCTAATATGCTGATTTGATGCTCAAGCAACATTTCTCATTATTATTATTGTTGAAAATGGTTATGCTGCTTAATATTATGTAAAAATCGTGATACAATTTCTTCATGATTCTTTGATGAATAGAAAGTTCAAACGAATGTATATTAAATAAATATATATTTAAAAAATATATATTATCTTTGGAATTATCTGAAGTTGAACACTGACAAAACATGCACTATAATACCAGGAAAGTGTATAAAAAAGTAAATTGGGTCTTTGTTGACTTTAGGTCAGGTTATGATTGTTGAATAGGAGTGTTTTTCCTCTTCTTCAAAGGATGTTGATCCAGGAACATGTCCTGAATCATTTCGCTTACACCTCGCTGCTGTTTAACATTTTCATGATTCAAGCAATGTCGGATGATTGACTGTACAAATGTTTTCTTCATGTTATTTACATTTTGAATCACTCCATGAGTAGGTGTTTGCTGAGAAAATGGTACTGGAGACATGAGGAACTGTCACATCTCCCTCCAATCAGAGAGCGTCCCTCTCGACCCAGATAACGTGGAGGAGCCAGAGACAGAGGAAGGGGAGAGACTGACACATGCTGGCTAGTCTGTGACCAATTGTTGAATTTTAAACAGTACTGTTCATTGATTTCAGAGGAGGAAATTCTGCTAAGAGACAGTGTCAGAGAGAGGACAGAGTCAAGAGCCATGGAGCATGTCTTATCGAGGACTTAGGGTGCCACTCATTTACATTGTTAACACTTCAGATATCTACAAAGGAATTATGTAGACCTTCTAAGAAGATGTTTTCTTTGTTGGGACCAGGAGGTAGGATTCCAAACTGATAGACAAGCTGTACGCACACACACTTTGACATAAATAGAGATAACCTGATTCTTGTTTTTCCAGGCCAAACTTCCAAAAGGAATAGAGAATGTGAGGCCACATCTGGAGAACATTGATAATGTTCCATTGCTGGAGCCTTTATTTACAGACTGCACTTCCCAGAGTAAGACAGACACACACACAAACAACAATCCTTTATTTATTTATTTGTATTTATTTTGATGAAAATGAATCGCTTACATTAACGCGTTAATGTTGACAGCACTAATATATATATATACATATTTTTTTTTATTCCTATTAATCAATCAGTCAATTTCCAATGTGTTGTTGGTCCACTACTGATGCAAGGTTACATTATTTTGTATATAAATATATAAATAAAATATGCAATGCGTAAAATATCTTAAATAATTAAATGAAGCAATCCTTGATTCATTAACACCCCCTAGAGGAAGACCGATAGCTTGTTTTAGGCTTGTTTTATCAGAGCTGATTGCTTGTTTTTCTAGTGAGATCTGACAATACTGCTCAGAACTATTTATATCATCATCAACAAAGCAACCATTATAAACTGTGTTTGTGTTTGTTTGTGTGTGTGTGTGTGTGTGTGTGTGTGTGTGTGTGTGTGTGTGTGTGTGTGTGTGTGCGTGTGTGTGTGTGTGTGTGTGTGTGTGTGTGTGTGCGTGTGTGTGCGTGTGTGCGTGTGCGATAGCTGAAAGTGAGATGGTGTGTATCATGCAGGAGTATGGAGAGGTCGTGTGCTGCCTCGGGAGCAGTTAAAACATCAACAACAATGAAATCTTCCTACAAAGTGATATCAGGTGATCCTTCTATCCTACAACTCACCTCTGCTCATTTCCCATCTCAACAACCTGCCAAGAATGGATTTGCTCATGACATGACATTGCTCATTTTAATATTTTAACACCCCAAACCCCTAATCTGTGTAGATATACCTTAAAATCTTGCCTAATATTGATTAGTCAAATCTGATTTCTCTTGTCATGACCCCTTTAAACATGTTGACCTTTTGTGATCTATTAGCAGGCCATGTTGTTGTACTATATGGGATAAGTTGTCACATTGGCACAAATCCTGGTTTCACTAATAAAACCAAATATTTGTAAGTGGAATAAGTTGCCGTTTTATCTGCATTATTGTATTATGAGCATTTTTATTTATTATATGTATGTATTTACAAAATATTTGTATTATATTATATTATATTACTCAACTGTACATTATTAATTGACAGCATTGCTTTAGATCCTCTGGTTCCCGCATGTTGTTGGTCCACTTCTGATGCAGCGGATGAAACTTTGAACACATCAGACTCTTTGAGCGTAATTCAGCTCTCTAGCGCCATCTGTGGGCTGGCACACACAGGTACAGTTTAACCAACAAGACAACAACACAGTCATCAGGCTCATCAAACAGGTAAATGAGGATGTGATGCACATTAACGCTCACACATGTACATGGATGAATGTATAATATATTATGAATTTTGATATATCAGTGTGGTGAATGCACTTTATAATGTTGTTATCCTCAGGCACGTCACACCACGGCAGGCATCAGAAAGTGCTTTCTGTTCTTGCTCCAGTGTCAGCTGTCTCTTGTCCTCATTCAGGTATAAGAGAGGAAAAGGAGGGCCACAAAAAAATATAAATTTCATTTCATTTTTAAAAGTGAGACAAAATCAAAATTTGAAAATAAATACAAAATAATCTAATAAATACAGACACATCCTTCTGCCAAAAATCACAAGACTGACAAATGTAGCAGATACAGAGTCTATGACAATTCAAATATGACACAGTAATATGATGCAATATTCCAATTACAGTAAGTAATACTACATAAACACATGACACCAATTGTGCTTGTATATAATATGTATTTAATTAGTTTAACTAATTAAACATTAATTAATTAAATAGTTATTTATTTAATACATTTATTACTTGTATATTTTACATTTGTAGTTAAGAATGAAAATCTTATGAATTTTATAAGATTCCCTCATGTTAGGAGGTACATCTAGGACTCCATAACATCTGACTCTTTTGCTCTGTCCCACATGCACTCCCTTTCTTTGACTTTGCTATTTCTGTCAGAAGTAATGAGTAACACATCTTAAGCTCAGGGTATGACAGGCGCAGCTGAGTAAGCCTGTGTGTGTGTGTGTGTGTGTGTGTGTGTGTGTGTGTGTGTGTGTGTGTGTGTGTGTGTGTGTGTGTGTGTGTGTGTGTGTGTGTGTGTGTGTGTGTGTGTGTGTGTGTGTGTGTGTGTGTGTGTGTGTGTGTGTGTGTGTGTGTGTGTGTTTGTTTATTTCCACAGATTCTGTCATATGTGTGTCAACTTCCTCCTCCACTGGGCACAAGTGATGTCCTCTTTCTATCCTGTTTCTATTTTCCCTTACTCAAGTATGAACAAATGAACAAAACACTAACCCAAAATTTCAAATACACACTAAAAGTGTCCAAAAACATAAATGATAAATAATAGGAGGGCCCCTAAACTTTCAGATAAGTGGTTGGTCATCTTTGATTCCTAAAATTTAACCTGCTCCAATCATGAATGTTAGATAAAATTCTTGCCAATAAACATGTATTGTAACAGTCCCATATGTGTCATATATAAGCTAAATCGTTTTTAGAGGCATCATTTAATTATGATTTACTCTTCTTTTTTTCTCTCAGTGTGTCCCTTCTGGGAAGCCATCATGTCATTCCATCATGAAAGTTCCAACTGAGAAAAATCTCAGATACCTACCAAAAAAGGTAAAGAAAGGGGGAAGCTTTTAAAATATTTATGTCATGCATTTTCTGAACATTTGAATTAATCTTTCATTGGCTTGGAAGAGCATTATCTGCTTATTGTTAAATACACTTATTTATGTTGAATAAAAGATATTTATGATACATGTGGACTAGCTGTGTAATAGCGTTCTAACATACAGTACTACTCTTTCTACTGTATTTCTGCAGTATACAGCATAGATATGTATACACGTATTGTAGATGCCACATTCAACCTCTCTAGACACTTTGACATCTTTAAACATTAACATGACGCTGTTCTTCACTCACACTAACAAATCAATAAATTTCATCAAATTTTCATACAGCCTAGGGCTATAAAGAAACCGAGTTATAAAATTCCTCTTGAAATGGGATAACATTTCAGAGATGGAAATGTGCTGGTTTGTGTTTTTATGCATAACTCAATATGCAATATCCATATGCCGAATTATCACATTAATGATAAACTAAATGCTGTGAAAATCATCTGCAAATTCCTGTCAGGACCAATATCGTCAAATACGATTGACAATTAGCGTATAGTTAGGATTGGCGGTATGGTTCTGTTCAGGGCAAGAACTCCCTGCGCCGCCATGCAGCCTAGCATGGATAAGAGCAGCAATAACCCCCTTAGGGTAAACAGACCAGAACCAACAAAAATGCATTGCAGATATCATTAATGTTAATATTTTAATGTACAACAATTCGAGAATTTAGTTTGATTCACAGGGGAATCTGAATACCAAATCCTGACTGGACGAGAGGAGGAGCTGGGGATGGAGGAGGGTAATAGCTCCTGAGAACGTGATATCTGCTGATAATACTGAAGGAGCTTATATATGAATACAGTGATAGATATCGTATTCCTATAGATAGACGTGGATCAGCTGAGAGTGCTCAAGTTAACCTTTGCTGCATCCAAAATCGCAAACTTACTTTACGACCATAAAAATTATGTTTTATATAGTATACATGGTTGTAGTATGAATGATCCAATCCTCTCCCATGGGATAGTAAAGTTACCATTGAATGCACTCTCCAGAATCTCACCGGAAGTAGTAGGCCATCCGGGTACTTTTCGCTTACTGTTTTATAAATGCTATGAATTCGGACATACTACTCAGCTTACTTACTGTTTTTCACCTACTATATAGTGTGCAAGTAGACACATTCGCACACAGTGCTTCTATGTTAATGTACTCACCTAAAGGATTATAGGAACACCTGTTCAATTTCTCATTAATGCAATTATCTAATCAACCAATCACATGGCAGTTGCTTCAATGCATTTAGGGGTGTGGTCCTGGTCAAGACAATCTCCTGAACTCCAAATCTCCTGAACTCCAAATGAATGTCAGAATGGGAAAGAAAGGTGATTTAAGCATTTTTGAGCGTGGCATGGTTGTTGGTGCCAGACGGGCCGGTCTGAGTATTTCACAATCTGCTCAGTTACTGGGATTTTCACGCACAACCATTTCTAAGGTTTACAAAGAATAGTGTGAAAAGGGAAAAACATCCAGTATGCGGCAGTCCTGTGGGCAAAAATGCCTTGTTGATGCTAGAGGTCAGAGGAGAATGGGCCGACTGATTCAAGCTGATAGAGGAGCAACTTTGACTGAAATAACCACTTGTTACAACCGAGGTATGCAGCAAAGCATTTGTGAAGCCACAACACGCACAACCTTGAGGCGAATGGGCTACAACAGCAGAAGACCCCACCGGGTACCACTCATCTCCACTACAAATAGGAAAAAGAGGCTACAATTTGCAAGAGCTCACCAAAATTGGACAGTTGAAGACTGGAAAAATGTTGCCTGATCTGATGAGTCTCGATTTCTGTTGAGACATTCAGATGGTAGAGTCAGAATTTGGCGTGAACAGAATGAGAACATGGATGCATCATGCCTTGTTACCACTGTGCAGGCTGGTGGTGGTGGTGTAGGGGGATGTTTTCTTGGCACACTTTAGGCCCCTTAGTGTCAATTGGGCATCGTTTAAATGCCACGGCCTACCTGAGCATTGTTTCTGACCATGTCCATACCTTTGTGGCCACCATGTACCCATGCTCTGATGGCTACTTCCAGCAGGATAATGCACCATGTCACAAAGCTCGAATAATTTCAAATTGGTTTATTGAACATGACAATGAGTTCACTGTACTAAAATGGCCCCCAGAGTCACCAGATCTCAACCCAATAGAGCATCTTTGGGATGTGGTGGAAAGGGAGCTTCGTGCCCTGAATGTGCATCCAGTGTTCGAACTATACCGTGTTCTTTGGGGGAGCCCACTTTTTTTTTTCACGTGGGGGGGTTGTAGTTGGGCGGTTGTTCGTGCACTTGCGCGAACTATGTACAGGCACATTTCCTGACTATTTACAGGATTCACCCTATTATACTTTATCGACACAAACTGCAAAGATGGTTTGATGACCATGATGGTTTGCCAAGCAGCAAACAGCCACCCACAAATAGGTCTTTGAGTTCACTTGAACAAGGGTAAAAGTTACTCGTCAGGCTACTGAATAATACCATAATTCCTCCGTTTGTTTAAGACATCAAGAGTCACGCAGCCCTATAACAACCCAGCCACAACACAGAATTGGGAATAAAATGCCTTACCTTAACACAGTATGGATTTTAAGGACTTTGCGCACAGATCAATGGCCTCCAACGTTTAAATATTTTTTCTACGAATCTTTGAGAACATGTACTAAACATGTTTGGAATCTGCACCACAGCGCCACCACCACCTTGATGCTCATGACAAGAATAGCATGTATAGTTATCATTATTGAAGTGAATTAGGTTTAAATCGCCGTCATGCATGAATGATTGATATTTTTGCTATTTTACACATAATAATCAATGATGATCACATTACACAAAACTGAAATTGCACGTCAAAATAAAACTTTGTCAATATTTTTTGGGACCCCCCAAAATTCCATGAATCACGTTTTCAGGGGAGCCCATGTCTTATTAAGGGGAGCCGAGCTCCCCCTAGCTCCCCCGTAGTTCGCACCCTGTGTGCATCCCACAAATCTCCATCAACTGCAAGATGCTATCCTATCAATATGGGCCAACATTTCTAAAGAATGCTTTCAGCACCTTGTTGAATCAATGCCACGTAGAATTAAGGCAGTTCTGAAGGCGAAAGGGGGTCAAACACAGTATTAGTATGGTGTACCTAATAATCCTTTATGTGAGTGTACATGTGACAATAATGTAGCATAATGCATACTGTTTCATAATGCAGTTCACAAAAAACACATAGCATATGGAGCATAGTGCAGATTTTCTCGTGTTGTATTGCTGAGATATTTAAATAATATGTAATGCTAAAAGTAATTCTGTTTTATGGAAATTCCTTTTGCTATTCGAAAAATATCCTCTTCTAATATTTTCATTTTTGGGTGACCTGTTCCTTTAAGCACATCAAGCTTGCGAAATCATGTTTTAAAGATGAATCATTTAGCATGCTGAAAGTGAAGATGCGTCTGAGTATGAACCTGGTGTTTCTTGTGTCTGTGTGTGTGTTTTTTAAGTGTGTACCTCCATCAGTCATGTGCATCGCTCTGCTCTCATGTGGAAAGAGAGTCGGCTGGTGCGTCGTGTTAGTAGCTTTTTATCATTACATATTTATACATTTCATGTAGGCTACTGTACATGTAGATGAACATTAAAGCATAATTAATAACTTCAGAAGAATAAGGCATGCTATGACTTTTGTTTGCAGTTACATCAAATTTGAATTATGGCATGTTCGTTTAAATACCAGGCTTTCTGGGCATAACGTTTTTTTCTGTTTCCCTCACAGGCCGGTTCTTAATACTTCTTTAGCATTGGCGTCCTGCTTCCTCTTGCATGATCCCGACCTCCACCACACGTTCTATATCTCGGTTATTCCCACGATAACCTGGGTGTTAGGAATCCTCTAGCTGATCCCACTGGTCTTTATCAATGAGGGAATCAAACTGCATGAGATCAGGTAATGCAACAGAATAGAATACAATGCTTACACTTTATGGGCCCTAACTTAACGATCTGAAACGCAAGTATCAAGCGCGAAGCGCAAGTAACTTTGTGGGCGGGTCTTGGGTGCTGTTGCTATTTTACCGGCGGGATAAATGACTCTTGCGTCCGACGCAAGTTTAAAAGGGGTTGGTCTGAAGTAGCTTCATTATTCATAGGTGTGGTTTGGGCATAACGTGAAATAAACCAATCAGAGTGTCATATCACATTCCCTTTAAGAGCATGATGAACGAGGTGCGCTTGTTCCATGGCGCAATACTATTATAACGGCGCATTTACCAGGCGCGCTTCAGAATCGGTTCACAGCCGAGGAGATCGATGTTCTCGTCAGGGCCGTAAAAGAAAGAGAAGTGACATTGGGGATGGGACAAACTCACCCAAATTAGCTTCGGTTATACATGCATATAATAATTTGGGTAAATATGTAAGCTTTATGCCTATTTTTCCCATCGTCATGGACACAACAATGATTTCCCTCGTGTTTTAATATTTTTCCTTATAATAATGTATCATTTGCAAAAAGGAAAATGCATCTGTGTAGATGAGAGAATCATCTACAGTGTATGCGTGTTGTTCACACTCTGTATTATGACCAAGCATGCGCGCTTAAAATAGCATCTGAATGTACACTCAACGCACCACTGACCTTAGACTAGGTTTTTTCTGGTCAGTGGCACAATTGTTTTCTGGAACTGCAAAATAGCACCAGGGATTGTTTGCACCGGAACACGCCTCCTTTTTGCGCTGAACCGCCCAGGGAGCGCAAGTTCATTCTCTAGTTTGCCGGCGTGCGTCTGTGGAGGGAAAAGTCCGCTTTGCGCGGGTGCAAAATACGACACAGTGTGACACAGAAGTAAAAGGCCCCCTAGAGAACATGTCATCCTCTTTTCGTCTTCAGGGACTGTTTTGTCTGATTTGCAATCACCTGAAAAAGGTAAGAACAATTCTGGCAAGTGACAAGCATTTCAAGAAGTGTATGGATCCGTGTCCCAGGTTTCTGACACCAGATGACACACACAACTTGTGCGTTTATTGTTTGGGTGAAGAGCACGCACGATTAGCTCTTTAGAGACCTGATTGTACAGAATGTGAGAGTTTTCCTCTTAGAAAACTCTGCTCTCGTCTGGCCCTCTTCTCGGGGGAAGAGGGACAGGCATCTGGGCCCAGGGGTTCGGGTCCCGCTCGTGCTGAGGCACTGCGGAGACTTGGATCATGGGGTTCCCAGATGGAGCTCGCTGACGAGTTTGAGAGAGATGTTTCAGAAGCTTGCGAGGGTCAGCTGCTGGACGAGGATGTGTTATCTCTTACATCCTCTGATCCAGCAGCAAATGCTCTGCTGGCACCCAGCCCAAGAGAGCAGGAAGAGGTACAACCTGAACCCTCACAGCCTCCCTTCCCCATGTATGATGAGTTGTTGGGCGTTATGGAGTGCGCTTCAGCGAGGCTTCAGCTGCCCTGGGCCCGCTTGAAGGAAGGAGCTGTTCGTGGCAGGCTGGATGAGCGGGTACTTTCTGGCCATAACTCCCCAGCTCTCGTGAGCCTTCCATTCCTTCCTGACCTGCATGGTGTGATCAAGATGGCATAGAACAACCCATATTCTGCACTCATCCATCGTCAGCAGCGAGCAAACTATGCTGAGTTCGAGGGGATGTGTGAACATGGGTGTGTATCGATGCCCCCAATCGATGAGACATTCACGAACTATCTCGCTGCTGGAGAGGCATCGGCACTGAAAGCTCCGGCCCTGCCTTCTATGCCAATCAAGATGGCATCTCGCTTGAAAGGCAGGGCATCCTGCCTTACACGCTATGTCAGTGTTACAGGTATACCAAGCCGACCTGCTGAAGGATTTGGATCAGGGGCAGGGTCTCTCCCCTGACGCAGTGGACGAGCTGCGCCGCACCACAGATCTGGCTCTTCGGGCCACCAGACAAACCGCTGCCTTGATTGAAAGGTCGATGGCAGTGATGGTGGCCACGGAGAGACATCTGTGGCTGACTTTGGGGAGAAAGAAAATACTTTTCTCCCCGATACTCCGGTTTTGCCATCTGAATTTTTCAGCGCCTCCATTGTCTCCTGAGGCCACCGCTTTGTATAAGCTCCAGATAGACCAACCAAGCATTGGTCCTCATCGGGCCACCTGGATAGCCACCTTGTATTTGTATAAAAAGGTCTCCTCTCACTTCTGAGAGTTGTTATGAGACTATAGCTTTGAACTTCAGACATAGGATATTCAAGTGCCATCCCCACGAGGGCTGCCTTAATATCTGGCTTGTGTACTAGAATGTTGTTGGAGATGATCAGCTTGAAGCTTTTTCGCCTATCAGTAACTTGAGCATAGGCTCTTTAGATTTAGATCATCTACAGCTTATCTCTGTAAGCGTCGTATAGCGCCTCTGCATTAGGCAATTATGCTAGTGGATGTTAAGGGTAGCAAGTTCAGACGTTTTGTCATAAGCCATAATTGGCATGCGTGGGATTGTACTTCGTTCCCCAATAGTGTCATCGACGCTGCGCGAAGTGCGAGCTTTTCAGACACTGGTTCACATGGAAAGCGTTTCCCGATAGCGTCACCCTTTTCTTAATTGCTTGGATACAATACACATAAAACTTCGATAATTTGTTCATTCAACAAAAATCACCTGTTCAATGTGACACAACTTAACATCAAAGTACTACTATTTCAAAAGGCAATTCACACATTACATTTCAAATGAGTGTCTATTTATTCCCTTACAATGATCTAACTATCAATTGATACAACTGCTCAAAATGATAAGTAACTGTTGCATTACTCTTAATGCATAGTTGCATGGAAACAGACAAACAATCTTCCATTTTTACAGTAAATCATTAAGATTTCAAGACAACGAGATTCATTGTCACCAATTAGCGTGGAGGTGGGTAACCAATTAGACTACAATAACCATGGATGTAGCCTAATATTTTATATCATACTGTAATGCTTCATCAGACACCGTGTCTATGGTCCCAAATACTGTACCACCTTTTCAGACTATTTACAGTATTGACAGTACTGCACTGTATAGATGCAGATCCAATTCTGCCAACTCTGATGATTGAGTGCACATTGTGGAATGAACAGTTGATTGGGATCCAATTGCAAAACCATAGTGATACGTAACATGGAGCCAGTAGGTGATCCAGGTCACAATGGAGGTCAAGCAGTGGTGGGAGGAAGACGAGGAAGACGCGTTGGTCAAAGGAATGGCAGGGGACAGGCACCCCTTCTGAGAGGTGGTCGTGGGCCTCGTTTGAGATGTGTGAGGGAACGTGGTAGAGGACAAGGCCACGGACCAAGACAGCGGCAGCAACAGCAGAGTGTCCAATGAAATTCAGGCAATAGTTGTAGACCATGTCATAAAGCATGGCATGACAATGACTTAGGCGGCTACAATGATACAACCAAACCTCAGAGGGTTAACCGTGGCCTCAATAATCAGATCTTTCCGCAATGAGAACCGGTAAGTTATCAGCATGCACTAAACATCATGCAACTCTCATTGTCAAATGACTGCATACCAATGTGTATCACAGAATAGGTGATGTGACCAAGTGTCTTCTTACTCTAATGTTCCCTGTAGAATTGTGACCAGGGCCAGGCCAAATAGTGGAGGCAGGGCCAGAAATGATATTAGCCTTACAGAAATTCACCAGCATATCTTGGACAATGAAGACATGTTCAACAATGTGGGATCCATAAGTTTGCCGACTATTGCACGCATACTGACAAGGCACCAGGTATCTATAAAACACCTGTACCATCTGCCTTTAGAAAGAAATGCAGACAGAGTGAAGCAAATAAAGACTGAGTATATTCTACATTGTACAGTATTCTCTAAATATCTTTCCAAAAGTACTTTTGAAGGGTGATGGAGCTGGATGCTGATGACGACCATCACAAATTCATATATTTGGATGAGACAGGCTTTAATCTGGCCTAGACAAGGAGAGGTCGGAATTTCATTGGCCAGCGGGCAACCATCCAAGTTCCTGGACAACGTGGGGCCAACATAACCATGTGTGCGGCTATATCAGAAGATGGTGTGGTGGGACGCAGACCTCATATTGGACCATATAATGCAGCTCTCCTTGTCACCTTTCTTGATGAGCTCGATCAGGTTTGGAGAGCTGAAGGTGTGACCTATGTCCTTGTGTGGGACAATGTCAGGTTCCATCATGCTCATGTGGTGCAAGCATGGTTTCAGGCCCATGCACAATTTACCACCCTGTATTTACCCCCATACTGTCCCTTCCTTAACCCGATTGAGGAATTTTTCTCCGCATGGAGATGGAAGGTTCATGACAGACACCCTCATGAACAAGTCACTCTTCTCCAGGCCATGGATGACGCCTGGAATGACATCACAGCAGACCAGTGTCAGACCAGTGTCAGGCCTGGATTCGCCATGCCCAAAGGTTTTTTCCAAGATGGTTGGGTAATGAAAACCTATGTTGTGATTGTACTGTAGTGTTTTGCATCAATCTATTACAAACTTTGTTCAATGATTCCACTGTGTCTGTAGTATTCTCTCTACTACTGCTGTACTTTTACAGAGATGTATTTACTGTACATGTAGTACCATAATGAAACCTGTATCACCTATTTTGTTCTACAATATTGAATGATTGTACGAACAATGACACAGTGAAACTATCGGTTGTGTGTGGGTGATCTATAGTTATGTTTCAATGGTATTTCACAGTAAATTTGTTTTTTTTTAACCAATGATTGTGCAAGATTTCTTTAAAGATGTGAATGCACAATGCAATGTTTTGAACATTAGATAGCCTGTGTTACAAGTGATAACCGTTTTGAGTTTTGTGTCTAGAATTGTGAAAAATGACATCAAGGTTATGAAAATAGTAACAAAGTGATAGTAAAAAACTGTAATGTGGAAACTGGGATATATTTTTTTCACGATTCTTTGATGAATAGAAAGTTAAAAAGAACAGCCTTTATTTGAAATAGAAATCTTGTATAACATTACAAATGTCTATTATTTGTCTTGAAAAAAAAAAGTATGTTAGTGAATATGCATTTTCTAATTGGACTATAGATTAAATAATAATAGCATTAGTGTGGCCATGTTTATTAATTTTAAATGTACCAATTGGTTATTGAAAATACATATACAATGCATAATTGTTCTTATATATTGTGCATGTTTTCATTTGATTAACTGTTGTTGTGTCACACATGTTAAATGATTGTGGGTCTGTGATTGTTTGCTACAAGATGAGGGTGATACCAAAAACGACAGAAGCTTCAATTTGACACCAAACTCTGCATGAACTCCCCTTTTTAACTTACATGTGAATCCTTTCACACTGACACATCATACCGCATTAGACTGCAATAAAATACAGTCTTCACCTCTAGGTGGCAGTACTGCAATGAGATGAGAACAACATCAGCAAGACAGCAACCCAAAAAAGAGACACTCACCACGTTTTCTCTCTTGACCAACATGACTTTATATCAGTTTATGTTGTTTTAAGTATTTCATTGCATAGTAACTCCCAATCCACCTCTCTGTTTTTCTTGATTGCATTATAATCAGGCTTGAACATTCATTTCATTACTTCTTTTTGTAATTGCGCAATCACAGGCACAGACTTTAATTAGTATTATGCTTTTCAATATTAAGTTTTAATGTTGTCATAAGTCCTTTACACAAACATGGCTCTTCATATTTCTTTCAGAAACACAATTCTCAGTAACCTCTTGGTTCTATTGTCCATGCCTGAACCACAGACTGACATTTGATGTTATCATAAAAACCCGTTGCCCGGTGTATATTATCATCCAGTGAACAGATGTTAAGCGCTTTTAATAAAATATCATTTATGAGATGCTGGGTCAGCAGATTTGAGAGTGATTGATATTGTCAGCTACCTGAATGTAGGGAAATAATGTGAGTATATAAGCAGCTTTATGGTTCTGCACACTAGGGAAGATCACTGTATGTGTATTAATGAGTCAGTGTATGATATATCTCTTTCGCCCATCTCCCCTTTGCTGTCTCGGTTAAAACAATGAAAGTCGCTGATTCGGCACTGTGTGTTTGCCATAAAACTCCCTTATCAGCTTCCTCTACCTACGGCACAAGCTTCCTCCGTCCTCATTCATCTTTTGCTGATAAAACGAAGGTTAACAAACTCTTAATTCATCTAAGGAATATCGCCCGCTGTTTGAATTTGCTGGCCTCAATGTATGTGTACCTGTGATTGCTTAGTGGGGACTACAATTTCCTCTTATCAAGGCCAAAGGTTGCTAAGCAACTCATCTGCAGTTACTGTCCTTTTGGAAGATGATGCTTTGAATACAAGTGTATTTATGTTTTTAAATTCATAGACTAAGTGAATACGCACTTTGCATGTGATTATTACTGCTGTGACTTGCTGTATTTAAAAATGCCCATTTGCAGTCCGTGTCCATTTTGTGTGCATTTGAACAGATATAAAGGTCAGCTAGATCACATGATCACACCAGCTCATTCAAGTGACCATTTATGTCCCATAGATCATTTAAGCTTGTTATATACTTATAAACTTTAGTTCAGAATAATGAATGTGTTCTAGTGTTGACAGTTCCAGTTGCACAGAGAGCAACTGACATTCTTATCAGCCTTACAGCTCCAGGTCAAAATATAATGAGCTGTGAGATGTTTCTACAAAGAGAGCCATTCATCAGTAGACCTCTAGTTTTAGTGTATTAGTGTATTTTAGTTAGCTGAATTAATCGCCTATAAAAGAAAACCAAACCATGTAAATGTATGTAAAGTATGTAACTGCCAGCTATTTCATTATTACCTGGCACTTTGCACAAATAGGGTACAAATTGGTTTCCTATTAATTTTAAGGTCCAAATCACATATGTAAGGAATAATTGTCAATGGACTGTTGAATTATTAGAAAAATAATGCACACTTAAGGTGGTAATGTGGCCATGACTTGAAGCTGGAAGGACCTTTGAAATAACTAAAATCATTTGACAACGTGATATGGAACTGTAATGGGGATGTGGTCAAGACCTGGAACTACTTTAGTTTCCCTGAAAATAATTGCACACCTTGGAATGTTCGTCAACCAATCAGAATCAAGCATTCAGCAGACCTGAATCTCCAATAGATGCCTAAAGAATGTGTGTGTGTGTGTGTGTGTGTGTGTGTGTGTGTGTGTGTGTATTATTTTTTTTAAACATTTTAAACTCTACGCTTTTCCAAACATTGCTTTCATTCATTTTAAGGCCCAAATCACGCATACACACATATATTCGAAGATTTCTAACTAAATATTTAGTCATATTTATTTGTTAAATAAATCAATCCAAAATAAAATAGCTTATATATAGTTTGCCTGTCTGAGTTGGAACAACGAAAAGAAATGTAAGCTTTTATACACATTTAAACATTGATCAGCAAACATAAACAGAAGCTCAACCGAACCTGCTTGACGAGCGAGAACAAATCTCATTGGTTCTTGCTGAAGCTCAAACCTGCTGTGTAACGAGAATGAATCTCATTGGTTCTCGCACGTCAAGCGGACATGCTTGCGCTTCTGTTTACCACAGCTGATCTGAGCGTTGATGAATGTTTATATGTGAATAAAAGCCTAAATTGAATTTGTTCATCAAATAAAGCAACCATGTCTCTTCAGAGAATTAGGAGTAGCCTAACTGTTCAATTCATATGGAATAGTTTTACAATCTCTTTATGAACTTTTTGAAGCATCAAAGTGGTAGTTGCGTTGGGACAGAAATCTCTCAGATTCCATCAAAAAGATCTTCATTTGTGTTCTGAAGATGACCGAATGTCTTAAGTTTATGTGATTTGTATTCATAAATTTAAACATATTTTCATGTTTTTTATTAAATTTGATGGAATTTTACAATACAATTTAAATGTGTAAATCTTAAAAATAGTCTGAAATATTTTTAGTGCATTTTTTAAATATTGTGTAGACCTACAAAACAAGAAAATGATCAAAATGAGATTTTAACTTGAAAATTTTCATTTTTAAGCCCTATTTAGCTGATCTATTACTATTGGAAGTGCCACCTTGTTATAGTACATCATCCATGTTTCTGAATGCACTTGTTTTCTAATCAGTCATTGCTTGTCACTTTAGCTCGGTTGACCTTTTAACTCTGTGCGCTCGTGACTCACTTGAGGAAGAACCACTGCAGTGGATCAAACACACCACGTCACCTATAGTGTTGTTTCCCTTCATTTACTCCGCTGAGTGATCACATTGATTTTTGCTCTGTCCTCAATCCATCAATCCTCATGCTAAAACCACACTGCAAAGTGCAAAGCCCTCAGTGTTACTAAATTACATGTGAACTTTACTTCACATCGGTAAAGAAAGCTGTGATGCCTGTTTATGGTTCTTAAATGAACATTTAACGTGTGTGTGTGTGTGTGTGTGTGTGTGTGTGTGTGTGTGTGTGTGTGTGTGTGTGTGTGTGTGTGTGTGTGTGTGTGTGTGTGTGTGTGTGTGAGGGTGTGAGGGTGTGAGGGTGTATTGCCCATGTTGCAGTTTTACGGTACTGCAGTCACAGTGGAATGCATAGGCCTGTAACCTGTTTAAATCTATAAACACTCCTGTCTGCAGCTCAAACTCACACAAACAGACGGAGCACAAAGCACACACTTGGTTTGATAGACACTTACATGCACCATTAGTCTGATTCTGAGCACTTCATTTCCACAATCATTTGAGGAGTATCCACTTACAGGGTATCATTTGTGATTAACCCTTTACACCATAAGGCTTTTGGGTTTGTCATTTTTATCAGGCCTCTAATTCGGCGGGGTCACTTTCCTGAAGTAATTTTCTACACACAACGTTCAAGTAGTCATGAAGACCTTGATTAGCTGATTCAGATGTTTAATTAGGGATGAAACTAAACCTTCACGATTCAGAATGGCATTATTTTCAAACAGACACGAATTGTGCACACATTCAGGAAAACACAGAATGCATTTTGTGGTGATGTCATAGCAATGGTTGTTATGGTAACCTAACCCGGGTCACAAAACTAATGCTGATATCATATGTCTGGCGAAGAATCAGATACGCACACAAACATGTTTACTCCTCCATACAAATGGCTTCTGATGGTTTTGTGTAAAATGTATTAGAATGAACCATATACCAAAAGTTTTGCATTTTACAATGAAAAAACAAGTTTATGAATATTTTTTCCAAATGAAGATATTCCTAAAAGTCCCTATAAAGGGAGGATGTCAGAATTACCTAACTGTCCTTTTCTTCCCCCATCTCTCTCTCTTCATAAAAAGTATTATTTCAATAGCCAAATACAGTATAGAAATTAAGACTTGAAGTTTTATGCTCAAAGCTGAGAGAAAATGAGAGAAAAAGCTGATATGAAAATATATTGTACAAAAAGTGAAAAGTTTGAGAGCAGAAATAATTCCACAGTTCGTTGGAATGACATTACAGCACAGTAGGCTAGGCTATTATTTAAATGAGTAAAAGGGCAGTATTCCACCCTATACAGTGTAGGCTATTAAGAATAAAAAGTGAAGAATAATATGATTGCTGGCTAAAAATGATCACTTTCTGAATATGTAATTTATGGTAATTAAAAGGTCAATCTTTGAAAGGTCAGAGGTGAGAGTGGACTAAACGTCATTAAGGATGAGCTCATTAAGAGCAGCAGAAACACTGATGTTCAAAGACGACTACATTTTATAAGCGCTTCTACTGGACGAAGACACATACAGCAAACTTACGAAACTGTGCCCTCAAAATAACATAGAATCTGATCTCTAAGGCAAATAAATGTATGCCGTCGAGGGACATGTGTGGAAGAAGCTGTAAATGTTTCGCCTGAATCTGGATCTGTTCCTGGGGGAATCCCTGTCCTCTACATCTCACTTTCTGCCGGAAGAAATAAATTGCGCTGCTGTGGAAGACGCGCGTTTGTTCTGAACTGAGAGAAGAATAAAAGAGAGAGAGAGAGAGAGAGAGAGAGAGAGAGAGAGAGAGAGAGAGAGAGAGAGAGAGAGAGAGAGCTAGAGCTAGAGAGCGCGCGCGCACAGGAGTTCTCCTCGCGACAGAGAGCGCGTCACGCGTCCAGTAGAAACTTCAGTTCAGACTCGAGTGTGCCAAGACGCGCTGCACTGACCCTCGCGCTTTTCAAGGAGTATTATCTCACAAGGAGTTCCTTAAACCCGATGTAACTGAGAGTTTTATGCATCGGTCTTGTTTTTCCGGATCCTTTCATGAAGAAGGGACGTGATGGGACTAATTTTATGTGGGATTGGGAGCCGCAGTTGAGAGCATGAGCCAGAACGTGCTGTCATTTCACACACGGTAAGAAACTACACTGTAAAATCTTTTGGCTCAATTCACGGTTAAACTGGCAGCTGTGTTTGCCAGAACTTTACCGCATAAAATGCAGTGACGATGTTGCGGGATGGCATTTTTGGTGATTGTATATTTTACAGTATCTGTATTTGAATGATGCTAGTTTAACAAACTATTTGAGCTTTTAAATCTGTTTGCTAATGGAAAATGTCTTGATAATAACAATCGAAGGCCACATAATGACTTGGGATATTGCAACTGATGATCAATGATGATAACATGTAAACACATAGTGTTACTCTAAATAGCGCCTGTGTAAACATATGAAACAAAAATAATTATAAACATAGGCTACTGAATAACATAAACTGCAACATAAAAACTGGGCATAACTGTGAAAACAGAAGAGGCTAAGTAAGCCTTAAATAAAATATAAACAAATGTCATGATTCGCATGGAATTCTAGGAATTCCCCTGGTTATTCATACTTTTCAGTAAAAAGCATGTTTTCAGTAATATTTTACCATAGATGGCGTATTGTCTTGGTAGATGTAGATTTTTATATTTTATCATTCAACTTGTAAAATATATCTTTGTAAAAATTTTACGGTAAAATAATTTTTTAATAGCCTATAGGGTAGGCTAATGTAATTTACCAGTTAACATGTTTTTATTGTAGCCTTTTCACAATATTTACAGTAAAATAACATTTATTGTCTTGCTATTGTAGGATAACGTATAGTTTAATGGCGCATTTTTACTTTTCAAAATGTAATATTTTTACAATGTACTCTAGATTCGTTCAACTTTATGATTGATGCTATAAAACAGGAAATAAAATAAATAATTTAGGTCTCTAAAATCAGTTCTCTAATTCTTAATTCTTAAGTCTTAATACTCGTTTAAAAAACTTTTTTTTGTTCCAGTAAAGAAATACGTTTCTATTGACAGTTCCTACTGTATAATGTTTAAAAAATAATTAATACATACATCTAAGCATGTTTTCTTATACATAGACACCCTGGCCATTTTACTATTTGCCATTGAAAGGCTTTTTTCCCCAAATGTTTCATGAAATATAACAAAGCAACCTTAAAACAAAATTATGTTTTTTCCCTTTTTCTCTCAAGTGCAACTAACAGTAAAATGTGTGCAATTTTTATTACTCGCACAGTGTTTGGCCTTCATTCCAAAGTTCACGCTTCTAAGTTTCTACAATTTACAGTTTGGTCTGTAGACTACATTATAAGGTACGGAAAGTAATAATAATAATCCTGACAAAAACAATAGGGTTGCTGGCACAGCACTTTGTGCTTGGACGTCTAAAAATCCAACCGCAGGGAAAAAACGTCACTTTTGGCTCTACTCTAGTGATGGCCTTAATGGTAATGAACAGAGAGCATGATTGATGTTCCTCTGGCTTACCTTTTGATTAAAGGAACTTGCTATATGTTGATCTTTACGCTGGTATTTTTAATATGTTGGGGTTTTTACACAATCAGCTATGATGACTATCCCTTCTGTGGAACACAGTCAGGTGGGTTTTAGAACAACATGAGGGCGAGCAATTGATTTTTAGATGGACTGACCCTATTCATATGCGGAGAAAGTGAAAGGCATAATGTGTTTAAGTAAATTTTCTTAGGATGGAGGACTGGTATATGAGTGACGTTCCCATCAGCAGGGTCACGTTGCTGCCCACTATTCTATCATCATGACCACCGGTGAGGACACAGAACCAACCCTGTGGCCGGATCGGGCTCAAGCCACCCTGACCACAGCAGCGCAGGCTGAAGGCCCAAGCCTCGAGGAGGCCGAGGACCTGCCCGGTGGCCTTACTGGGAGTGGCCAAGCATCTTGGGAGTCCACTGGCAGCATGGCAGAGGTGAAGGAGAATGTGCAGCTTCCATATCCGACCCTTGCACCGGTGGTGTTCTTCTGGCTCCATCAGAGCACTCGACCCCGCAGCTGGTGCCTTGCGCTTGTGTGCAGCCCATATCCTTTCTTTGTGCGCACTCTTTCTTATTCTCCATTTAGGATGGTTTATTGAAATGGCTAAATAGTTGCAGTATTGGCACTTATCATGAAAATAGTGCAAAACTTTATCATCATCAAAATTTAGTCAAAAATACTCTGCAAATAGAGTATACCATAAATAAAAAAAAGTACAGTTTAACATGATACTATTTATGAATGAAATTATATATATAAAATAATGTGAATAATAAAGTCAAATAAAAAAATCACTGCCTCTGGTTACAACAAAAGTCATTTTCAGGTTTTAGATTAGTTCGAAAAATGCCCTGGGAATAATCAAATTCACTTTTGACTCAATATTATATACTTTTTATATTAATCATCTATATATATAGTCAAAATTTGTGCAAAAAAGTATACAATAAATAACAAATAGATTAATAGAAAATACTGCAATGTTTATTAATCAAATTGGGCCGGGGGGGTGAGCTAGAAAAAGCCCTGTGAATAATCATATTAATTACATATTTATATATTAATCATCATTATAGTCAGAAATTGTGCAAATAGAGTATACAATAAATAACAAAATAAAAGATTTATAAAAGATACTCCAAAGTTCATTCGATTTTTATAGTATTATTTATTAATTAAACTAAAAATAATCACTACACCTTATAACAACAAAAGCCATTTTCAGTAAAGCCCCTTAAAGCAATAAGCATATTGTTTGTTTTTATAGTGTACAATAATGAAACACTGGCAATTAGACTTGCTGTGCTGTTAGTACACCTCTCCACACTCTTTTTCTGGGTGGAGAACTGCTTTCGTTTCTGTCTCACTAATTCATTGTTGTCCCTCTGAGTTGGTGATGTTCGCCATGGCCGTGAGCCAGCCTCGTGCTGATGAATAATTGCTGCATGCAGTGTGGTTTGTCCATATTGTTCACTTGCTTCTCCCCTCTGTGCATTCAAAAAATCATCAGAATTATCATATATTGCATTTTCTTAAGTTCTAAGAGGGAAGGCGGGCATGCATGTGAAAGAAAAATTACGAGAGAATTCTCTATGTTGCATCATAAATTCCACCGAGGAGACTTTTCTGGTGCATAAAGTTATGAGACACACAAAAATGATAATTTAAGTCTCTGTATCTCACAAGGATTACCTCGGAAATTACTGAAGTATTGTCACGCTGTCCCTTTAGCGACATTATTGGACTCGCAGCAGAGAAACAAAGCAATTTGACCGTGTTATGTAACCACTGGTCTTCCCAGAGAGTGAGTACGTTGACTGAGTATTTCTGTCTCATGTCTCCTTTCATGCCCTTTGATGTTAACCATGAGACATGAGAGGATGATTGTGTGTGATTTTGTGCACTTCCTAGGCTGTGAAGCATCTGTCGATTTATTTTTTTTGAAGGAACATCAGTGCTGAGGATGTGTGTGTGTGTGTGTGTGTGTGTGTGTGTGAGTGTGTGAAAATATTCTAAGAGAATGTACAGATAGTAGATGTTTACATATTCTGAATGAAAGTAATGGTTGTCAGGGTATTGTTATGTAGTTGTTGGGATTAGTATGATGCTATGTGGTTGCTAGGCTGTTCTGGGTGGTTGCTAGGTGATTATTTATGAGCCAATATCAAACAGATCTCTATGGCTTTTGTTCACACTAACTCCAATCTTGTCCACACTATCATTTTTTAAGGGATGAGATCTAATCTGTTTGTTTAGACAGTACAGTCAATACCTACTTTACTGTATATTGTTTACTATATTAATAACAAAAGCCTTGACATGATGCCTAGAGACTTTCTAATACAACAGCATGGATGAGCTATCAATGTGTAAAACTGTACATTTCGTCTCGTCTCATGTATAATGTGAAGTATTGTACACATTTGTCCAAAAATGCTGACTTCACTCTGTCACTATTTGCTATTTGTATGGTACTTAGTTTGCTATATGAGTGAAATTTCCACTACTTGAAATATGATATAGCCGTTCAGATGAAACACATTACAAAAAAAATGCTGATTTCAAGTCAGATGTGATTTGAAAGGATTTTGTAAATAAGGAATTTAAAAAAAAAAATCTGTTCAGACTAAAATAAATAAATAAACGGATCTGTGCTAAATAACAGATTTTTGCTGGTATCTGCCAGACAATGGCAAATCAAAAAATCTGATGCTTAGAACAGTCATAACACCTTTACTCAACAAGCAGCTTTTTTTTTAAGTGACAGTTCACTTAAAAGATAAAATAATGTACTACAGAAATGACATGAGGGTGAGTAAATGAAAGTCAGAATTATTCCTTTAACATCCATAGCACAATGGTGCAGAATCAATGCTGAAGTTTAATAAGTGTAAGTAATAGAATTTTTAGTAAATTTGGAGTGCTGTCTGTACAGAGAACAACGACAAAAATCGGTGTTGCCTACACCGTGTTATCGTCTTTTAGAATTTGCACCCTGTTGACATCAATGGGGCAAGTTTTAAACCTGCTTTTAGCATCTTAACATCCTTGATATGTCATTAAAGTGCACAGCCATGTGCCTGATGTTATTAAGAGTGAACACGGTCAATCTGACTGCAGTAGATGTGAAAGATATTAATAAAAATGATGTTAATTCAGCCAGCTCACATACCTGTATTTTCTTCCTGTTTTCGGTCGAAGCCCAAAGTAGTCGATTATCGAGTTGGGAGAATGGGATCTCATCCAAGGGGCAAGCTCCCCGTCTCTCTCTTGAAACCAATACGAAAGTGAATTAAACTGCAATTCATCGACTGGCCGCTTGAGGCTGGCTGCAAAAGTGAGTCAAATCTGTATCTCCCCCATGTTAAAATGCCCAACTTTACAGCAAAAAAAAAAATGTTTACAGCCTGGAGCAAAAAGTGGTTTTGGTCTATATAGCTAATTTTGCCCTTCATGACAACTGTGAGGGGGGTGAATTATTTTACAACTCATCCGTTTAAATTATATTAAGCCTTAAAGTTCTGCATAATTAAGGGCGTGGCCAGTTGAGTGACAGGTGTATTGAGGCTGCTGTAACTGCCGTTTGTCTGCTGTCTGTTAGCGTCACCCTCAGCTAATTCCAGCAGCTGCTGTACTTGCCATCTCTGCAGTGTTTGTGCTTTTTTCAGAATTATTTCATACAATTTAATACACGCATTATACCTTTGCCCACGCCGTTGGATTCCGTCGTGGTCGAGTATGGAGAGAACAACCAGCGATATATTTCCAGTTGTTTTCCTCGCATGCACTAATGGATGTCTGACAATTTCGTTGCTTTTTGGAGTTTAGATTTAAAAACATCTATAGATATACAGGCTACACTTGTTATGCGGTACCGTTGCTCTCACGGAACAGATTATGCTTATTTAACTTTTTAGTGTTAAATAAAAAGTACCGTCAAATGAAATCTTGCAAGTGTCAGTGCTTTCTCTCCGTCCACGCAATAGATGCACATAGCGCGGATTTCTAATGCATTTACTTGAACTTCTGAGGTAATATCTTTGGTTTAACCCATTTGAGAAATTGAGAGGCGGCCAAAATCTGATTTTAAAATGGACTGAATAAAGCTCTTTACGAACTTGACGTGCAATGCCATGCTGACTGACTGACATGTATCACGCACAAGCTCAGAGCAATATTGTAAGTTACTGCATGATAATACATTTTTAACTAGCAGAATAATAATGCATCACGATACACATAGTCTCACTTTTAGTTACGTCTTTTAATTATTATAGTATTTCGAAGGGCAAAAACATGAACTTCAACTATTGGCTTTACTTCTTTAATCAGCTGTCACTTTAGCACGAGGCCAGTAGCACCTCAGCTCCACCCACGTCCCGCCTCTTTGCCCATTTTATTTTATCCGGGAGTGACGAGAGATGACGCGCTGCCAAGATGGCGACGGTTGGCCCCGCCCACTTTAGGCTTTAAAAACGCTCTTCAGAAACCTACGGGTGACGTCACGGACACTACGTCCATTCTTTTTTACAGTCTATGATCTCATCATAGACTGTAGATCTCACACAGCCTGGTCGCGCGCGCGAACTCGATAATCGACTACTTTGGACTTCGACCGAAAACAGGAAGAAAATACAGGTATGTGAGCTGGCTGAATTAACATCATTTTGATTAATATCTTTCACATCTACTGCAGTCAGATTGACCGTGTTCACTCTTAATAACACCACTCACATGGCTGTGCACTTGTAATGACATATCAAGGATGTTAAGAGGCTAAAAGCAGGTTTAAAACTTGCCCCATTGAAGTCAACAGGGTGCAAATTTTAAAAAGAAAATAACACGGTGTAGGCAACGCCGATTTTTGTCGTTGTTCTCTGTACTGACAGCACTCTAAATTGACAAAAAAATTAGCTCAATGTTAAAATTGACCGTAGTTCTCCTTTAAAGGGATAGTTCACCCTAAAATGAAATAAGTCATAATTTACTCACCCTGGTGTTGTTCTAATGCTGTATGCCATTCTTTCTTTTTTGGACCACAAAAGGAGAATTAAAAAAAAAATGTCCCAAATGCACATAAACACATATACAGAATAAACTCCTAGTGAATTTATTAGGAATACAAGATGTGCATTAAAAAGTATGTGACTGAATAATTAATTTAGTAACTGGAATCATCTTCGGACTAAGCATCACATCGGAAATGTTGCTCGGATCATCCTGAAATTCGGCGTTCTAAAATTACAACACCAGATTGTAGAGTCGAATCAGTCGAAACCAAACTTGAACGTATTAATTTATTGACACTTTTATGTATCTTAGGCCCGCACTGCAGTCATAATGATGGAGCAACGCATAATGTGCTGCCAGAACTGTTATGCTGTTAACTGTTAATGCATTATGCTGCTGTCATTCCCAGAAATTAGACATGTTTTTATCATATTTTTTTGTCTGCGTATTTTAAAGTGTTAATATCTTAATAATATTAAAGTCATTGCTACAATTTCCCGTGAGGTAAACAGTTTCCATTCAAGATTACTTATGCACGTTATCAAAATGTGCATCAAAATAAGGTTATATGGTTATATGTCGTATATTCCCAGTGTTGGAGGTATACAATAGGGTTTGGTTAAAAACAAAGCAAAATTTTATGTCTTTTTTAACGGAAATCCTGACCTTGGCCGTGAAAATGGTGGAAATGAATGGGATTTTTTCTTACTTTACTTGCACTCTATGGTAATAGTGATGTATGTCTTAGAAAGCACCACTAATTATTGGAGACCACTGTCCTTAATGAAGAAAAGAAAAAAGACATGATTACCTCACTTCGTCCTCAGCTCGGTTTAGCATGTCTGTCTCTTAGCCCGCAATAAATATCACAGTAAACATTCATAAACGGATAAAGCAAACATTTACTTTAGGATATTGGTTTAAACACACATGCATGTATGTACGTGTACTTAATCTCTAGATGCCCTGCATATCAGAGTGTGAACTTGTGACATTGTGAGTTTCAGGTGTTAGATTTGACAGGTTCTAATTTATCCCATGTGTGGGGGTTATATGTGTTAATTGAAACCTGGATATGCATGTGTGTTTTATTCTTTAATTTCAAGGACAGTCCCAAGTGAAGTCTGAATATACGTAATGGGAAATAACAAGCCAGAGCTCGCCAATACCTGTGTGTATAGCCTATGTGTGACTATGTCCATGAGGATGACATTGAGACATTGAGACAGTGAGGGAATGTCAGATGATGACATTATGTTCAAGAGAGATATGACAGCATTTATATCTCAAGTGTTCATGCATATATATTTAAATATATACACACAGACCCAGTCCCCAAGGAAACTCTTAATGACACTGGTGCAAAAACTTAGCTGATTGGTGATCTCCATGGCTACTGTCACTAATGGATCTCTGGGGTTACAGATGCTTGTCATTGCTGTCAGGGTAACCATACTGGTTTCCAAGACAACAGGAGTCACTGATGTACAGTAAAGCGCAGAGTTCAACCACCTTACACCGAGAGGGAGAGGAAGTGATGAAGTCAAAAAAGAAAACTGACCAAGAATGTGAAAAACAATGTCTGTGACTGTGTCAAGAAAATTGTGGACGGTTTTCGGATTATTTCATATAAATATACAAATTATATAAAAGTTCATTGCAATGCAACTGCAATGAATATTGACCATCTACCATTTTAAAATATTTTTGCAATTAAGAGGGTACCTTTATCATTTCTGTTCAAACTCGGCTCTGCAAAGCAAAAGAGAGCCACCGACCAACAACGCAAAAGAATATCTATAATACATATTTTATTTAGTAATTCTATTTCTCATTTAGCATTAAATTTGATGTATAACATCAAACCAGACCGCTGTCATTAAACAAGAGATAAATTACAGACAGAAACCGTTATTTCTCATGAGTAAATGCAAAGATAAATGAGACATTTATTAATATGCGTTTATGGGATGATTCTATTATCTATAGGAATTTTTTAGAGGAATGAAAAGTTGTAAGATAGAACATGTTCTGTAATTATTGTTAATGATTAGTGGTGGGCGATATCTGACCAAAATCTTATTTTGCAATATGATACATTTCATTTCACGATAACGATAAATATCACAATTGTTATTAAAAAATAATAACAAAACAAATTACAAATCAACAGGACAATACAGATACTATATAGCAAAAATATGAATTAAACTAAGTTTTTCAGGAACAGGTTTATTTAACATGAAGTTAGAAATAGTACAGAAACTAATGTAAAAATTAAAATACTGCAGTCTTCACTGTATCATTTAAATATAAATACATTCTTATTAAAGCTATAAAGTGCAGTAAGTTATTTTCTCTTTTGTCTGCTTAACATTAGTGACTCGCTAATGTTAATCTGCAGGTTTATTAGGCTGCTGTCACTTGCCGAGACCGAATGCACGGATACGTTATACTGATGGGCATTTGATATAATTGTGTGTGTATTTACACGTGGCTTTCTGTGTGCGTACACTGAATTGAGTTATTTTTCACAGTTTATTTTGCGCTTAACTCTTTTTGTTTTAATTTGACTTAAGTTAGGGTTCAGGTCAAACCTACAGAGATAAAAGAGAATAGTCTTAAAAGAGAATAGAGCATTGAATGCAATGTATCACATGGATTAAAATGTCTGGAATCTTATTGATTATTGAAAATAACTTCTGTCCAGTGAGCCACAGTGAAAAACACTCTTCTAAAGTGTCTCTTGACAGACAGATTTGTGTTGTTCGGTGATGTAACGCCCTTGTCAGCTAGCATCAGTCCACCCTGAACACTCCCAGACTGGAGACTGTGTGTGTTTCTGCGGTATTATGTTTACAGTCGGACAGTCGCTGCAGCCAGTGTACTTTTTAAGATATAAATTGCTGAATACATGCAGACAAAATCACAGGAAAAAGCAGGATGTACTTGTGCACTTCACAACACACACACGGTTTAACTTCTTTTGTCAGCGGCAAGGGGATGTTGCTACGGTAACGTCACCATGGGTATGCCCTGTTTGAGGATTGTGTCAGTACCTTGCCACACACACAAGCGCAAACACTGACCCAGCGCGAGCCGCGGACAGTGAGTCTGAATATGAAGCCCTAGGCGACATTAGCTGCATGCTGCCACTCTCACTCCTAAATAAATAAAGACATAAAACAAGCTCTTGTTAATATGTAACAAAAGGCTTTCTACTGTGACGCTGGTGTGTAATATGCACTTTTAACTCACTTGGACACCTTTCGTAATGCTTAAGAAAAAGGAATACTTTTTCAGTTGATTTATTTGTGTACTATTTACATTAATCATACAAAACGATCAGGATATTACAGTTTACTGGCAGTGTGTCATTAGTAGAGTCTTAAAGTATTCATTATCTGATTCACTTTCTGAGACTGTGGTCACAATAAGAGATCAATTAATTCGCCGATATGCCAGGTCCCAAATCTACCATCAGCGTGGTCAATTATTCATGCACATTTTCTGTTTACAAATACAAAACTCTATGTTGCACAGGCTGATAGGTCCTTAACTCAATCTGCTTGCAATCACATCGTCTCTATAGGGAACAAGCTGATTGGTTTCTGCTGAATCAGTAGCCAAATGAGCTGCTCAACTTTCAAATACTGGTTAGTATTGCTGGGTATCGATCGAGTTCGATACTTTTTAGGAACCGACCGAATTGCCTCGTTACCATTGATTCAAAAAAATGTCTTGTCGTTCAATATCAAATTTGTATACATATGGGGAAAATCTCATCAACATCAGTGAGCCAATAAGCATGGAGCATGATTGGCTGTGGCGAGGCATCAAGTAAAAGCACTAGTTTAAGCCGGTTACGCCCAGAGACGTGTCTCACTTTTGCCAGTGCTTTGCGGCAAGCTTAATATTTGGTATATTCTGCTCCCCAGAGGCCTATATGAGTCTTAAAGTCAACAATCTTTTTTTCAGGAAATGTACACATAATCCATACATATCAACCGATCGGTAGCAAAGCAATAGTGACAGTAAACACTTTTTTACTCGCATAAGTGTGTTCTTTCGTTCCTGTCGGATCCAATATAGAAGGCACAGCATCGTGTTTTAATTTCAAGCTTTCTGCAAATCCAATGCAACTGTTTTGCCACAACTTGGCACTGCTCCACATTTTGCACTCTTCAATGGCATGTTTATCACTTAGTTGCTCGATCCAATGTTAGTCTGTTATTTACTACTTGTCATGCTCAAATCAGTGGGCGGGGCTACTGAACTTAAGGGTTTGTGATATCACCAACCCGAGAAAAAGCTTGCTGTAGTCCCTATCATCTATTTGTTGTAGTCCTTAAAAAATCAATTTCTGTAAAAGACACATTGTTTTAAACTTGAAATTTTGAGGTAGAAACACTGAAATGGTTATTTCCTTTTAAATGGAAAGCCATTCAGTGACAGACACATCAACAACAAAAAAATTATTTCAGAGGATAAGGACAAACGTAGGGGTTTTTGGAACTGCATGATGACAGTACAGGTTGATAATGGCAGTGTTTATTTCTGGTGAACTATTCCTTTAATAATGGTAGAAGCAAAGTTGGATATGTACACAGAAAACAGGTAAAAACGTTTTTTCTACTAAAAGCTGGAGAGATCCCAAGTGACCAGCCCATAATCACTAACCCATGTACCAAGCGTGTAGCCTCCAAGGGTTCATCTCTGTTGGTGATGCCGGTGAGAGTGCTGACAGATTCCTGTGAGGTGAGATCTGTGTATCTCTACCTCTGTGTGCGTGTGTGTGTGTGTGTTTGCGGGTGGGTGGACATAAGAAGTTAATCAGGAGGAAGCAGGGGGTTTGCGCTATATTACAGCACTATCTGTGGACTCTCTATGGGATCAACTCTTCCTTGGAAAGCACCTGGTTGCCAGGCAACAAATGAGCTAAGACCCCACTCTATACCCAAAGCCTCCGCCACATTTGATTGGCTGACTCAGCATTTTGGAGGAGGGCTTACTGTGGACAGTTTATCATGGAGAATAGCTTGATATCATATTATTGTTGTTATTTATTTTGAATGCTTTTAACATTTCATTGGCAATTCATAACAAAACAGGCAGGGTTTGTTATTGGCCAAATCTGTGCAGTTGGCGAGGGCACGTTAGGCTTTATTTCCCTGCGTTCTGCCTCTATCACCTTGCGTTTCATCAATCACCTCTAAAGAACTACAACACACTGCCGGCACGGTTCCCGTCTCCCTCCACTCGCTCTGTCCATGTATTCTCCATGCCTTTCTGTTCTTCTTTGTCTCTAGGGCTCAGCCTAAAGCATCATCACAAGGTGTTGTGGGCTTAATGCTTTATAGAGAGGTTTTAATCTAATAGCTGATGTGTTAGTCCAATTAGGATAGCTGCAGTTTAATGGAATGATGTCTGATAATTACAGACTTCAGCTATTTCGCCATTAAGCCTGAAATATTAGTTTTATGCTAAATTAGAGTAAATTGATTGCGTAATTGTTTTTTTTTCGCATGTGTGCTGATGAGTTTGAGTTGTAATGTGTGTGTGTGTTTATGGATTTTAAGTGATGCTACAAAAGCATTATGACAGAAAAACTGCAGCTCATTGAAAACTGAATGGACGGAAGCAGTTTTTAATGTCTCGAATGCTTTCTCAGCGTCTTACAGTAAAGTACTTTTTATTGGGAAAAATGTATTTAGTAGGGTTAAAAGTCAATGATTAAAAGTGTGTAATTAATTACATGCTACTAATATATTAATAATATACATTGCAATTAGCTAAAATATAGTAGGGATGCATACTATATATATATAAAATTCTGACTGCTATTTTCTTCTCATGTTATATAATATATATTTTATTCTAAAGATCATTTTAAACTAACATTAAAATAAATCTTTTAAATGCATAAAGTGAATTTAGGCATCACAACATTGTAATGTAAATGATAATGAATTATTTATATTTAATTATACTTCATGTTAAATTATTAGTGTTTTTAGAGATTAGCTTCAAGTGCATGTTAATGATGACTAAGGTGATCTAAATGTAAAAATAGGTAAAATGAGCCTTAAATATTAAATATCCAAAATAAGCAAAAAATTATTAAAATTGTAATAGCAGCTGGGGGGTTTTTTGTTGCTAAGAAACACTCCATAATTAAGATAATATAAGACACTGTATTATTGTGGTGGACTTTCATCCAAGCTTGAATTGTTCTGATGGTTGGAAAAGCCCTTGTTTATTTCAGAGTGTACACAATCTGCCAGATGTCTTTCTGTGACTATTCATCGCTCTATTTCCTCCCCTCTCTCTTTCACTCTCTAGTTCTCCTCTTCTTTTCCCTCTTTCACTCTGCCTTGTACAAATTGATCACTCTCCAGTTTCTCGACCTGTCACGGATCAATAACTCTACACTCCTCTGCTTTGCTTTGTCTGACCACATTAGACAGACCGCTGCTGACTCTCCAGTGCCCAGTTGAGCCTTTGCGCTCTGTCATTTTGGTTAATTGCGATTAACTGTCAATTTATCATAATTTCACAGGTTGGAATTTTCTATTTTGACTATGTGATGATCATAGGCGATATTAGAGTTTGTTATTGTGCATCTGTAATGTCAAAGATAAAATGCATTTCAAGTTCTGACAATCTCTTTTATATGATATACAACCATGTTATCTTTAATGTTTACATAAAAAAAAACACATAATGATTTATTACAATGATCACACAATGAACATTCACAATTTTTTTTTAAAACTATTCATCATGCACATTATGTTAGTACCAGCTGATATTTAATTGAGCATGTTTGCTTCCCATATTTTTGCATTTGCATTACATTTACTTAAGAGATGATGTTCATCCAAACCCCGACAGGGTGGTCAGGACCCCGACGTGAAGCGTACTTGAGTTTAAGGGATACGGTACAGTCATGCAATTTATTACAAGGCATTTCACCACATGAATAATAAAGGGGATAAGAGATATTGATTTGAGATGAAACTGATTTAACTGTCAAATATCTATCTTACCTGTTTGCTATCTTATAATCCATTACAGTGTACAAAGCAATCATTGCAAAAAGGCGGCAGCTGCGTTTGTATGAAACTAGAAGGCGAGTCCGTGATACCCGGGGATGGCATAATTAAACAACTCTTCACAAAATATTGATTTGAGTTTTAATATTTTATAAGCTCACCAAACAACTTCCATGAACAAAAAACGTTCCTAGCAACCGTAACGCTGACTTCAGTTACACGGATGAGCCTGTGTTATCAGTTTTTAGTTCACTGGTTGTTATTGGGGAATAACATCTGCTGGATGGCGCGGTTGACCAATCAGAATCAAGTATTCCACAGAGCCATGTAATGTAATATAACGATCACTTAAAGATAACTATTATTAAACTTTTTAGTTAATGCTTTAACATTAACTAGCAATGAGCAATACACTTGTTACAGTGTTTATTCATCTTTGTTAAAATCCCCCTGTAGTCTTTGATCTCCAAAATTACATATTTCTTCATGCCTTAAAATAGCTTGAATGTAACTCCTCATTTGGTATATGCGGTTCTATTAATATGCAAATTAGCCCCACCTCCACTCACTCACACCAGCTCAGAGATCCACTTGTTGACGATCACACGTTGACCTGATTGGTTACGGTAGTTTGTGATGTCAGAAACACCATCAATTTCAAACCACATTTTTTAGATTGTCTTTGGTTCACTGCCGTTTTAGGGGGAAAATACTCAGACTTATGACTTATGCATTTGCACATGGTTTGTCTTAAAGCATATTAAAAACACCATATAGACATAAATTTTTTATATTGGCCATTCATTGATTATCACAACATTAAAATAATGACTGTCTTATTGACATCAGCCAGAATATTATTATCAGTGCATCGCTAAAACAATTAATATACTGTTCAAAATAAAGATGAAATGTATTTGGACACTTTCTGGTTGTCTAACGTTACTGGAACATATTTGTAGTTAATGTGGTGGACAGCACCTGTGGTTAATCTGTGATGGCCCCTTTCTGAACAGGTTTTGCAGATTGTTTTATTGATGCTGCACAATCCATACAAATGTTGTACAACAGATGTGTACTGGGGCCATGTGACAGCATGTCTGGAGTTCGCAAAAAAAAAATTATAGTGACACATTTGCAATATGAGGAGAGCTTTTATGATAAAATGAGACCATTGCATTGTAAAGCATTGTACATGGCACAGATTTACAGATTTAACACACCTCAAAGCACACCGTACCAGCCTTCTGAAGCCTCATGCTGCGGGACGCCTTTCATTAGCAGGGACTGGGGCATCGTGTTAAATGAGAAGATTAGATCCTGCAAAACACACAGTTTCATTCTGCTAAAACCAGAAGTTTGGAACTAGCTTCTTTTTTCTTTTCTTTTTTCTCAGCAAGACACTGATCCCAAACACAAAGCCAAATTAAAGTTGGAACGGTTTAAGAAAGGGAATGTTCTACAAAGTCCCAGTCAAAGCCTGATCTCTGTCCAAATGAGAGTCTGTGACACTAAATGCAAATTGCATAATCTTCATCCTATTAACCTGAACAACCTGGAGCCAAGCTGTTTGGAAGAACAAGCCAAAATTACACCTCTACAGTGTGTGAAGAATTGAAGCTTGTTTCTGCCATGGAATAAAAAATAAAGAATGCAATTGCAACTTTTTATTTCTCACAATTCCGAGTATATATCTCACAATTCTGAATTTTTTTCCCCCGCAATTCTGAGTTTATAACTCACAGTTCTGATATTTTTCTCAGAATTATCCCTCGCAATTGCGGGTTTAATATATCTCAATTTTGACGTTTTTTTTCCTGCAATTCCAAGTATATAACTTGCAATTCTGACATTTTTCTCGCAGTTCCAAAATTATATCTCACTATTCTGACTTTTTTTCTCAGAATTATTCCTCGCAATTGTGAATTTATATCTGCACAATTCTGACTTTTTTCCTGCAATTCCAAGTTGTAATTCTGACTTTTGAGAAAATCTGCAACTACCTTTTTTTCCACGGTGGAAACAAGCTTCCACAGAGCTCTTAAAATTCTCAACACCAGAAGACACTACAAAATAATAAACTGTGATTTTTACATTTTTATTTTATTTATATTGTTTTATATTATATTTCTACTTGTATTTTTATGTTTTTAGAACAAAAAAAATCACTTTACTGTAAATGAAAAAAAGTGCTTTGAAATAGCTTATTAAGTAAACAAATGAAACCAGTGGGTTCTGAAGGGTCTTTTGGTAAAACACAGTATGTGGTAATGTAACAGCACAATGGCACATCTTAAACCCACTCCCACTGAGCTGAGTTTTGCAGTGCACACTACGAGCAGAGGGTGTCTGATAATGACTCTCGTCTCTCCGCTTTTTAGCCGTCTGATCATTTGATCATATTCACAGCTCATTAGGGCCGCGATGTGTCAGAAACCTGTCCACAGGAACCCACAATTAAAATGTTCTTTACTGCACCGCAAACATGTCAACAGATCACACCATGAATAACTAAATGTTACCAGACAGTGAAGGGAGAATTAAATATTTTTGGTTAGCAGATTTAATTTGTCATCTCAAGTGAAGCCTATATAATCCTTAAGTTTGTTCAAGTTGAGTTCTAAAGGGGCATGTCATCAATGTTTTGTCATGTCATGGTTTTTCCTTATAATGTACATTTTTTTTTGTTTCTTTTTGGCTTCAATCAGTTTAATATGACCACTTTTGATTCTCTCTTCAGTCCTTTAGTAAACTTTGTCACTTGATATTCTTTGAATTCAGGTAGATGTAAACAGGATTCAAAGATTGCATCAATAAAGTTGTTAATTGAAACGATTACACATGTCAGTAACTTACATGATCACAAATATCCATTATTTGTACATATCTGTCACGTCTGTTTTTGGTTTAATTGCTTTTCATATCTTTTATTTTGAAATTAAGTCATGTTTCCTGCTTCCTTGTCATGTGATTCCTTGCCTCATGTTTCCCTAGTCTTATAGGCTTGTTCAAACCACGATTCAAAAGCATAAGTTGCCGTCTCTCTAATCGCTCTCGCGGTACTTCGATGTCACTCACCGATCGGCCTGTGCACAAGTAACACAGTCTCATCCCAAGGCGTCATATGACTGACGCTTTTGACCATACGTCAACATCCGACGTTTTAGGGTACCCTTTAACGTCAGTTAGATGACGATCCTAGGGCGTCATATGTCTGACGCTTTACCTTTAGCGTCAGTTAGATGACGCGGGTAGGTTTAGGTCTGGGGTAGGGTTAGGATTAGATAGCATCATATACTGACGTTAAAGGGTACTCTAAAACGTCGGATGTTGACGTATGGTCAAAAGCGTCAGACATATGACGTCTTGGGATGAGACTGGGCTGGCACAAGCCATGGCTGCGTTCAGCCCCAACAAAACGTTGCATAACGTTTTTTTAAACAGAAACAGTGATGCGTTGAACACACTGTTCTGATGACGCAAGAGTTGCAATTAGGGCGTCTGAGAAGGCCATTCTTTGTGTTCTTTGTGAACAATTTTCGGAGCCTGATGAAGTCGGTATAAATATGTGTTTAATACTATAGAAAATATGCCCGATGTTACAGTTACTGACTGTACTTGCCGCCCAAAACACAAGAGAACATCCCAATCGAGTGAAGGGATTGCTGAAACTGAAATGGAAGCACACATCTTACCTAATTCAGACTAAAACACATCTATTTAGCCTCACATACTGACTTTATTTGTAGTTCATACTGTTTTAATACCCTGTATTTTCTTTCTCATTTTTAGGAAAAGCACTTAATTACCATTGTTAATTTCTATACCAAATGTCATACACTTGCAATGAAGCTAAAAATATAAACAACTACATCATTATGTTGATATCCTATATTTTTACAATAAAACTTACGACAAACATGTCTTCTAATATCCTCAGTTGTTGCGTATACCGAGCTGCATCGAACACATTTGTAAATTACTTTCCTTGAACCCATTGTGCGAGTTCACTTTAATACCGCGTGCTGTATGTCGCTGCTGATTGGACTGCAGTTCTGACACACCCACCAAACAAAAGGAAACGTATCTCAAACCCCGTTGCACACCGGTGCACGCTGTTTCCAGGAAACATGACGTTCAACCCGGAAACCGTAGCAAAATGTTGCGCACCGTTTTGGACTTGAACGCAGCCCTTATGTGTCTTGTTCTGATTAGTTGTTTTAGGTCATGTGTTTCTCTGTCCTGTTTTGTGATTGGTTCATTGTTTGATTATTCACAGGTGTTCCTTGTTAGTCATTATAGTCTTTGTGTATATAAATAGCCTTCATTTTACTGTTGTTTCTTGTCTAGCTTTGTTTGTTGTAGTTTCCGTTTGTTTCTGGTTTCATGGGTTAAGGTCACTTTATTTTAAGGTCATGTTTATTGTATATGTCAAGCAAAGTCTTTGTACAAATTTTGAACGCTAGTGTATGCTTATGTTCTCACTAAGAACTGTCTAGGTCACATGTCGCCCCTAAATAAACAGAAATAAAGAAAGAAACTAAAGGTCTTATTTCTCTCTTTCGGATTTCGGGGTGAAATATGACCCAGACAGCTTCTTGACGGGTTTCATGAGATCCACCCATGTGTGCTAGAAGTACACCTTACGTAAGAATACCTATGAATACTAATGAGATGAGCAGGAAAGCTAGAGCACGTTTAGCCTAGATTGTACATTGAGCTCTATTATATCAAAAGATCAAGCAAAATCATGATTTGACCCCTTTGATCAGAGAAAGCGGTGTGTGTGTGTGTCAGGGTGTTTTAGTAGAACTATCTGCATCTACATGCAAAGTTTCTGCTAAACGTTTAATAGTCTCCACATGGATGTCTGTATAGATTGTGTGCTGGAAAAGCCCTGCTATCTGGCCAAAGTTACTAAATTAAATTTTGATGAAGCGGCGTTTGAATAAAAAGATGAGGATGATGGACGTACAGGAGTGGGGAGGAAAGGAGAGTTTCCATAGCGATGTCCTTGCTGAGGTTTCTAAGTTGGAATGAATGGCAGACATTCAGTCATTCATCACTCATTCTCTTTATGAAGAGAGGCACTCTGTCTTATTAAATACAAACAGTCTCCTTCCTTCCCTCCTCCTTGTCCAGCTCACACTCACTCACCTGCAGTCACGCTCTCCATATGCTAACATACAGCATCATTAGTCAGGTTCAGTGTCAGGGTGAAAGGACTGTGCTGATGATGCTGAAATTATGCGTCAGAGAATGTCCTGTGAGTGTGTGTCTGCCCAGAGGAAAAGTTCATTGCTCAGAGGTTGCTCAGTAGAATTCAAGTTGAAGTTAAATGTCCCACTGAAATGTGCAAGAAACAACGAAGCAATTTGGAGTTTGCCTTTCCTTATTCCGTCTATTGGAGCAATCTGACATATCCATTCCTGGCTCAACCAATGGTGTGATTTTGGGGCCATTGAAAAAATAGTTTCCGTTAATATAGCTAAAATAAAATCTAAATATATGATTTCATTTTTTTTTACTTGAAGTATTAAAAAAAGTTGCCTTGTCAACTAACTGAAGAAAAATAAGTTGAAGTACTTTTCCTTTATAGTGTATAATATTAAACAAAAACTAGTAAAAAAAAAGATCAAAATAACACAATTATTCAAACTTTAAAGTTAAAATGCAAGCTGAATAATATAGAAAGTAAAAGAAAATTCTAAATATTAATAAATATAAATAATGTGGAAATAACATGATTTCTGTTGGCTTTATTTTTTAGTATTTTTTATTTGTTTGTTTGTGTTTGTTTTGGTATTTGATATTTCAAACATAAAACGCCGCACCTACTACATTATGAACTCAATTAATATTATTAAGTACCTTGACTAGGCTGAAGGTTGCCGAATGTAAGTTTGTCCTAATTAATATTCATGAGATAAGGCATCAGTGTGTTGTGACATCACAAATAATTCAAAAATAAAAAATAAAAATAAAAAAACTTTACAAAAAACAATCTTGTTTTGTGTCACCAAACCAAAGAGATATAAAATGAATTTGGCTTGCGTTAGTTAAATTGATCTCTGATTATCAGATCAATGAGAAATATTTGAGTTCATATTTTGAATTTAGAAGAGACAAATAAGAGATTAATGTTTTGTTTTGTTTTTCTTGGGAGAAACTTACTCTTAAGCACAAGTATCTATTTGAACTTGGAACGGGAGATATTAAAGTGATCTCATTACTGATTGTTCTTCCCTGCTAGTGTATGTATATGTTTTGGAATATCATAGTTATATAAATGTACAACATGTACTGTAGCCTAATTGTGTTGTGGAACACCCATAATTACACATTGACATTATTATTGCTACCATAATTAATCAAAATAATGTGTTAACTGCCTTCAATCCTTCATTCTAATGCTTCCTTTAAAGGTTCGTTCTGGTTGCTACATACCTATTAAACAAATGTTGTGTACAGTTGCTCCTATTATAAATATTATTGTTCCATTTTACTATTAGGCTTGGCAGACAGCACAGTCGTAGCAAGTAATACTGTAGGTCTTTCTGATGTTGAAGTTAAGTTAGACAATTGCCGTGAGTGACATTCATCATTCTGCCTGTCAAACATCTAATGTCTAAAGCTCTCGTCACACTCCTGCATGAATATTTTCTAGGGAATATTGCGTTTTGGAGATGTTCTGTGCCTGCGGTTGCTTCGGTGCACTGTTTTTTTTATGATCGACTTTCCTCTTTGAACCTTTGTTGCATTTATTTGCCCAGCCAGCGGTTGAACTCACTCAGGTTATTTGCGGACATGACATCTTAGCAATGACATCTTTGAATTTGCAGTCCTTGAGTTTTGTCCTTACTCTGTCCTCACTAATGTCAACCACAAATCCCGTCTAAGCCCACAGTACACCGTTGAAGGGAAATTAGCCGAAGCTCTCCTGCATTTTAATGTTCAAATGAGGTACTGATGGATTAGCAAGCAACACTCTGTCAGAACAGTCTGTAACTGTATTGTGCAGAGTCAAAAATTAAAATGTCAGCTCTGTGATTTATACAGCGTTCATGAAAGTGACAAAGACAGACTCATAAAAGAGAAACCGAATTTAAAAGGCTGCTTTTCCTTTGTCTGTAGTGGTTTCTCATGGACAGTCCTTGAGAAAGGCCCAACAGTTCCTCTATACAAACTTGTGACTACATAAATGTCACATAAAGAGGAATACACAGGAAAGAAAAATCACAAATGAGCTCAGTTGCTTCAAGTCAACAATGAGATTGAATGGAGAGCAATTTGAGACTAAAAAGGTTAGTTTACCCAGAAAAGAAAATTCTGTCATCATTTACTCATCCTCATGTCGTTCCAAACCCATAAGACTTTCGGTCATCTTTGGAACAAAAATGAAGATATTTGTAATGATATGTGTGAGATTTATGTCCCTTTTTTAAAAAATCCCAAAACGCTGACGTTTGAAAACATTCATAAAGAGATCTTAAAAGGAATCCATAATTATCCATATTAATCTAAGTCTCTGAGACACAATCACACGATGAACACACAGGAAAAAATTTATGAAAAAAAAAAACGGCCAAATTCTGACATAGTCTGCTGTTTTTGCTGTAGAAAACAATGCATATGGGCAATATTTTTCATGGGAAGCAACTTCTGTTAATTTACAGCCCATTTTCAACAGTAAACTACTGTATTTATGTATTATGGTTTTGTACTGTAGTACACAATGCATTGTGGGCTGGTGCATTTTAAGCATAATGGCGCTGAATGGGTGTTTCACATGATTTTGCGTATTAGCTTCCTATCCGCCTGATGGTTTAAGCGGTAATGCTCATTGGCGGGAGAAAAAAATACTCTGTAATACAAACAGGTCAAATTTGTTCTTAAACATTATTGATTATTAAACTTTTAAAACGCAATTTCATTTGAGTTTGTTTTCTTTTCTGCACTTTTTCTTATAAAAGTTCACATTGCTTTTACTAGCAACTAGTCTATTTTGGGTGTTTTTGCTTAGACTAATAAAAAGGTTAACATTTATTTATATCACTGTAGCCTGGATTTTTACTGTAGTAATTTCCTGTGTGATTTTTAATTTCCAACCTATTTTGGGGATCCTTTTTGACCTAGTGCTCATTGCCAAAATGACCCAAATTGGATTGTTTTTACCTCTCCATTTTTTAGAATGTATTGTAAATTTAAATAATCACAGAAATGTACAGCATGTATTTTTTTACAGTTAATGGCTGTAAAGTATTTCACAGCATTAATACCGTAGAATTACAGTATATTGCTAGCGACTCTGCTATAAGTATTGTAATGTAAAATACAAAAATACTAGAAAATACTGTATTTCAGTATTACATAAGCTGTAAAGCAATTTCACAGTATTCATACCGTAGTGTGTCACGCAGCATGTTTGAGCTTCAGCAAGAACCAATGAGGTTTGTTCTCGTGCATCAAGCAGGTTTGGTGACCTATAGGGTGACCTTACTTTTGCCATGTTTAAAGGTGCCCTATGTCAAAAAATAAATTCATACTCCACATATTCCATACCAGATGGGGGCAGTATACCTCCAGAAAGTTGGCCTACTCTAGTCTGTTTTTTAGTTTCAGGTTGTTAATCTTCTAAAACCGTCAAATAGTCCGCTTTGTCCCGCCAAAGCCTATTTTGAACGGTGAGGGATGTAGAATAGAATGACTGCTGCCGCTGCGCTTGACGGGGCGCGTTAGAGAGAGAGGGAGAGAGAGAGCGAGCCCCGGCCGCGCGCGCGCACTCTCACGTCTTCAAACAACACGAGAGCGGTCCTGCACTCTCTCTCGCGCATATTAATCAAATCAATTGACACGATAGTAAGACCGCAGTTTCACGTGAAGCATTTGGAGATTTTTAGAGATTAGAGATGTAACGCACGCCTAGCGCACGTGAACCGATCATCTCTACTAGCTAATAGTAAAAAAAACACGAACACTGTTGAAAGATACAGTATGCTGCAACTTACCAAAATGTATTCCTCATACATAATATCGACCAATCATTTTTTTTAACTCTTCCCTGAACTGAAATGTAGTAGTGGGCTGTACCAAAGTCCTTTTTTGTCCTTTACACGATTGACATCAGGTTCAAGTACGCCCACAAGCCGCGAGTTATTCGTGTGTTGCAGTTTGGCTGGTGGTTATGTATGTTGCCCGCATACCACCTCCCATGGCCGAAACTGGTATTATGACACCGGCCGGGCCGGGGCTAGTAATTTAGCATGCTAATTCAGGTTTATATCTCGGCAGCACTATAACTTGTAATTTTTTTAATGACATCATTGCACTTATTTCTTCTCATTCTTTTGACACGTGTAGCTCATTTTTTGGATATTTTTACCTCAATTTTTACATATGGCACCTTTAAGTGCTCTATGTTTGTTGAGTTTTTATGGGAATAATACATTAAATCTGTTCATCATATAAAAAGATCATGTATCTTCAGAAGACTTTATTAAACTACTCTATTCAAATTCATTTATTTTATGATCTCTTTATGAACATTTTGAACTGTCATAGGTGAATAGACAGAATAGACAATGGGGGACAGAAGTATCCCAGACTTCATTAAAAAAATATCTTCATTTGTGTTTCAAAGATGAACGAATGTCTTGCGGGTTTGAAATGAGAGTGGGTGATTGATGACAGACTCATTTTTGGGTGAACTAACCCTTTAAGGAAATGTTTTAGTTAAAACAAATTAAAATGATTTTATTTTGACACAACAGAATGCCATAAAAGTCAGTTTTATCAAATTAAAGGTCATTAAAAAGTCTTAAATATCATAAATTGCATACTTATCCTTGGAAGAGGTCTTAAATGTGGGGATGAAAAACAGGAATCATCCCAATGTGACTATTAAACTTCAAAAGACGAAATAAAGTGAAATAAACACTTTATTTCAAAGTAAAAAAGGTATTATTTCAAAGCATTCTACAGGCTCATGGTTTCAGAGCAGTTTGCAAACAATGAATGCCGTTCATATATAGAAGATTTTATGGTTAACCTTTAACCTTAACCTTTTCATTTTAATTAAATGTTATGAACTAAACAGCTTGTAAATATACTTTATCACTAGATGAATTTATAATAACCTATTAAACATGAAAGTATTATGCCATCATTTAAGACATTTCTCCTTATGTAGAACCTTTTCGGCATAAAGGGTTCTTTAAAATTTGGTCAAGAACTCTAGGTTCTATATAGAACCCCAGTGAACCTTTTTTTCTAAGATTGTACTTTATGCTGTTTATATAGTAAAATGTTGTAGGAGTGTATATTTTATCTCCATTCTTTTTTTGAATGAGCGACTGGCTTAGCTCAGACACACATAATTTAATTTTAAATTGTATGGTTTTGTTCTGTGTGGACATACCAAAGTAATTTAATTTGTGCAGGTCTTGCAAAGGTATAAAAAGGTCCTAAATTTGATAAATGATATATGATGATAGATGACTTGTATGTTATATTACAAATCTTTTGAAGTCATATGATAGCTAGAAATGATAGCTAGAAACCAGAGCAAAATGTGCGCTCAGATGAGGCTTACTTCTGCCGTTTAGATCCAGATTCAAAAATGCCGTCTCAACATCACTGATGCCAGAACAGCAGATGTGGCCATAGTGAACCACTGAAAAAATAACAGCATATGAATATGGAACAACATGAGGGAGAATAAATGATGACAGAAATTTCATTTTTGGCTGAAAAATCCCAATAATCCCATATGTGAGCTTCAGAAAAGATCTTAACAATGTCTCGCACTGTTCACAGATTTGCAGACATTTCGATTTGAATATTTCTCATCTTAACAATGTCTCGCACTGTTCACAGATTTGCAGACATTTCGATATGAATATTTCTCATTAAGTTATTCTGGTTATGCTATCAACATTAATTTATAGCTCTATTCTCGTATGTTTGACAAACAAGAGACACAGTTGATCTATAAATGAAAAACAATCCAACAAATTCAACAACTTTATCATGAAGATTCTATCAGATGTGTTCCAGTGATTTGCATTGGTCAAATAGTGTGTTTGTGCGCATGTGTGCACATTGTTGTCAGCATGTCTCTCTGCTTCAGTCTCCTGCTTTAATAAACCTCCCGGAGTTCATATCTAATTGTGAGTGTGTGTGGATGACAGAAAGAGCAGCTTGTCTCTAATACTGTGTGACATTTACTCACACAATTTAATTAACTCTCCAATATCAGCCAGATTTCTCTCCCTTTTCATCTCGTACACATATACATAAGCACACACACACACACACACACACACACACACATTTGGTGTGTACATACAAAATATGTTAATTTGAAATGAGACTTGTTTGCACTATAGAAGTTTTAAATGCCTTTAAAATGCTTTTCCTCTGTGTTTTGGGTCCAATCCAAAGTGATTTTAGTCACATGATCACAAGCCTCCACCCAATGTAATGCAGGCTTCCTCACTGAATGTTTGAGTACGGAAAATTTGAGAGTATCAGCCACAACAGGCTGAAGTGAAGAACATTAATTGTATCGTTACAATGGCACCAGTCAAGGGGTGGGATATACCTAAACAAATTGGTGCAATGAAAGACAACCAGTGACCTTGTGTCAGGGTCATGGGGGCTAGGGGTGGGTATTGACACAACTTTCATGATGTGATTCAATTTTACTTCACAAGATTGAAGGAGCGGAAGGATAAAGGAGGAGCGACGACACTGAGAGATATACCTTCTGATGTTCCTTCATGTTTATTTAATAACTAGTAAGGCAGAAGAGATGATCAGTTCACATTCTCTGTGCTGCTCCTTCACTTGAAATGAAGTGCTACAGCGCGATCTGTCAAGCTGCCTTAAAGAGCATCAAAACTGTATTGTTTGGATTTTGTAATAATATTGAGAGAATTTGAAAGCTGAGACTTTGTTTCATATCAAAAGTAATAAAACACAAAGCTTTTTGCGATCTATTGGATGGGAGACAACACATTTGTGCGCATTCATCAACAAAACAGCATAGACTAAATGCTTAAATCGAGAAATCAATATTTTTAACCCAGTCCTAATGGGTGCCCGAGGCTCATTGATGCACGCGGGGAGCGAAGGCTTGCCCGTATGGTCCGATCACACAGAAGAACTACTTTAGCTCAAATGGCTGAAAGACCGGCCATGATAGAATGGTGTCAGAACACAGTGCATCTCAGTTTGCTGCGTATGTGGGCTGTGTAGCTGCAGACGGGTCAGAGTGCCCATGATGCCCCTGTCCACCGCCGAAAGGGCCTGCAATGGGCACGTGTGTGTCCGTCAGACCTGGACCATGGAGCGGTGGGAGAATGTTGCCTGGTCTGATGAATTTTTTAGATCTGCTGGATGGCCAGGTGCGTGTGTGTCATGTACCAATGGAAGAGATGGCACCCGGATGCACTGTGGCAAGATGGCAGGCCGGTGGAGGCAGCGTCATATTCTGGGCAATATAATGCTGGGAAACCTTGGGTCCTGGCATTCATGTGGATGTTACTTAGACATGTGCCAGCTCCCTAAAGATTGTTGCAGACCACGTACACCCCTTCATTACAATGGTGTTCCCTGATGGCAATGGCCTCTTTCAGCAGGATAATGCACCCTGCCACAATGCAAAAATTCTTCAGGAGTGGTTTTTAGGAACATGACAAAGCGTTCTAGGGGTTTTCTTGTCCTCCAAGTTCCCCAGATCTCCATTCGATTAACAGATTTGCTGTTAATGTCTTGAGGGAGAAAGGTGGTGATGATTCTCGGGGCTTTTGTGGGACCCAAACCTATAGATGATATTAGGCAGGTGGCATTAATGTTGTTACTATTCATTCAGTGTATATATAAATACAGTATATATTGCATATGACATGAATCCCGCATGTTTTCTGACCTACACAGCAGTAAATTTCCCTGCCCTTAAACATCAAATAAAAACAAGGCAATATGTTTGGCAGTTTAGCATGTTAGTCACGCAACCCCCTCATATCTGAATGCAAAGTTCTTGATCAAAAATGAGCTACAGTATGTACCAGACTTAATGGTGATAGCCAAAACATTGGCTTGTGAGACTAACAGCCTCTCTAATATTCTAGTGAGAGTGAGAGGACAGACTGTCTTGTTTACTAAGGACTGAAGAGAGTACCAGCATTTCATCTGAGCTGCTGCTATGCGAGAATAATTCCTAGTACTGCAAAAAAAAAAAAAAACACAGACCTGCTGGAACTGACACCGGCTCACTTTGAACTGGCTCTGTCTTCTTCAGAACTGTCTATTGATTTCCAGGTTCTTTACTGCACCAATACATAGATGTTTCTCTAAACCTTCAGACTGTAAAACCCTTTTGGTTCTAATTGGAATTTTTAAGAGATATGTGCAGATATTTATATACATTATTATAATATCATTTTTTGTTGTTGTATTGTTTATGTAATATTGTAGTATTTACTAATATTCTATTCATATTAATATTCAGCTCATCATTTCAGTTCATTTTAATTTTAGATCATTTTTTATAATATATTATTATTTCAATTTATTTTTATTTCAGTTTTAGTTATAATAGTTCTTCAACTTATTTTATTTCAGTTAATTGCTAAGGCAACATTTTTTATTAAAAAAATGCAAAAAAAATTATTAAAAAAATGCAACATTTTTTATAAAAAAAAATGCATCTATATTTATATTTATTTATTTATTTATATTATTTATATTTAATATCAGCTTTATTTCAATTAACAACTTCGACAATGATTTTTAATAGTTTTAGTTTTAGTATAGACCCTTCCGCAATTGTTCAGATATACAGGTAGCCAGAATCGTTGCATTTCGATCCCTAATAAATGATCGTACTGTACCTTTTCGCTCTATGACCTGATGACAGCTAAATACTCTTCCACTCTCTCTCTCTCTCTCTCTCTCTCTCATGCAGTCTGTCTGAATTATTTACGCACTGTTATTGAGAGGATTTTTACTTACAGTAGAACAACTCTGAGGAAACCAGAACACATACATATTCAGACATTCAGAGTTGACTTGCAGGAATGTATGCGTTTCTTTGTATATTTATACACGTATGCAGCCGTTTAGTCCTATTTCAACTTCTTTTTTCTTTCGTTCTTATAGGAAAAGTCAAAGAATTGAAAATCCTTATCATTTTCTCACCCTCATGAGTAAAGAAATATTGTCTCTGAACAATCCCTTTATATTCACTAATTCATATCATCAGAGTTCTCTTTACTTTCCCCTTGCATCACTCTCTAATGTGCCTTTTTTTTATTACAAAATGTGTGTGTGATTGTGTGTGTGGGTGTGTTCTGTGTCTAATGGGTGTACGTATGACAGATGCGGTCACTATCCGCTTGCCCAATCCCATCCATCAGCCCCCCCGAGCCTGACCCCTGAACGCCAGAGCAAGTTTGAGGGGCGTTTCTATGTCCCGCTGTCCTCTAATGAAGGATGCATATATGTGTGTGACGTCCGAAACCTTTGGGTCTGCATTAGGAGTGTTACTGCAATGCAGCATGATGTACGGGAGCACAAAAGTGTGTGATACATTGCATTATACTGTGCTTTTCTGGGTTTGCAAGCGAGTTTGCATCAACAAAACCCTGAAGCGTGGTTAAATCCCCCTCTATGACTCGTGACTCGGAGCGAGGAAAGCAGTGCCTTAGTAAGCACTTTTATGAACTATTGTAAGGCACACACATTTCCAAAGGCTTCACTGCGTCAGTTTGAGTAAGGTTTTTATTTAGAGAACTTGTAGGATATGTTTGACAGCCTCAACTAAATTGTAAAAGCATATATTGTCTTGGCTTTATAATGTCATATCCCGTTTTTAGTCACATCTAAGAGTCTGTTTTTGATGCATATTGCACTGATAAATGTGTGTTATCAGCAATATAATAAAGAGTAGATTTGTATTTTCTGAAGGAAATGGCAGTGTTTCCAAGCCAGCACAAGAATAGTAATAATATTTCAGGTAGGTTTAGGTTTTAAACTTTGGTTCTGTGTAAATGAAATGCAGAATCAGAGGCGCTTTGCCACTGTCAGGACATTCAACACACATCTTGTGTTCTGTCAGTCGTGGAAGGGATTCAACACAAAATGCGACACTCCTTTCTGTGTACAGTATAGACTGCTGTAACTTAAATATATGCAAGGAAGGCAGGATCAATCACATTTTACAATTCATTGACAATTCAGAATGCAAAAATGAGGTCAACAATGTCAGTTACATTTTGAATGCTGAACATTAATGTAAATGAAGAAAAAAACTGTTGCAATAAAAAGTCATTAACAAAATGCATACATATACATATACATTCAAACTCACACATATACACACACACACACACACACACACGTAGAGTCATATTATTTACCATTCCATGCAAAGTATACTTTTTAATCTTCCAAAAATACACAATGAGTTACTTAGATGGTTAGGGAGGTTAAGCTACAGTAAATGTTAACAAAAATGTGCTTATTTTGTGATGAATTATCTACAACACTCTACAACAAAATATATTTTTACCTTCTAAAAATGTAGTTAATTTTTTATTTATTTTGTTAAGGATAATGTTGATAAAAATCCAAAAATAGCTGAAATTATCTCCAGCATAAAATGTGCACATCAAAACATCACGTCATGAAATGGCAGGCGCAGGTCTTTCCTGTGTTTGTGTATTTCCTATTGAAACAGGAAGGTTTAGTTTACACCACAGACATGAGCTTTAATTTGCTACTTGCTAAAGCTAGTCAGAAGGCGAAGAGACATTTTCATTCTGAGCATTTTATTGGACAAATATTTGTATATGCTTTTGAGAGCAAGATGAGTCATTGATATTTTTGGTCTGTTTTCTTGGAAAAGAACTGCTGTGTCTCATTCCACTCCCTATGTTGTGAATCAATATCTAAACATTGGGACACTGATGACCCCTGTTCCTGCGACACCATTACCTGGTTGCGTATTGAAACATCATTAGTATTTATGGTTTATTATGCATCATCTTTCCAACCTTTCAATTTGTTGAAGTCACAATAAACCTAAACTTTTCTCAACTAGATACGGTCAGTCTAGTTCAGTGTAATTCATCAGAGTATACCAGCTGTGTAAAAAGGAAGGCACTATTGCAGTGATTCATAAATAATGAGGGTGGTCCACACTCGTTCTTTCACGGTCTGTAGCTTTGAGGCAAATGCAGGTTACTTCAGTGAGGACAGCACATGCAACTCCACAGTTTGAAACTGAAATAAAGAATTAAGCGACTCTTTCTAATGCATGTTGATTTCATAGTTAATAACTGTAGCACAGAACAGACCTACTTCAAAAGGACTGCGCAGGAGTTTATTGTGCACAAGCGCTTGGTGATTTTCCGTTTCTTTGAATTGTGAGAATGTTTTGTTGTGACAAAAAACAATCTGCATCTATCTATCTATCTATCTATCTATCTATCTATCTGATTGGAAGAATCATAGTTTTGCTGAAAATCCCAATAATGAATACTTGTCAAAGAAAGAAAGAAAGAAAGAAAGATTAGAAACTCCTTAGTTGGTCTAATTATTCAAGTCAAGTATTTAATCTTGCTCACTATGTCATTCCCACCAGAATTTCATTTAGATGCATTTTTGTGTTTGATCTTCTTCTCTTAAAACCTTCTTAAGACTTCACCATGACAGGAGCAGTTCAGAGGGTCATGTGCTTTATCACAATTCATAAGCGCGTGTGTGTCCGCGTGTCCTAGGGGAGTGAAACTGCTCTTTCCCACGAAGTTCCAGTGGGAGGTTCCCATGGTAACGCGAGAATCGGAAGCTACCGTAATTGGTCTCTTTTTTTCAGTCTCTGTTTTGTCTGGCTCTTGATCTCAGTTGCTTTATCTGTCTTTTCCTCTGTCTCTCTTTCTCTTCTTTGTGTCTGTCCCTTCTCTATCTACTGGCCTTTCTGCTTTCCTACCTCTTATTACCTACCTAATTCCACTCACTTATAATGATTTAACACTCAAAATGACTATCTATCTATCTATCTATCTATCTATCTATCTATCTATCTATCTATCTATCTATCTATCTGTCTGTGTATATCTATATATCTGTCTGTCTGTCTATCTATCTATCTATCTATCTATCTATCTATCTATCTATCTATCTATCTATCTATCTATCTGTGTATATCTATATATCTGTCTATCTATCTATCTATCTGTCTGTCTGTCTGTCTGTCTGTCTGTCTGTCTATCTATCTATCTATCTATCTATCTATCTGTCTGTGTATATCTATATATTTGTCTGTCTGTCTATCTATCTATCTATCTATCTATCTATCTGTGTATATCTATATATCTGTCTATCTATCTATCTATCTATCTATCTATCTATCTATCTATCTATCTATCTGTCTGTCTGTCTGTCTGTCTGTCTGTCTATCTATCTATCTATCTATCTATCTATCTATCTATCTATCTATCTATCTATCTATCTATCTGTCTGTCTGTCTGTCTGTCTGTCTGTCTATCTATCTGTGTATATCTATATGTCTGTCTGTCTGTCTATCTATCTGTCTGTCTGTCTATCTGTCTGTCTGTCTATCTATCTATCTATCTGTCTGTCTGTCTGTCTGTCTATCTATCTGTCTATCTATCTGTCTATCTGTGTATATCTATATATCTGTCTATCTGTCTATCTGTCTATCTATCTGTCTATCTGTGTATATCTATATATCTGTCTGTCTATCTATCTATCTATCTATCTATCTATCTATCTATTTGTCTGTCTGTCTGTCTGTAATCTATCTATCTATCTATCTATATATCTATCTATTTATCTGACTATCTGTCTGTATTTTTTTTCAGTTTTTTTCTATATACAGTATATATATCCCCATATTTTTAGATTGTTTTTCTACCACTCAGGCACGAAATGACCTTTTAAATATGTTGACTTGAAGTGCATGAAACCCACTGAGCCCTCGCTTTTTTCAGCTGTCTTTTTCTTCACTTCACATCATAAGCCACCAAACTGTTACTAAGCAACCTTAGAAACAGTTGTATATAATGGTTTGTTGAAGTAATCATGATAATGAGCGTATGCGGTGTGTGTATACAGTTCATGCGTTTTGTTTATGTTTGCACTGAGATGTATCTCAAGAAGATAAAAATAAGCACACTGCATAGTATACGCTTGCGCAAACGCGATCATCCCACAGCGATTACACACTGTCTGCACATGCACTAGTCCTACTTTTCCCCAGAATCATCCTTTCTAGACTTAATAAATAATGACGAATACCAAATTCGTTTCCAGTTGACTGTAGATTCATACAGTATACACTATTGTTAAAAAGTTTGGGGTCGGGAATTGTGTTTGTGTGTTTGTGTGTGTGTGTGTGTGTGTGTGTGTGTGTGTGTGTGTGTGTGTGTGTGTGTGTGTGTGTGTGTGTGTGTGTGTGTGTGTGTGTGTGTGTGTGTGTGTGTGTGTGTGTGTGTGTGCGTGTGTGTGTGTGTGTGTGTGTGTGTGTGTGTGTGTGTTTTGAAAAGTCTCTTATGATCACCAAGGCTGCATTTATTTGATCAAAAATACAGTAAAACATTAATATTATGAAATATTATTAAAATTTAAAATAACTGTTTTCTTTTTTTAATATGTTTTAAAATGTAATTTATTCCTGTGATGCAAAGCTGAATTTTCAGCATCATTACCTCAGTCTTCAGTGTCACATGATCCACGATAATGATTTGCTGATTTATTATCAGTGTTGGAAACAGTTGTGCTGCTTAATGTTTTTGTGGAAATCGTGATACATTTCTTTTTCATGATTCTGAGATAAGAAAAACAGCATTTATTTGAAATGTAAATGTTTTGTAGCATAAATCTTTACTGTCACTTTTGATCAAAATGTATTATAATGGGTCTCTGTTGAATATTCTCACACCCCACAACATTTAGGCATTAGTTCATAGCATAAGTCTTTACATGCAAAATGGTTGAACAAGTTGTCATAATATTCATGTACAGTTTTCCCTAAGGAGATTGTCCTATGTTCACATTTCTACTTTTGTTTTTTTTTTCTTTTAATGCTATGCAGTGCTGTCTTTTCCTTTCCGTATCACAATGTCAACAAATTACACGGCAAACATTAAAAGCGTAAACGTGACTCTTGTCAGTCTCTTGCAATCAAGCTCTCACATACACTAAGGTGTAACCTATACTTTACAATAACTGTCAACAAAAGTTTATCCATAGTTTACATCAGAACAATCCTCCAGAGGACACTGTTATATTGACAACATGACTAAGCAATTTGTTTTATTCGTACACAATGACACAAGGACTTGCCATTCTGATGGCACTGACTGGTCATTGACACAGATATTTACATTTGAGAGATGAACTAAGGATTTTGAGCAAGAGACTGGCTTTTGCAGGTAATGTACGAATTGTTTTGCAAATGTCGAGGACGATTCGGGAAATGTACCAAAGCGACTGAGAAAAACTGTAATGCATCCTTGCTAAATAAATCTTATTAAATGTCATCATTATCACAGTGGAAATGTAAATGTATTAGTTTCTGAATGTTAATGCCACACTTGAAAATCTACATAAAGCCTGTCTTTATGATTAGTAGCAGGTGCAAACTGTTTGGGTTAGCAATTACGGCTGAGGTCAGTCTGGCTAACCTGGTTAAAGCTAGTAGACCAACTGATGCTCTAACCAGCTACTAACAACAAATCAGATGCCATGTTTCAAATACCAGCATGACCAAACTGTTATGACCAGGTATTTTCACCAGGTAGTTGCATGAAAAAGTCTTTGCACTATAAAATTGGTTTTTCAGTTTGTGCTACAGAATTCCTGAAGGAATGGGGCTATGACCATATTTCCATAAACCAAATCATTATGTTTCCAGCACATTAGGTCCTGGAGATCTCAAGAAATCTCATATCTGTTTTTTCAACCATTATGCACTATTACAAGAAGAATTCTAGGAGTACATCGCTTGTATTGCACTAATTTGATGCGACTGTGAGTTCCTAATTTTCAAATGCATTATGACAGACTACTCCAGGCATTCATTTGGCATTTTAAGACTCGGGACTAAAGCATATCTCTGTGTTTAAATGTGTCAGTGTTATTTAAGGCAAGACACTATACAGGTGAATAGGGTAGAAAATCCTAACTAATAGAGATATCACCATACTTTACAGTTGATTTATCACAGTACATTAAGACTATTGCAAGTTTTGTGAAATATGTTTAATTATGGAAATGAGGCATTATCTTATTAAATATGCACAAATGTGTACAGAAATCTCAACACTGGACGGAGCCAGGTTCACAAATCTTGTTTATTTTTTTGTTGGCATATTAGAGTTAAAGAGGTTTTTTTTACAGAGATAGTTTTGGATATCTCTTTTTATCACTTCAAAATACTGTCAACTGAAAGTTTGTAGTTAAAGTGTCTGTAAAGATATGAATTGAAATCTAGAGACATAGAGGAATATATAGTGTAATAAAATAAAGACTTTAATGTGTATTTTGGATGTTTTCCAGACTAACTTTCCATTAGTCTGAAAGAAGACAAGTTTTGGAAGCGAATTTGGCACTGGTCTCAAAATAAGGCTTTGTCTGTAGTGTCTTGCCTTAAGTACGTATAAAAGTATATACAGTATAGCTTTAATTTATTTAAATTTAAAATAGTTTTAGTTTTTATATTTTAGTTTGTTGCCATGAATCATCTATTAATTTTCTTCTGACATTTCTAATCTATCATTTATTTTTTCATTTATTTTTTATTCCAATTACAGAAAATTAAAGTAGGGATAGTTTGCCTAAACATAACAAATCTGACTTTCTTTCTTCTGTAGAACACAAAACAAGATTTTTTTTAACTATTCAGTCTATACAATGAAAGGATTTGCATGGTATAGCAAAAAACACAACTAACAAACAAACAAAATCTGTAACTCTTTATTTTAGGTGTCTTTAACTGCTATGCGTGTGCATAAAAAAAATGCTAGGTACAATGTAAGTGTTAAAAAAAACTTAATATAGAGTGGGAGAAAGAAAGTGTAACTTTCTCATCCCGTTTCTGTTCTCTATCACCATCATCATTATCCTCAGCAGAAGTGGCGTGAATGTGACCACAACATTGAGGATGAGAAACGAGAGCTGCAGTTGTCTGTATGGATTAGTGTGGGCTCTGGATAAATGTTTGATGAGGGGAACACTGTCCCAGTTCTACTGAGAGGGAAGTCTGCTGGAATTCCAGAAGGGTTTCCGTAAGACAGAGACCTGAGGAAACAGCAGGGGCCTGATCATGTTAATGCTGCTCTGAGACACATGCATACAGTCTTTAGGGTTTAAAGACGCATTTTAAATCCTGTTCGGCTCATAAGTGAGGTGTGAGGTGTCCTGGTGTAAATGAGGATAGCTGCAGGATTTAGCGCGGTGATTGAAACGGTGTGAACAGCGTGTAGCTGTGGCAGGTTTATGATTAATGAGGTAAAGTGCCTGTGGGGCTGAGCTTGGCTTTACAGCAGCAGGTACAGTTTGTGTTGAGATCGGTGCGCTGTAAAGTAAAAATATAATTGCATTTTTTAATTAATGCATATGAAAACGAAATGGCTTTGTTGCATTTTATTATTTCGTATGTTTGATGGTCCCAAACAGGAATTGAGCCTATTAAAAAGGACGTTTTATTAAAACAGGAATTATGGTGGGCTTTATGCAATCCAAATTCTATTATTTCAACCTTCTTGAGAACAAAATCAATTATTAATTTACAGATGTCTTACATTATTCATGCTCAGTCCCATTTCACCACTTGATTTTTTTAGCTCTGTGTTAAAAGCTATTCTATTCTATTCTATTCTATTTTCTATGCTTCAATCAGTTGTTAATGAGGAAATATAAAAGCAGTTCTCCAAATAGATGAATATAATTGTGTATCATTATTGTGCTTTTCTCTACTTAACCTTATTTAACACTTGCTCTGTTTCTTCTCTTCTCTACTATAATATGCACTACCAATCAAAAGTTTGAGTAAAATATGTATTCATGTTTAGTCCTTTTTTGCTTGTGATTTAGTTGGACTTTAGCCCTATTCAGACATTAATTGTTTCTCATGGGGAATGTAATGTTTTCAGCATTTACAGTGGCTAGTCAGTGATTTTATTGCCGTCCGAATCCAAAATGTCAGTGTTTTTCTTCCACCATGTAAATAAGTGGCTTTATTCATTTATTTCCGCTAATTTCCATTAGTGAATGATGGTATTGGGGGCGATTTTGAACACAGCACTTGCCCTCATTTTCAGTTGATCTTTAAAAGATCTCGTCTTTTAAAAGGTGTTGTTCTGTTTTTCATTTCATTCTGTTCATGTGTTTTTGTCTGTAATCAAAATCCTGTGTTTTCTAGATAACCTAAAGATAAAAGATAACCTTTTAATCGATTATTTCGATTAAAAAGAAAACTGCTTGCAAATAGATCCAGCTCTTTATTTTAACTCAACCCCAGTGTAACAGCATTAGATTGAATTGACTTTTACATTGTTACACAAAATCTATCTTTAAAGAAATGAATGCTGCTGCTCTTTTAAAGATTTCTGAACATGAATCACGTTTACCACCAAAATATTAAGCAGCAACTGTTTTTCAACATTGATAATAATAAGAAATATTTCTTATTAACTTTCTGGCCAAAAACTTTTGAACAATAGTGTACAGTATGTTTTGATTTTAAATGCTAAACTGTGTTGAGACACTCAAGAAAGACCCCAAGATCAAGAGTAAATGAAACATGATATTTATGCAGACTGTGAGTGTGAAAGGAATATTTGAATTAGTTTTTCTTTGTGAGTTGTATTGGCCTTAACTGAAGCTCTACGTGGTTCGAGCGAGTCAGCATGCTGGTGATTCTGCTCAACTGCATCACACTCGGCATGTTCCAGCCCTGCCAAGACCTGGAGTGCCACTCTGACAGGTGCAGCATACTGCAGGTAACACACACACACACACACACACACACATGGTTAACTAAAGTGCCCATATATGCTTTTTCATGATACAAAGTACATGATAAATGGAATTAGGCTATTGTCTCCCAAATGAAAGAACCGATTGTGAACGGGCTGAAACGAGTCTTGTAACAAATCTGCTTAATGCCAGCCTATGGTCTTCATTGGCTGCCCACAGACAACATCTACTTTGATCCGTCCTCAAACACTGTAGTTGTAGCTGAGACTGGAAGAGTTTGGTTCATGTTGTCGACATGTCAAGAAGACGCTGTTTTCTGTGCTGCGAAATCAAATCCACTTTGCGAGCAGATTTGAGACAGTAAAACCGACACCATTGTTACTGTTCGTATACTGTGCATCAAGCGCTGAGGAAAGCTGAGCTGAAATGGGCGTTTGGTTTCCGACACGCAATGTAGGCAGTAATTAATCACAACAGACTGACCAATCAGAGCACAGCAGGCTCTCAGAAAGGAGGTTTTTATAGAGACTGGATCCTTTATTGAACCGTTTCAGACACTGATAAAAGAAGTGATGATGCACTGTATATTATGAGAAAATGTAAGTGGTTTTGATCTTGGATGCATGTAGGCCTATTGTTGGAGGACAAAATTAGGAACCTTTGAAATAGCATAATAGGGGCACTTTAAAGATTTTAATCTCTGTGATTAATTTATCTTATCTGTTGTTTTGTTTGAGTTAGTTAGAAAAGAAAGCATTCAAAGACTAAAACATACAACTTCAAGCACATTCCTTGGCCTGAGGAATTAGACATTTAAGCCCCATTTAAAATGTTTTATTGGATTGTAGACAACAAAATATCAAACGAAGTGATATCTGTTGAAATACACTTTTCAAGAAAAACATTACATGAAATAATTTTTAACTATATATTTTATTGTACAACACTATCAAAGGTAGAAGAAAAGTTCCAGTACGTGAAAGTGTTATGTTGATCCTGGACACAGTCAACTGTCGAATGTGAGCGACACTATGAAGCATCAGCCACAGACTCTCTGAAACATACGGTTCTTTAATCTCGAAAATAACCTGTAGATTCTGCATAATAATAGGAACATTGTTCACAACAGGCAATTTGAAGTCTAACAGAGATTGTCTTGAAATGTAGTGTCGAAGGTGGTGAATTTAGTAGACAAGTACTGCTTTAACTGAGATCAATTAAGAGAAGAAAATCTGTGGTTTCACCCTGGGACCAGTTTGTTGAGAGTGAAGTTAGATATTTGCATATGCTACTTAGACTGATATTTTGCATTGAAATTAATACCTTTTGGTTATGCGACATGATGCATTTTCAGGCTTTTGCTATTCTAAATCCAAACATAACTGAACATTAAACACTATCAGACTTCCCATGCAAAGCATCATGGGAAATATATTTTCAGGTATGTCAACATTAAAAGATAATTTTTGAGTACTAGATTTTTGTGTAGATCACAAATGATCTACAGTGATTCAGTGATACCATACTAATTTTATTTTTAGACATAAGCCAAGATGTTACATAATGTGGGTCAATATAATATTTTTGGTGGCTTTTTAATCACTTAATCAACAAAAGCTAAATTAACTATAACATAGAAGTAGAATTTTCAGATGAAACCAAAATCATTGTTAATAAAAATGCATAGTCAACAAAAAAAAATCTATTGGGAGTGTTGTTTGCTTTTAGACTTTTAACAGATTTTAGAGGTTTAAACCAAAAACCATGATTTTCGATTAGACCTATATAAAAATGCACTTTAAATAAATGGCAGGGTCATTTGTCTTTTTTCCATGCAGTGTTTGAATGTGTTCACGGTTCTTCACTCTACAGGCCTTCGATGACTTCATCTTTGCATTCTTTGCTGTGGAGATGGTGTTAAAAATGGTGGCCTTGGGGGTATTCGGTCCGAAATGTTACCTTGGCGACACCTGGAACCGGCTTGACCTCTTTATCGTCATGGCTGGGTGAGTGACCAATCACAAACCTGAAACTGCCACGCTCAGATCTAAAAAGTCAACTATTAGTGTGTGATTCCAAGAATTTGATGAGTCATTAAACTCTTAACTATTACAAGGTGTGTGTGTGTCCATGCGTGTGTGCATTTGTGTGTGTGTTTGTTTAATGTCAAATCCAGTTTTAATGTCAGGTCAAGTTCTAATGTCAAGTCGATGTGTCACAGCTAAGCTCATGAATGACAATTACCACCAGGCGAGAGTCTCTGTGTCTGTCTGTATCTTGTCTCTCTTGTCACTTGCACTGTCACTGACACTGATTCTTACAAGTTTTCCTCTCTTTCCAAAAGGCAGCTCAATCTAAAGTTCCTGATCACTCATTAAAACTCTTGTGTGAGTAAGTTGGTCATTAATTCGGACAAAGGGAAAACATTTCTAAACCACTTTGGGATGCTTGTTTTCCCTCTAGACTTCTCCTTTACCAGAAATAGTATGTTGGTCAATCAAGTGAAAAGTGTGGCTACAACAGCACTAAACCAACACTAACTAGTATAAATAGCATAGACATTCACGTTGGCCTGAGTTTCACTTTTCAGCAGGGCGAACATATAAATATTTGAAATCAATTTAGTAACATTAAATATTCTCTTGCCGCTGTGTGTGAGAGCAGTACGAAAGCAATGTCGCTGTTTTAAATTTAATGTGTTTAAACTGTTCAGTGAGTCAATGAATCGAGACCAAACTGTGGTCTGCATCACAAATGTTCATGTATTAAAACATTTCAGTAAAAATATATCCGCAAGAATGCATTTAATGGATTAAAGGGTCTGCAAAAAACTTGTACAGTGTTACAAAACAATTAAATAAATGCTGTTCTTTTGACATTTCTATTCATCAAAGAATCCTGAAAAAAATATTAAGCAGCACAACTGTTTTCATACATTGATAGAAATGTTTCTTGAGCAGCAAATCAGAACATTAGAATGATTTCTGAGAGCTCATGTGACTGAAGACTGAAGTAATAATGCTGAAAATTCAGCTTTACTATCACAGAAATACATTACATTTTAAAATATATTACAATAGAAAATTGTAAAAAATATTTCACAATAATATTGTTTTCACTGTATTTTCCCATCAAATAAATACAGCCTTGGTGAGCATTAGAGACGTCTATCAAAAACATAAATAAAAAAACATTACTGACCCTGTACTTTTAAACATTAATGTATGCATTAAAGTATTATAAATACTGCTGCTTGTTAATATTTTGTTACATATAAATTAAACTGATCAAATCATATTATTAATTATCTGCCTTGTGCATGTGTGTGTTTTTTGGGGTTTTTTTGGATGCAGGAGAATCCAAACTAAGACTGTCCTTAATAACACTCTTTAGAAGATAGAGGAAAACACAGGAAATAAAATAAACACAACCACGTAGAACAAAGATGATACCAGACAATGACCTGAGTGAACTGAAGGCTTAAATACAGACAGACTGAGGAAACTAATGATGAACTAAGGAAAAACTAGCTCAGGAAACAGTCAAAACAAAAACAAAACAGACTATACACATGACTATTATATTATATTATATATATATATATATATTTAAATGTAATATTCTATATTATCTGTATTACCCTGTTGTGTTGCATTTCAAGTTTGTTTAAATGAATTTCTGTTGCTTATGTTTTAGGATGTTGGAGTATTCTTTAGATGGTCATAATGTTAGTTTCTCAGCCATCAGAACCGTACGGGTTCTTCGACCTTTACGAGCCATCAACAGAGTTCCTAGTGAGTACTGTTTTCGCTCTCTTTGTTTCCATCTGTATATCTTTCTCGACTCTCTCTTACTGTCACTGTTTTACAACCCAGCTATTGATTTAAAGCAAATGATCTGGACTTGTGCTGAAAAAAGATGTCCCTGCTGTATTTATAGATTCACACACGCAAAGACTAGACAAGACTCCCATGATGTATTATATGGTCACTGATGCTGATTCTTGCAGCTAAGTGCCAACAGTCCAACATCTCATAGTTGATGGACCACAAAATAATACACAAACACTCACACACACATGCTATTAGTCTTCAGTGAGGTGCTGTTGTGTGTTACAGTCATGGATTGAGTCCAACAGTGAAAGTAAAGTGTCTGTTTTGTTTAATGTAGGGCGAGACCGTAAATTCTTGACATGCACTCTTACCATTTATTGTGTGTGTGTGTGTGTGTGTGTGTGTGTGTGTGTGTGTGTGTGTGTGCGTGTGCGTGTGTGTGTGTGTGTGTGTTTTCAGCAAAGCAGTAATAGATTTTGGACTCAGTGAGGAGTGAGAGCCCATGGCTGTTAAGTTTCCAATTTGATTATTCTCAAACCACCGCGCGTTAGCCAAAGCCTCGCAAGTTTGTGTTTGTGTTTGTGTTTGTGTGTGTGTTCACTGCTTGGCTCAATTACTGAACACATCAGCCACCGAGAAAATGTGTTCATGAAGTATGTGAATGTCAGATCAGAGTTATCAAAGTTAAATGTAACACTACAGAGTCTCATCTCTAAATGCGTCTAGTGAACCGCGATGGCTTTGAGGCTTCATTGCACGTGTTAATAAATGCATGTTTGTGACATCATGTATCTGTGTCTCGTAGGTATGCGAATCCTGGTGACGTTGCTGTTGGATACTTTACCGATGCTGGGAAACGTCTTGCTGCTTTGTTTCTTTGTGTTCTTCATCTTCGGGATCGTGGGCGTCCAGCTGTGGGCGGGGCTTCTCCGGAACCGCTGCTTCTTTGACAGCAACGTCAGAAAGTAAGTGCAAAACTAATGCTTTTTGATGCAAGCTGCTCGATACATGCAAATTGCAGGGGTTTGAAAAAAATTATGCTTGGGTGTCAAGAATAATGTTGCAACAATAAATGTTTTGAAATCGCATGCATGCGTACAATATTTTCCTCTGTGAAACCTGTTTATGTTTCATCAGATGAATGGATTACTTTTTGGTGGTTTTGAAGGCCACTGTCCAGATTTCAATGGGAATTTCTGAGTTTAATTAAATTATTCTTTTATAATTATTATACTATTTTCATAGTGTTGATTGTGTTTGTAAAAAGTAGTAATGCTCTTCTCATAAATCAATATTTTTGGTAAAGAACTTTTTCCAGAAATGTTTGATATTATATTAAACATTGTCTAAAATGTCCTAATTATGACTGCTTTTCTACTTGGATGAACTCATGGTTATGTGATACTGATGTAATTCATCTTTAGTTGTCTACCATTCATAAGTTTGAGTCTGTAAGAGTTTTTAATCTTTTTTTTTATGCTCACCAAGACTGCAGATTACAGTTAAACAGTTATATAGTGAAATACTGTTGTATTGTATTATATGAATTTTCAACATCATTACTCCAGTCTTCAGTCACATGATCCTTCAGAAATCATTATAATATGCTGATATTATTATCAATGTTGAAAACAGTTGTGCCGCTTAATATTTTTGTGGAAACCGCTGCGAATATTTTTTTTTTCGGGATTCTCTGATTCGTAAAAAGTTCAAAAGAACAGCATTTATTTGAAATAGAAATCTTTTTGTGAAATGATAAATGTCTTTACTCCCACCTTTGATCAATAAAATGCATCCTTGCTGAATTGTAGTATACATCTTAGTGACTGTAGGACTAAGGATGGAACTTAACCTTAAAGAGTTGTTTATACCATTGAAAAAGTTTGGCATATTTTAAATATACATTCCCTCGTCAGTACACTGACTTCCACTGAAGGTGTGCTACTGTACACACATTTTCACATCACAGGGACATGTGAAGAAAAAAAAAAACCTTTTAATGAGGAATTTAGTTTAGCAGATTACAGCAATCCCAAGTATAAATGTTGCATTATATTATTTGTGTATGCTGACACAAGATATCAATTCTCGCATTGCATACGCCATAAGGGCCTCGTTGATCATAGAGAGTGTACAAATTAAAGAGTTGAATAATGATTATCCATAAAGGCAGTTTGCATCAGTGAATCATTTTGACAACTGTCCACCCTGATGTACTGCATACCAGAAAGCCAGTCTGCTGAAAGAAGCCTTGACCCGTTCCCGAGCATCCCTGCTTCTCTCCAGTTCCCTTCCCCAAAGCCCAACACTATTCAAGCACAGCTGTTACAATAATGCTTCTCTCTCAAATTATGCTGCCCTTTTAAAAACACAGTTCTCTCGTGCATACAACATTTATTGCATTGTCTGTCAAAAACCACTTGCAATATCCACTTCAGTCCACCCGCTGCTATCTGCATTAAACAAAGATTCAGCCTTCACCTCAGAAAAATCAGGTCTCGTTTCTTATCGAAACTTTTTTTTAATTGTGTCATTCTACAAAGTGGGTGTATAGTGTGCCTTACAGTATGTTTAAAAAATAATTTTAACAATGAATAACGCATGTCATAATAAATAAAAGGTAGCATTTGCCTTTTATTCTCTCTCTAACGACTTAAAATTCATGTTTTCGAGAAGTGAACAGAAGAGACGTTTTTTCCATTGGGGCCAAATTAAAAACATTTAACCCTCTTGCCATGATTTTGCTTAACAAACTGGGAAAGGCACTCGTTTCAGAGAATGACCCAGTTAATAAATGTTTTCCACGGCTTGCAGCACACACACAGAAATTGCCAGTCATATTACACCTATCTCAGGTGTGAAAATACCTTTCTGTCTAAGTGAGTCCCATTGGATGTGCAAATTTGACTGTTTGCACATCTACTCGTGTTTTCGGAGCCTAGAGCCAGTTTTGTTTCCCCCATGATTTGGCACTCTAATAAGGGAGTCCACTCCTTTCTATTTTAATTTTAATTAATTTTTAACAAAGAAAAACAACTATCCTGGCCTTGATTGACTTTTCTTTCTTTCTTTCTTTCTTTCTTTCTTTCTTTCTTTCTTTCTTTCTTTCTTTCTTTCTTTCTTTCTTTCTTTCTTTCTTTCTTTCTTTCTTTCTTTCTTTCTTTCTTTCTTTCTTTCTTTCTTTCTTTCTTTCTTTCTTTCTTTCTTCCTTCCTAATAACCCAATTAAATTGAGAAAAGCAGTCATATTAGTGCCCTCCACCCCCACATCTCGCTATCCTCCAAAAAATGTAGCAGTGTGAACCCTGATGCAATTAAATACAGAACTTATAAGGTAATTTGTGTCTTATTTCTATCAGGTCTTTGCTAAACTGCAGAATATCTGTGTAATATATTCAGTGCATGAGCTCGTAAAACGGATGACCTCTGGGCAATCTTTTAGTGACAAAAGAGGGAATTGTTTTACCTAAAAGGCTACAAAACCAGAACCAGACAAATTTTATGGTTTGGATGTCCTCTGAATTTACTGGCTTAGAATCTGCAGATAAATGCCTAAAATATATGCATGCAGATCCTTTATTGTGTGTGTTTTTTTGTTGTTGTTTTTTTGGTGGCTATAAGGAAAAAGTTGGTTATTTAAGTTTCAGATGAGTAAAACAATTCTTAGGCTATTTTATTCAACATTCTCTTATAGTGTATAGCTGTAAAAACTAGCAGGACTTTTAGGCTGATTTCGCTGTTGCTACTTGAACGGTGGGTCTATTAAAACTCATTCCGTCATCAGTAACTTTTCCCATTTTATTGTACTCGACATGTAGGAGTAGACATTTCTTAGATGGTGATTGTTGGTTTATGGTCAACAACGCAACAATTCCACACAGACCCCGTATGAATGGGGAGACAGGAGACTGAAGCATTAGTTAGTGGCCACAGGTGATCTCAAGACTCAATCAGCCAATCAGGTCACAGCAGGATTTTCTACAATAGCGGTATTGATGATTTTGACAGATATTTTGATTGACGTGTTTGAAAGAAATACCAACTGTAATATGTACCAACTAGTACCATAAAGGTACATATTACTACTTAGGGTCCTAAAATGCAACGTTTAGGTGTTTATAAGGAAGTGACAAGCTTTTTTAGCACATTGTTTCTATGTAAATTTTTTATGCAATGCAGTGCATTTTCCTATTAAATGTCAAGTAAATTAGCAATCTGTTTTGAGTTTAGTGCATTAATAAAAGGTACATAAAATGTCATTTTTTTTATATAAGTCTATAACATTTACAATTCATGTTGCATGATTGCAAATATTACAAAAAAAAACTATGCTGATTAATTTCAGATATGCTTTAAGCAGCACATGGGCCATTTTCTTTAACATTCTCTCTTAAAACCTATTATAAAAATGTTTGCAGAAGATGTGATTACCTAATAGTTCAGCTTAAAGCTCTTCTGGATCTCTCAGTTTAATTAGCAGGAAGCGAAACAGATCAAAGCAGAAGCTCATTTGGCTCAAATGGTTTGTAAATGCTCAGAGAACAAAATGCTCCACACTATCACCCATTATTATGTAGCTTTGAGATGGGTGCTTCCATGAGAATGAGTCACAGGAGTCTTAAGCTTCTGTTGTCACAATATTAAATAGATACTTCATGTATGAAAGCTAAATCAAAATTGAATGCAATGCAGTGCAATTTGCAAATATTAAATGTCAAATTATTTAGCATGCTGGGTTTTGCTTTATTTACTATTCTTTTACAGCTTTATATTAAAAGGCTGTCTTTTTTAAATAAAGCAAATTAATAAATTAGATAAGCTCAAATAAATAAATAAAAGTAACAAAATATTGATTGCCAACCTCAAAAGGTCAAAATAGATATTAAATATTATACAAGACAATCCATGTTGGAATACTATTAGTTAATAAATAATGTGAATAATTAATGAATTAACTAATAATTTAAATCTGGCTTTACTACAATGAATGTGAATTTAACAAAATTATAATATCGTTGAATAATTTAAATAGTTGGATACAGCAGAAAAGACAAAAACAGATCAAATCTCCAATTTAATGAGGGAATTTTGATGCGTTTAAAACTAGATACTTGTCATGCCAATTTTATGTTAGATGTGTGTTCTATGTGTGTAATGACGTATAGTTCTCACAATAAATCATAGAATTTGTGCCTCTAAAGTTTGCCATATTTGTGAAAAGTATATCATTCATAGATTCTGCTATCTGAGCTGATTTAAAAATCCAATCACAAATAATGTATTTCATATTATAAAAAAACAGTTTTAACATTATTTCAGTATAATTGATATACTATTATAATTTTGTCAATATTTTGAATAGTTTCATTTTAATAGTTTTTTTAATTAGTTAATTTTGTTGTGTTTTTGTCTTTTTTATCTTTTTTTTTAAGTATTTTTAAACATGTGAAAATAAAATGTATAGTTAATGAAGTATAAAAGTATAAAATGTAGTTTTATGAAGTTTATTGAGTTTTTTACTTGTTTTTGTTTAGGGTTTTTTTTCACTGAAACTAAACAAAAATTTTAAATGCTGCCTTGACAACAAGCTGATATAAAATAAGCTGACATTATATTTATATATATATATATATATACACTCACACATATATTATTATTCTATTTTTTTTTATGCTTATTTTATTTTAAATAAGTAGTGAAAGTATTTGTTTATTATTTTAGCTTTAGTTCACGATAATAACCCTGTCTCTCCCTAACCTACACCGTGTGGTCTGTCTGCAGGCTGTATAATGTTTCAGAGTCTGTGAGCGAATACTACAGACTGGAAGAAACCGACGACATCCCCTTCATTTGCTCCACCGTTCGGGAGAACGGAATGTTGCACTGCTACAATATCCCCAAACGCAGAGTGGGAGGGGCTGATTGTGAACTCACGCCTGATGATGTCACAGATCTGGTTATTAAAGAGCCGCCTCATCATGGATGTGTAAACTGGAACTTGTACTACAACAACTGCGGAGCAAGTGAACACAATCCCCATAATGGGGCTATAAACTTTGACAACATTGGATATGCATGGATTGCTATCTTTCAGGTGTGTATGCGTGTTTGTGAGTTGGCAAAAAAGATTTAAAGAGTATAGAATGAGTTTATGTAAAAAAAAGAAAAAGCAAAGTCATAATTTTTTTACAAGGCAGATCAAGACTTTCTATTTCTCTCTACTTGCGTGTTAGACATCCGCTCCAAGTTGTGCATTACAATTTTCGCTGAGTATATATTAAGCCTGGCAGGCGGTGATATTTTTTATCCTCACATATCCTTTTGGCACAGAGAGACACTTACTTTCAGAGTTGGTAAATGAAGTGAATGGTTGCCAGGGGCTACAGCGAGAGTGAATCCTATTACATCATTAACCAACTTATCTGTCCCAGGAAATCAAGTTTTATCATGTTCCATTCTAATCTAATCTTTAGGTGCAACAATATTTATCATATTCTTTACTGATCTGATTGGGAATCTGCATGGACATTTATCAGGTTTCTGAGTAAATCCAATTGACCACAGCATGACGTTTATCATTCCATAGTGTTTCCTGACCTAGTTTTCTGTAAGCGATGAACAATATTGGAAGATGTCCTTTGTATGCTGACACTTGAGAGAAAGGCTATATTTTGAGCAGTACCGGTACTTGCTTTTGCGGATGTCGTAACCTTTATGATCCTGTTTCTGTTTTCTCATCAGGTCATCACCTTAGAGGGATGGGTGGATATCATGTATTATGTCATGGATGCACATTCCTTTTACAACTTCATCTATTTCATCTTCCTTATCATTGTAAGTGCGCAGTAACTAATTAATGGATACATCTTCCTCTCATTTAACCTCTGTTGGAGTCTTTCATTAGTTGCATGGAAGTGGTTTTTGCTATCATCAAGATGTAAATTACTGGAGTAATTTCACTTGATAACTATACTTTAAGAGATGAAAATTAAAATTCTGTCATCATTTTGGAGAGTTTGTGATTGAAGTGTAACTGAGTCCAAGCATTTAGTTTCATTAGTGCTCAGAGGAGAGAATCACACTTTTTACATCTTACAATCTTAGATACTTAAAGTACATCTTTTACTGATCATCATTGTTTAAATCTATCATTGTGTTAAATAATAAAATTTTCTGTCTTATTGAAGTAACAAGTCAAATCACATTATTTTGTTTTACCTATAATCATTGAGTTCAACCAAGGTCAGTCTATAAACAACTACTGTATATAAGCAACTATAAAATCATTTGCAGCTGAATTTAACACTTAACAAATTCTAATAAGAGGTTTCAGTCTGGTGTGTCCTAGAGACTTACTCAGAGACTGTGAGAAAATTGTGATTAAACAGGTCCAATTGCACAGTTTGTGCATGAAATGTAGGCTACTTACAGTAATTGAGAATATGTCCTTTGGCTCTTGATTTCATCAGTCAATTTGAAAAGCTAAAAGCAAAGGTTTTACTTTTAAATGTACAATTAAAGGCCCAGAAAGTGATTTCTGAGAAATGCTGTTGAAAGTGGATCAGACCGAGCAGCACAACACACTTGTAGCCAATCAGCAGTAGGGGGCGTGTCCACTCATGATGGGGGAGGAGAGAGAGTGAGCCAATCAGCAGGGGTTTGTGTCCAAAATGATGGGGGAGGAGAGAGAGTGAGCCAATCAGAGGTAGGGGGCGTGTCCACTCATGATGGGGGAGGAGAGAGAGTGAGCCAATCAGCAGGGGTTCGTGTCCAAAATGATGGGGGAGGAGAGAGAGTGAGCCAATCAGAGGTAGGGGGCGTGTCCACTCATGATGGGGGAGGACGAGAGTGAGAAAGAGGGAGATTTGAAGAAAGACTGTTGAAAGAGAGATGGCTAAGAGACATTACAAAAAAGAAACGGTTAGAGGAATATTACTGGAAAAAGAAGGTTTATGATCAGGCAATATTTTTTTGGGAGTTTTAGGAACCGTGGCAATATTAGAAAAGCTTTCCAGTAGTTTCCTTACGTACTCTTGTGTTCTTCCTTGTTGTTTGTTTGTAATGGAGGCAAGCTAGTAGTCACTGTGTGTGTAAACCTCACTCCCCTGGCCTCAAGAGACTGCGGTCTCTAACGTCCTTGTTAGCGCACCCGCCTCCCACGCCGGAGACTAAGGGTGGGAATCTCTAGGCACCTCACGATTCGATTCGATCACGATTCAGAGGGCTGCAATGCAATGATAAAACAAATTTTTTTTACACCTTTTTTTTCTAACTGTGTGACTACTTGGTAGTTTTAAAGCAAAGTATTTGTAATGATCCATAATGAATTTACTTCCACAATATTTTATTAATTAAACTAATGGAAGTGATTTGGCAATAAATTTTGCAATATAGTTTGTAATTCGCTTTGCCTTTTCCGAGTTGGGTGGAAGCTTTTAAGGTTGTCCTGTTTTTCACGTCAGCGGTTTGATTTAATACGTGTGGTTTATAACAGAATGCTGTGCCGAATTTGAATGCATCCAATTCGATCTCGCTGCAATGTTATTAATTCTGCGGTGAATTCAAACGCGATCTCACTGGATCTTCCAGCGCTGTGTAATAACAGTGTTACGTGATTGAGATCGGCCCATGAGTAAACCTGTTCTGAGCTCGCGCTGCGCGGAAGCTCAAACGAATAGCGCGGTTTCGTAACTTTCGTTTTGTTCGCCGTTTGATGTTTCTCGTATCGTATGTAACAGAAGTTGCACCTCTTAACAATTGCACAACGTGGTGGTCGCAGTCTGGAGCCCTACTTACATAAAGTGTGTATTTTTCCCTTCAACTTCATAGAAGCCAACGTTGCGCTAGAATTTAATGCAGAGGGTGCCGGTCGAATTTCTCGCTCAATAATCATGAGTCTCTGTTATGTGCACAGCTGCACGCCACAGACCGTCCAGGCGTTTTTTGCGTTCCGTCAACATAACGTTATCAATTAACATTTAGAATATTGATTTTTGACATTTGTGTTTCTATTCATCGCGATGCATCTAAGAATCGTTTTTTTTCCCCACCCCTACCGGAGATGCCAGTTCAGATCGGAGCGAGTAAAGTAGGATCGGTTACACGTTCATCATCATCATCTTTATTTTTCGCAAAGCATTTTTTTGCTTCTCTTCAGCTGTAATAAAGAGACATTCAATCTTGCATTGCATGTATGTGCAGTTGGGGGGCGAACCAATAAAGGAATGGGTGAGTTTGTTTGGGTTGATTTCAACAGTGTTGGGGGTAATGCATTACAAGTATTATTATTTTTTTGCTATTGCTGAAGTAAGAGTGTTGAACATTTTTATCCTGCATCCTATTATTCTGCGATCCAGAATGCCAGCACAGCTTAAAGGTCTGTTTGAGCTGCGCCCTCTACTGTACAGGTGTGAATTTGCATTTCCCTCAGCCTGAGGCTTGGCCCTTTCACACCAGCTGTGAAATTAATTTTACATTTGCTAAAAACAGAACCTTTTTTGATATTAAAAAACAAACAAGCAGGTGAAAAATAGTAACCCAAAAGTAATGCAACATTACTTTCACATTAATTTCCATAAAATGTAACTAAGTAATGCTATTAGTTACTTTTTTAGAGAGTAACACAATATTGTAACGCAATACTTTTAAAAGTAACTTTCCCCAACACTGAATTTCAAATATCAACAGTGTTTCTCAGAAATTGCTCACTGCACCTTTAAATATGGATTTTTTTTTTGTCTGTATTTTGGCTAAGAAATCACTAAAATATTTCAACTTAAAAACTACTTGCACTATTTAGAAAGTAAACGTTTTATACATTACCCTTACTTAACTTACGCTACTGTTCAAAAGTTTGGGTTTTGTAAGATGTTTTAATGTTTATGAAAGAAGTCTTTTATGCTCTCCAATGCTGCATTTATTTGATCAAAAATACAATAAAAATAGTAATATTGTGAAATATTATTACAGTTTAAAATATTAAAAACAATGAAAATCATTCAGAGGGGAAAGCCTTCATACACTTAGCATTCGCCATGCAAATTATAATTTTATTGATAAAAAGACAAAAGAAAGCTCAGTGTCCTGAAATGTGCGTGAAAACCCAGTGACAGAACATCAGTATACTTGTAGCAAGGTATTTGCAGTTGCCATTCGTGATCCTGTAATGTTTTCGAACTATTGTTTTCAACATCTCTGATTTGTCCGCAGGTAGGCTCCTTCTTCATGATCAACCTGTGCCTGGTCGTCATTGCAACACAGTTCTCCGAGACCAAACAACGTGAGAACCAGCTGATGAAGGAGCAGCGAGCACGTTTCCGCAGTAATGAATCCACCTTAGGTAGCTTGACCGAACCAGGATCCTGCTACGAAGAAATGCTGAAGTACCTCGTCCACGTTTGCCGTAAACTTTGCCGTCACGCCGCACGCCTCTATGGCGAATTATGCCCTAAGAGACACGGGGGCGTGGCCAATCCCAGCAGCTCCCTCTCAGTGGGTGGGACTAATGGATATTGGAGTGACAATGGAACAAAGATGGGTCCGACCCAATACTGTATGCTGCATTATCATCACCCACATCAAAATCAACATTACCTCAGCAATGGCATAGAAATGAAGACCCTTCATCTCGATAGAGACACACAAAATTCCAAAAAGTCGCCATCACTCCCACTTGCACTTCAAAATTTAAAGGGTTTGAGGCTCGGTATGAACTATCCCACCATCCTGCCCTCCAAAATGTACACAAACTCACATACTCGCTCACACTCGACCGGAGGAGTCAAAGCACCAGCTTTCCATCATGGACTCTATGGCAGGAAGATCTCTGTTTGTAGTGGATACCATGATACTTACAAGTTGCAGCACGGTAAGAACACAGATAAGAAGTATTTTGTTATCTGATGCTATTACATTCATATATTAATTGTGGCTTAAAGGTACAAATACTTTTTGGGCTGTGCATACTGTAAAATGATGCAATTTCAATGCAAAAACTCAAGTGTTTTGGGCCTGCTGTCTTAACTTTGGGTTGTGGATTAAAAGTAAATTCTGTCTCTGGGGTTTTAACTTAATAACATAGATAATGAAATACTTTTTTTTTTTCTTTAGCTTTGCGCACTTGTCATGCCCTAATAATTCCAAATTGAATTGAGGGAACCGTCTGCACAAACACACACTCTGTCTAGTCATTATTTTTGTGCCTCTTGAGTTTTGCCTGAAATTACTGTACCTGGTGAGGAAGCCTTGCGATTTTCAACATTTTGGTCAAAATAAATTCATAACTTTGATTTGTTTTAACTTCTAAAGTACATTCTTTCCCACACTTCTGTGCAATTGCGTTTAATAGATATTGCAAAACTTAAGCATGCGACAGTGGTCAGGTTGCTCTTATTTTTATATATTTAAAAAAAATTATTTATTCCTGTAATTGCATTTATTCCTGTAATTGCCTGTGATTGATTTGGTACTCAAGAAACATTTCTTATTATTATCAATGATGAAAGCAGCTGCTATATAAATATTTTTCTGGAAACCTTATTAGGTTTTTTTTCATGATTTCTTTTTTTTTTTTTTTTTAGAAAAAGTACTTTTACTTGATAAAGAAAATGAATCTTACCCTAAACTCAAACAAACGGTAGTGTATTTTCTGTGGATGTTTGGTGGAACATATCAGCAGACTTCTGCAAATACCATTTAAAACTCTGATAGCTCCCTCTATGGTGTTATTTTATAGGCCTGTTGTAGCCATATATTATTTCAACACACAATACATGTCGTGTTCTGACAAAAACAGAAACCGGTAGAATTGGCATTTTATTTAATGCTTAAAGCTATAACATCTTAGAGATATTCAGTTTGATCCCACTAGGGTAATTAAAGGATTGGTGCCAAATTATGATTAAAAAAATACTCGTGAAATCTTGTACATATATTTATTTTTGACTGGGGTTGGTGTCCTCCATCTGTTTGAAATGATCAACAAATATATTAATCGTAAATCATAAATATGTTGGAGATGATCGAGGCTCAGTCCCAGCAGATGGGTCTCAAAAAGCAGGTGTAGACAGACTTTGTCCTGATTACAAAATAGAGACAGTATCGATCACTATTGTCATAGCAAATCACAGAGCTTGTGTGTTAAAGACACGTGCTTGCAGTGCCCTAAACTGGAATCAATTCTCTAATGCACCACTGGATTGTCTAACTATTAGGTTGCATTTGGAGAATTTGGATATAATGTGGGTGGCTGGGGCTAGTCATACTATATACTCAAGCGATCGTAGTCGGGGTAGATATTATTGATAGTCCGTTTCTGTGTAGACACACAAGAAAGCAAGCATTTGTGTAAACAGGGCCTCATTACTGACATCCAATGTGACAACTTGCCCCAGTCCTACTCATGTGTAATATTAAATACCATTATCCTCCACTGCAGGTGTGTATCCAGGGACATGTTTGAGTGTGTGTGCGGACAGCAGGGTGGGGCTGGTGTCTTCAGAGTCGTCATCCTGCCCAATTTGCGCCCAGGAAAGTGATGGTGTGAACTGTGACTCCAACGGTGAATCGGACCCAGAGAAGCAGGGGCCAGACGTCAGCTCGGAACAGAGCAAAAGAGACCAAGATGTGGAAGAAAAGGAGTCTGGGAATGTGAACTGTGTGTGTGTGTGTTTTCATTATGCCAGAGCCATTTTGAGGCGGATTGTGGACAGCAAGTACTTCAACAGAGGGATAATGATAGCAATCCTTATCAATACACTCAGCATGGGTGTGGAGTACCATGAACAGGTGAAAACAATACACTCATTTACACACAAATGAGATCTCAATATCTGAGTTGTTTCTAATAGACAGTGGAGAGATTAAATGGAGACTTTTGCTCAAGTATCCTGCAGTTTTAAAAGAGATCTCTACAATATGTAACCTAATTATACAAATATTTAAATAAACTATAATTGAAAATAGGAAATCTTTTTCACACAATTCAATTTAGCTTTTTCAATAATAATAATAATAATAATTTATTATTTTTAATAGTTTACTGGACCAAATCTTAATTCTTAATTCAAAACAACATCCTTCTGAACATACAACAACAACAACAACAATAATTATTGTTATTAGTGTAGTAGTAGTAGTAGTAATTTTAGTAGTATATTTTATTTTATTATAATTTAAACATAATAATAATGTTAAAAAAATAAATAAATTATTATTGGATATTTTTAATATTGTACTGGACCCAAGCTTAATCCTTATTTTCAATACAACCAATCAAAAACAAATCCTGTTGTTTATTATATACAGAAAACAACAACAACAACAACAACAACAATAATTATAATGATTATTATTAATGCTATTATTAGTAGTAGTAGTTTTGTTATTGTTTTTATTTTATTATTATTTATACATAAAATAAGAATTGATTTTTATTTTAACATGATGATTATTATTATTATTATTGTAAGTTTATAAGGATTTGTTCAAGTGTTGTTGTATTGGAAATAAGGACCTCGTTTTTGTAGGGTACTTTTACTTTTTTTATTAAATAAATCATGCAATTAAATGAATGTATGGATGGATAAAAATATCATAACGCATTCTAATATGTCTACATCATTTTGGATCTGAATCTGTCCATCTTATAAACAAATATTAATATTAATGTAGTCCTAATTCAAATAGATTATGTTCTATTTCAAGTTCTGTTTTACAAATTTAAACTGATTGCATGCTGTAAAAAATAATCTGTTACAAAATGTCTTTGATTTCCTTTAAGAAACGTTAACAACGTCTAAGACAAAGTTGATGCCTAAATGAAACATAACCATAATGAAAACCTCAGTAAATCACCTGAACTATGAAACTTTTTAGCAATACAATTTTCCTCTAGTGTCATCGCTGGCATATACTGTACATATAAATACCCTAGTGTCAGAAAAACACTCATTGTTACACAAAGTGATCACACACTGCTGTTTGCCCTGTGATTGTATGCATGTTTATGGTTTATATTGCATTTAATTAACCCCCTTGGTTAGGCTTTGTGTGTGTGTGTGTGTGTGTGTGTGTGTGTGTGTGTGTGTGTGTGTGTGTGTGTGTGTGTGTGTGTGTGTGTGTGTGTGTGTGTGTGTGTGTGTGTGTGTGTGTGTGTGACAGCGAGGCAGTCTGAGATTAACCGGTTTGAGGCAGAGGACATTCACACTGTTGCCAGGGAAATTATTATTTACATTACAGTAGACACGATTCATAACAGCGCCTGCTCTTCCTCGGAAAGAAATAAACCCACATGGAGAGAAAGAGAAGAAGCACAAATACAGTGTCATGCTGCAGTACACTGTAGTTAATCTTTTGTATAAGTTCATGTCAGGACCGTATGTGTTACAGATGTGAATGATACCTCAAATAATGCACTTGTAGAGTAGGAGAGGTGTGCGATTACTTTTGGTTGGCTATGACATATGACATAAAACTCGAGTAGAATTGCATATTCTTCTTCATGTCTTTTTCTGTTAGCCGGACGAGCTGACAGACGTGCTGGAGATCAGTAACATTGTCTTCACTAGTTTGTTTGCGTTGGAGATGCTCCTGAAGCTGTCGGCCTGCGGTCTGTTCAACTACATCAGCAACCCCTACAACATCTTCGACGGGGTCATCGTCATCATCAGGTTCTGTGCTGTTCGCTTTACGCTCTGTTTCTTTTGTTGTAAATTCATTGTATATTTTGACCACACGTGTTCTGTGTGCTGGTTTCTGCAGTGTGTGTGAGATTGTTGGACAAGGGGACGGAGGGTTTTCGGTTTTGCGGACGTTCCGTTTGCTCAGGGTGCTAAAGCTGGTGCGGTTCCTCCCCGCTCTGCGCAGACAGCTGGTGGTACTGATGAAGACCATGGACAATGTGGCCACCTTCTGCATGCTGCTGATGCTCTTCATCTTCATCTTTAGGTTTGAATGATAGTGCTTCCATACAAGAACAAGAGTGTAGTATTGACTGAAAGCAAATTGACTGAGTCTTATTGCATGTAGACCATAACACTGTCCTAACCAGATGCGACACGATAAGATTCCAGCGACAAGCAATTTGTGTGTTCACGCCAGATGTGACATGACTATGAGATGCAACTAAATCAATCAAAAATCACAGCCAATCAGAAGAGCGTGTGGGCGGAGTCACTGCACTCGCAATCAAAATTGATTAAGCTCATAGTCAGATTCATAAATATTAAACTATTTTAACATTATTAAAAATACATACATCATGTTATGTGAGTTAATTTTATTTTCCTAGACCATAATACTCAATCTTAAAGTTGCAAGAGGTCCTTTCTCCCCATATCGTGACGTACAGTATATTCAAGTGTAACTGAATATTGAAAAAGAAAAGAAAAAAGAAAAACCTGTTATGCTTTGGCTGTTCAGGTCCAGTTATGACATTTTGATTAAACATTACGAGGTCCAAACATTTTTAAAATATAATATGCATTTAGAAATTCATTTCATGCTGACTTTAAATATGTGGTTAGAGCCTTGCAAATTATTATTAATAACCCTAAATCATAACATTGTTTTAATCCCATCACAGCGAGTTTGGAATTAATATGCTCATAATTGTATAATACTCAAGTACCAGTGTTAATTTAATATAGTAATTTTAATATCATTAGATATACTATTATAGTTTTTTATATTTAGAGTTTTAGTTTTATATTTTCTGTTTTCCTTTTAATTGTATTTAAAGTTTTAGTAATTTTGTTGTGTTTTTGTAATGTTGTGTTCTTGATAATTATATCAGTGGTAAGTTGGACACACTTTCCATAAAATTACCCTGATATTCTTGCATCATGTTATGCAGTAGACATTTTGTTTTTGTAACTTTTCTCATTTCTCTTTCTCTCTCTCTCTTTCTCTCTCTCTCTCTCTCTCTCTCTCTCTCTCTCTCTCTCTCTCTCTCGTCTTCTGTGTTTAGTATACTGGGAATGCATCTGTTTGGGTGTAAGTTTACTCTACGTTTGGAGAATGGAGACACAGTGTCTGATAGGAAGAACTTTGACTCACTCCTCTGGGCCATCGTCACCGTTTTCCAGGTCAGAAAAATTTTCACAAACTGTTTAATAAACAATATATGGATATCAATTATTTGGAAATATTTCAGGGAGAACTACTTATTCTTCTTATTTAGTAACATAAAAGTCCTCTTTAGTGAATGATAAAACATACAACTAGTTTTTTGAAGCTGCTGTTCCTGAAATCCCCACATTTCACTGACCACTGAGAGTCTATAGGTCACTAAACTGACACTTGAATTTACAGCAGCTTGTATTTATTTAAAGTCCAGAAATATAGTTTTTTGTTTTTGGAGGCAAGTTTTAAATACTCACTCCTCAATGTGGGAACAGCAGCATTTAGCAAAAATGCTGAGGCAAGGGATTGTGGGTATTTAGCCTCCCTTAAATTAGGTAACAAATCCTTGCATCATCTCATTTTATAAGCTGTACATTTTATATTTATGATTTGAAAATCATTTCCAAAACTATAATTTTTCTTCTCCATTCTACTTTATAGAACCAATAAAAAGCCTCACGTATGCTCTATTATGAGTCTATGTGTTTATGCATATATCAGTCTTACTTGACTGGGATTATTCAAACTTCTACAAATTGTGTCAGAGTTGAAATTGCTGAGGTCATCAAATCCTCCCCTATAATATTGCAGACAAGATGAGGTCATCAGCCCTCTCCCTACAGTATTGGGCAGTGTGATGAGGTCACTGGAGGTGACACTTGTGCAAATACTGATATGGTGCTGTATTAACTCCAGGCCCTGAGGGAAGCCACCGGAGTCAGGGTTTCTTCAGTACCAGGAGCCTTTAATTTCCCTAATCTCAGTGTGTGTGTGTGTGTGTGTGTGTGTGTGTGTGTGTGTGTGTGTGTGTGTGTGTGTGTGTGTGTGTGTGTGTGTGTGTGTGTGTGTGTGTGTGTGTGTGTGTGTGTGTGTGTGTGTGTGTGTGTGTGTCTCGCGTGTGTAAGCAGAATATAAACTCCAGACTGAACCTGCTGTTTTTCCTCTGTTCTAAATCAGTCTGCAGGAAGAGGCAGAGATGGGTTCGGGTTCTGTTGTGAATGTGTGAAGAACAAACTAAACAAAGTTTCTTTGCATTTGCAGTTGAATATTGAATGAGGCAACAACAAAAAAAAGTTTACATTTGTTTTACTTGGTGTAAAAAATACTTAGTCAAATAACTCTTAGTTAGTGTAAACATCATAAATAGTTTGCTACTTTGCTCAAATTGAATTCAAACACCTTTTTTTTTAAGGAAAGGATATTTTCACGCCTGATAAACTTTGCAGTCGTTAAAATGAAACACAAATTTATTGTAATAATAGTAATTATTGTTATTATTATATCATTTGTAATACCTGTAGATTAAATATTGTAAATCTGGTCAGTTTGATGAAGTCAGAAACATTCTGTGGGCAGTGAGTGACGTCATGCACATTCATTTCTCAAACTGATTTTATTTTCTTTATTATAATTTTTTTTTTAAAGACAATTTTGTATATGCAAGTATTTGTATATCACCAATTGTATACATTTTTGTTCAAATTGAGATTAATTCTGATTCTTTCAAGGTATGTTGTTGTACACATAGAGGTGCTGTTGTAATTAATAAATGATATTTTGATGTTTTTAATAGCATTTAGATAAAGGTGTTTATTGCTGGTCAGATGTCATTTACCTACTCAGTGTGAGACAATAGATTAAAAAGTGAAATTTGAGCTAACAGTCGTCCTGTGTCTCGACAGATTTTGACCCAGGAGGACTGGAATGTGGTTCTGTATAACGGCATGGCCTCCACCTCCCCATTGGCCGCTCTGTACTTTGTGGCCTTGATGACCTTTGGGAATTACGTCCTCTTCAACTTACTGGTTGCCATCTTAGTAGAGGGCTTCCAAGCTGAGGTAAGATGTCAGATGTTGATCTAGGGACTCTTATCTATTTTTTTTAAATGTTTTGCTTAAACAAAATGTGCTTGTAATATCTTTGACATTTTGCATCTAATACGATGACATTGTACACTTTGGCTTAAGTCTCTAAATACTTTGTGGGGCTACTGTAACAAACTCGTTGAAACTACTTCCTCTACTTTTCAACATCTGTGTGAATCCTCCGCACGAGTGAATTAGATGTGGCCATATTGCATTTAATTGAGTTTCCAAGAGGGAATTGTTCAAGTTAAGAGTAAGATGTTATCAGAGGACTGGAATTATTGCACTGTAACTCAATTACAGCACAGTAACCGTTATGCACACCATGAAAAAGGGGATTTCCTTTGAGCGCACATGGAAATGAACAAAAACACGCTCTTGTTTCTTTTCGTTATTGGTGTCACATCAAAGAGATTGATTGTGTGGATCGGTGTATGTTTGGCTTGTGTGTGTAATTTTGATGTAGATGAGACGCATCTGTAGTGTATAAGCGCAGGCGCCGGGCTGCAGCTGGTGTGATAGGAACACGCTTTCACTCAAAGCTTCTGTTGTTCCTTTTTTTTCCTTCTGTCTTTTATCTCTCTCTCTCTCTCTCTCTCTCTCTGTCTCTCTCGCTCTCTCTTTTGTCTGCAAGGTAATATAACACACTGGACACTTCTCACACAATACGCCAGTACACATTTACACACACTTTTCCTGTTGTTACTCTGATGAAAATGGCAATTCTCATTCATTCATTCATTCATTTTTCGCTCTTTTTTTTTCCATTACTCTTTTTTTTTCACGGATTTACAATATATTTTGGAGTATAAAGAAGCAAATCTCAATAGCCATTGCTTGTGTGGTGCAACTCATCCATGAAGGTTTGCTTTGGTATTGAACACCCACTTTTTACAGTGAAATTAATTCCTTGTGGGTTTCTTTCTAGTGAAATATACTGTTTCATCCAGAAATACAGTGTTACGGTGTTTTTCATTTTGTCATGTTTCTGGTTTGGTGTTTCTCTGTCTTTGGTCTTTCATTCAGGTTGTACCTTGTTTATTGTAGTCTGTTATCCTAGTCATGTCATTATTAGGTCCCTTGTTTCAGGTGTGTTGTCTTGTTAGGTTGTATGGTCCCGCTCGTTGTTCTGATTTGCCCCAGCTGTGTCTTGTTCCCTGATCCCCTGTGTATTTAAATCCTGTCTGCTCTTTTGTTCTTGGTCAGTTATTGAATGAATATATGTACGTTCCACGAGTGTTTTGTGTCTTGCCTGGCTCTGAGTTTACCAAGTCTGTTAATTAAAGTCTACTGCTGCATTTAGATCCGACTACCGCCTTTGCTTCCACGCACTTCGTAACAGAATAACTGAACCCCCAGGATCTAGCAGTTAGGAGAAGAACTCACCGCATCGTGATCCAGCAGCCATGCCTTTCTGGAGTCCAGACGTCCAGATTCTCCGTCTCCGTCAAGAGAATCGCGCCATCGAGGAATATGTCGCTGAATTCCTTGAACTGGCACATCTCGCGCAAATGAGCACCCACGGCTTGTTGATCTTCTTCCGCGGGGGATTATCGGAACCACTCCGGTCTCTGATGCCCGAACCTGATCCGAACGGGTCTTTAGAGTGGTATATCGACCTGGCCCTGTTGTGGAGCGGCTCTTCGTTTACCGTGGGCGTGGAGAAGCTGCGAGAGCCTGCGCTTCACGTCAGCCCGGTCGCGCCCGCGCTCCACAAGCCTGCAATTCACGTCTGCCCAGTCGAGCCCGCGCTTCACTTCAGCCCTACCGTGACCGCGCTCCACAAGCCTGCAATTCACGTCTGTCCAGCCGAACCCGCGCTTCACGTGAGCCAAGTCGAGCCTGCTTTTCACGACATGCCTGAGCTTCTTCCCGCCGAGACCGACATTCCTGAGTTTCTGTCTTCCAAGCCTGCGCTTCCCGAGTCAAGTGAATCAAGTCCCGAGTCAAGTGAGTCAAGTTCGTCTGCCGAGTCAAGTGAGTCAAGTTCGTCTGCCGAGTCAAGTGAGTCAAGTTCGTCTGCCGAGTCAAGTGAGTCAAGTTCGTCTGCCGAGTCAAGTGAGTCAAGTTCGTCTGCCGAGTCAAGTGAGTCAAGTTCGTCTGCCGAGTCAAGTGAGTCAAGTTCGTCTGCCGAGTCAAGTGAGTCAAGTTCGTCTGCCGAGTCAAGTGAGTCAAGTTCGTCTGCCGAGTCAAGTGAGTCAAGTTCGTCTGCCGAGTCAAGTGAGTCAAGTTCGTCTGCCGAGTCAAGTGAGTCAAGTTCGTCTGCCGAGTCAAGTGAGTCAAGTTCGTCTGCCGAGTCAAGTGAGTCAAGTTCGTCTGCCGTGTCAAGTGAGTCAAGTTCGTCTGCCGTGTCAAGTCCAGTGAAGCGCCGTCGCAGAAGGAAGAGAAGGAGGACTCGTTTGGCTTCCCAGGCTCCGGAGGGCGTTCCCAGACGCCTCGCCCTGCCGGCCCCGCCTCTGCGCCTCGCCCTGCCGGCCCCGCCTCTGCGCCTCGCCCTGCCGGCCCCGCCTCTGCGCCTCGCCCTGCCGGCCCCGCCTCTGCGCCTCGCCCTGCCGGCCCCGCCTCTGCGCCTCGCCCTGCCGGCCCCGCCTCTGCGCCTCGTCCTGCCGGCCCCGCCTCTGCGCCTCGCCCTGCCGGCCCCGCCTCTGCGCCTCGCCCTGCCTGCGCCCTTCAAGCTCCGGGAGGCCTGTCCGGAACCCATTTACCACCTGGAGGTTCCTCCCGGGGATTTCCCCAAGTATTTTTTGGGGGGGGGCAGAAGGTACTCCGTGTGGGCCATGGAGACGACGTCGACATGGTCCTCAACCTCGTCTGAGTCTGCTCCGCCCTGGCCACCATCTCATCGTGCTCCGCCCTGGCCTTCGCCACGCCCTGCTCCACCCTGGCCTTCGCCACGCCCTGCTCCACCCTGGCCTTCGCCACGCCATGCTCCGCCCTGGCCTTCGCCACGCCCTGCTCCGCCCTGGCCGCCGTCACGTCCTGCTCCGCCCTGGAGGCTTCCTGTTCCGGGAAAGCCACGCCCTCGTCAGCCTCCAGGGCGCCCTCCCTCCCGCCCAGGTTGTGTTCTGAAACGGCGCGAGGTCGCGCCTTATGGAAGGGGGGGATAATGTTACGGTGTTTTTCATTTTGTCATGTTTCTGGTTTGGTGTTTCTCTGTCTTTGGTCTTTCATTCAAGTTGTGCCTTGTTTATTGTAGTCTGTTATCCTAGTCATGTCATTATTAGGTCCCTTGTTTCAGGTGTGTTGTCTTGTTAGGTTGTATGGTCCCGCTCGTTGTTCTGATTTGCCCCAGCTGTGTCTTGTTCCCTGATCCCCTGTGTATTTAAATCCTGTCTGCTCTTTTGTTCTTGGTCAGTTATTGAATGAATATATGTACGTTCCACGAGTGTTTTGTGTCTTGCCTGGCTCTGAGTTTACCAAGTCTGTTAATTAAAGTCTACTGCTGCATTTAGATCCGACTACCGCCTTTGCTTCCACGCACTTCGTAACATACAGTAGTGGCCAAAAGTGATGTCCGGAGAGGATATTTGTTTTAAATGATCATCAAATTATGAGTATATACTTAGTTAAGGTATTTATCTGACAAAATTATAGATTTTTATTTTATTTTATATGTATAAGACAAACAACAGTTACAGGTTTTATTTTACTGTGCAAAAAAAAGCCATAGAAAAACAAGTGGCTCACTGCAAGAAAAAATGAAGTACAGCATAATCAGTTATTAACATTTCATTGGTTCTTTCTTGTTTTTGCATGTGTTCATAATTCCTTTGTATGACAGCCTGACGGGCAAAAATGATGTCTGCACAATTTGGCATGTTTTATTGCGTCATCACAAATAAAACAATTGACTCCAATATGCTTACAAAATCTTTAACAAACACTGAATAATATTTGAATGAAGGGTGAAGATGTCATTTTTCCTTGGGCCAGACATCACTTTTGACCACCTCTGTATATCACATTTTTAAAGTGAAATGGGTCTGAATGCCATTTGATGTTGATTGTTAATGCATTGGAAGTGGAAGTTCAATGACTCAGCAGGAAATAGGACGAGGACAAAATCAAAAAAACGGGTTAACTAAGCATGAAAGTAGAAGTTATAGTTGCATACCCTTGAAAGAGCACATGTAATTGTTTGTTCTGCGTTTATTTATGCTGGCCTTGTGTTGTTTGGGTTGATATGAAAATGTAATCATTGATTATTGTCATGAATTCTGAATTGTAGCCTTTAAATGTCATTTCTTTCTTTCTCTTTCAGGGTGATGCTAGCAGATCAGACATTGATGATGGCATGTCGTCTGACTATGGTGATGAGGACAAACTGAGAGAACTACTGAAATCAGGTGTGTGTGTGTGTGTGTGCGCATGCATGTCTTTGTGCACAGCTGTTTATGTGCTTTATTATTTTATGCAAATCTCTTGTTGATATTAGGATCAGAGGTAAAAATGCAGACATTAATGCCCATCTCCAACGGACACCTGGAACCTCGAGCGTCTATGCCACCTCACAACACACACATACAACTCAATGCCACACCCAGAACTGAGGTGTCACACATCTACAGCCAATCACGGCGCAACAGCAACACCTCCACCGAACCCCATGACCAGAGATCCCTGGTGAGTAGGAAATGCTGTTACATGTAAACCTACACAAATAGTATTCATCTCAAAACAATTGAAATAAAAGTATTTAATCATATTAGAACTATCCCTTTTAAGGCGTTTTTCACACAAAGCATGAATATTCATCGCAAATTTTCATCATGATTTTTTGAAAACAGACATTCACTTTTCACATTTTCCTTCTTCATTAGTTGTTTTACCATGGCATCTTATTGTTTTTATTGCCTTTATTGTTTTTTGTACTGGATTTTTGGTGTAAAATTGAAACGTAAGTAGCCTAATACAGGACACATCTAGACATTTAGAACTTCACCTACCTGTTATATTTGAAACTAAAATAAATAAATACATAATCAAGTATTGATAGATTAATAAAAAAAAAATTATGGAAATATTAAAATATGAAAAAAATAATTAAACATGCTAGTGTTAGCTGTGCATGTTTATTTATCATAGCAGAAGCGCAACAGAATAATGCTTCACGAAAAATAAAGCGCAGATGATGAACGGATGACAAGGAAGCACAAAAAAATGAACGTACAGTACACAATAGTAATTACAAACAAGAGTTGGTTGTTAGTTGCCAACAGCACAGCAGCTCCAGACACACAATGACACTCAAAGCCAGTGTTACTCGCGTGTGGAGCCGAATCAAAGCAACATCCACGTCTGTTTTCAGGGCTTCCCACTTAACTCTCTCAGCGCTGGACAGCGTTTCTAATATTAACGCAGGTCATAAAGCTCTTGCCCAGACATAACCCTTTATTTTTGAGTGATTTCTTCTGAGCTTTTCTCTTTTGTATTGTTTCTCTTCTCTGTTTCTGCAGTCTTTTTTTCAGTTCAAATCTCCCTCTACTGCTGATTGGCTACACATTTGTTGATGTGTTGGCCCGACTAACTTCCAAACAGCATATTTCAAAAACAACTTACCCCAGCTGTAAACGATTTTAATGCATGGCGTGGAGAAAACGAACCTACCTGATGCAAAGTAAATTACATTCAAACCGTTTAATGCATAGCTAGCCGTGGTTATTGATGTTTGCAGAGCTCAATTTTAATTCCTACACAGGGATGAAGTAGTGCGTAAGATTACATTTATTTTAATGAATGAATTATAGCATTTATTTGAATTATCGAGAGAGAGAGAGAGAGAGAGAAGCCGTGAGTTTAATTCCTTCAAAAACAACTACATTACCCCCTTGAAGAAAGGTGCGAGCGTGGAGTAGAAGCAGAACAATAGTGTAATGGCTGTGAATGCACACAGGGTTTATGTCTGCTGTGAATACATGCCTCAGTGAAATAAGCAGTGAGCAGGATTAAACAAACCCATCAAATTATGCATGCCTGGAACTTCATTAATTTCAGTATGCAAGAAAAACACCTTAAACTTTTGTCCTGGAGCTACCTTCCAGCCAATCAGAATCAGACCATGGTATATTAAATTAAATGTTATAAATATATATATATATATATATATATAATCAATAATAATAATATAAATAATTCCTTACATTTATATATCGCTTTTCTCTGCACTCAAAGCGATTGAAATGTATATATATAACATTTAATTAAATCTTAGATGTAATTAAGTTTAATAACAATCAAAATTGAGTCATCTTGTAAATCTCTTCTATTTTTTCCTCACTATTCACATGTCAACTTATTGATTTTTGAATGATTCTTTCTTACCACACCATTGGTTGCATGCCATAATAAACAGTTATAATTTGCTGGTCTGTTGTAGTCCAGCCTCTGGGGAAGTCGCCGCTCCAGTTGGAACAGTCTTGGCCAAGCCCCCAGTCTAATAAGACGTGCTCAGTCAAGAGATCGCGAGTCGCTGCTTTCTGGAGCGGGACAGGACAGCATGGATGAAAACCAATCAGATGATGGGAAATCCAGCAGGACCGGCAGTCTGGGCGGTGTTTCATGTCTAGGGTCGTTTGATTTTCCAGAGCTCTTGCAGGTTCCACGCCCATATTTGGAGTGCAATGGCAGATTAGATGGAGGTTATCCATCCTCTCCAAAAATTAAGCACCCCGAGCCAACATCCACACAAGGGGCAGATGATGATGAATTTGAGGAGGTGGGACCTCTTCTTTTATCATTTTTTTACAATTTAATAATCTATCTATCTATCTATCTATCTATCTATCTATCTATCTATCTATCTATCTATCTATCTATCTATGTACATTCCCACATAAATTTAGATTGTAGCATACTTTAGCATCATTGTGGCCAGTTTTGTACACACTTGTTCACTAACTTTTTTTTTTAAATGAAAAAAACATCTTCTTTGTGTATTTTCCTTCTGCATCTTTCTTCTTTTTATCTGGTATTGTATGTTTTGTTTAGAGCTGGTGTCTCATTGTGAAGAGACTGTTGGAGCCTTATAAACCCCAGTGGTGCAGTGACCATGAGGATTGGTCTCTTTATTTATTTTCCCCTCATAATAAGTGAGTTGAACACACACACATATACACAAGTACTAAATGCTGTGCTTGCACATTCTCATGCTATACACACAGCTCTTTCCCTCTCGTTCTCTGCAGGTTCCGGATGCGCTGTCAGAAAGTCATCTCTCATAAGATGTTTGATCATATTGTGTTGTTCTTTATCTTCTTCAACTGCATCACAATCGCTCTAGAGAGACCCGACATCCAGCCCGACAGCACGGTGAACACAATCACTACACTCATTTCCAGCACTTTCATTAAGCTCTATTATATATGTACACTACCATTCAAAAGTTTGTCGGTGAAATGTTTCATATTTTTGCATAATCTCTTACATAATCTCTTATGGCCGCCAAGGCTGCATTTATTTAATAAAAATGACTGTAAAACAGTAATAGTGTAAAACGTTATAACAATCTATTTATTCCTGTGATGGCAAAGTTACATTTTCAGCATTGTGACCCCAGTCTTAAGTGTTAAAGGATCCATCAGAAATCATTCTAATATGCTGACATAAACATTTCTTAATATTATCAATGTTGTGTTTATATTATATTTGTATCATATATTTATATTTATGTCATATATTTTTGGAAATATGTTTTTTTCAGGATTCTTTGAGTAGAAAGTTCAAAAGAACAGCATTTATTTTAAATAGGAATCATTTGTTAACAATGTAAAAATCTTTACTGTTACTTTTGATCAATCCAATGCATCCCTGCTAAACTTGCTAACTCAGTAATGAAAATATACTGCACAATAAATACTTTAAAAAACCACTGGGTGACTTCTCATCAATAGGGGAAATATGGTAACATCTCAAAGCTGCTCTTGTATTGGTCTGTAATGAATAGGGTGCATTTGTTGCCATTTTAAATGTCATTTTCATTATTCATTTCTCATTGTTTGACAGGAGCGGATTTTTCTTAAAGTGTCCAACTACATCTTCACTGTGATCTTTGTGGCTGAGATGACTGTGAAGGTAGGAAATTATTCATACGTTTTAGTAACATTTTTATTATTATTCAACCCTCTGCAATGTGAGTAAATCACTCGCATATGCATCCAAATTTCATGCTAGGCGACTAAAAATTTATTTAATTAGCCAATGGCTAGTAAACTGTACGATTTCTGTCGCCTGTGATTGAGTTAGAGGCAAAAAATAAGTTTACCTCAGATATATAATTTCATTGTCTGGTGAGCTTTACGCACCGTCGCTTAGCTGAGAGCGCCATCTGTCACCTTCTCACACACGCACTCAACGTGAGAGAAAGAGAGGGCTTTTTACACATGCCACATAAAAAGAATTGACGCACTGGATCTAAACACAGGGCTCGACAGAACTGCCCGATGGCCAAGAGTTGACAGATCTGTCACTGTCCCTGTCCCGATCGGGCCAGTGCTGTATCGTCATGAAAGTTTATCAATTGCACATGTTTTTTAGCCTTGGGCCTTGACTATTTAAACATTCAAGCGCAAGAAGACGCAAAAGATAACTCATGTGCGACAGAAAGCTCACCTGACAGAAAGCCCAGAAAGTCCCGTCTGACAGGACACGAATACTGATTTGAGCTCGTCGTCTTGCTCTTGAACAGACAATTTCACACAAAATGTTATATTATATTTATGTAGAATTTGTTTATTTGCATTGTTCTTGCATTCCATGTAAAAAGTCTGGAAAAAATAAATAAAATTGTACTAGCCAATGGCGACTTGAGCTTCAGTATGTCCGTAGAGGGTTGTTTTTATTTAACTTATATTTTTAATATAATAAAACAACAATAATTCAATATGCTGATGACATGTCAGTTATGATTATTATGCTGTTGGTGTTGTAGGTGGTTTCTCTTGGGCTGTACGCTGGGCCAGGCTCGTACCTGAAGAGCAGCTGGAATGTTCTAGACGGCTTTCTGGTATTTGTGTCTATTGTGGACATCCTGGTCTCACTCGCGTCCTCTGGCGGGAACAGAATCCTGGGTATCTTACGAGTTCTTCGACTGCTCAGAACACTAAGACCCTTGAGGTAAGATTTTTATTGAAGGTATGTGTGTTTAAATGTCTGGAAGTACATTATGTCCTCTATTGTAAGCTGTTTTATTATTCTTAAAGGGCTAGTTCACCTATATTTGTTCCGTGGAACACAAAAGTAAATGTTTAGAAGAATGTTCACACTGCTTTTTCATTACAATGAAAGTGAATTTTAATTGGAGCTGGTGAAGCTGCGTTCACAATACCACTATTTCCGGCAACACAAGCGACAGGATGTATGCGTGTCCAGTGGTGTGACAATATTGAGATATGCTTAACTTAATACAAATGAAGAGCGACTTTCGGGAGCAACAACCAACAGGAGTGATGTCAGAGGAGCGCACGTGATCCGGCACTACATCATGTAGCGGTGTTTCGAGGCAAGATAGAGAAGTAGTTCCTTTTAGCGGTCAGCGACTTTCCTATAATTTATGATCTCTGTGTGCATGTACTGTAGGGGTACGAGCCTGAATGGTTTTAATGAACCTAGATAGACCGCCACTTTCACCGCAGATAAATAGCCACAATGGTTATTGTAATAATAGCTACGTTTTATGTACTGATTCCATTTATATGTAGCCTTTTCCTTCCAAAATGTTTGTTTGAAGTGGCAAAAATCTGATTCGTTGTCTAAAACATGAAGCATCATCCTTGAATGTCTTTCCCAAGCTTTACTAGGCAACCAGTAGTTACTCAATAAAACAAAATGTATCCCTAATAAAAAAATCTTTTAATAATGTTGCTGTCCATGGTGCTGAAACCTTGAACCATTTCATATCTTAGTCAGAAAACTATTGAAGCTTTAGAACTATTGAAGTCGCAATTATTCTTTTTTTTTATTCCATGGCAGAATCGAGCTTCCATATGTAACTGTTCCACTAAACATATTTGAACAAAGACAGACGGAGATATATTCTGCTGAGCAGACTATTCATTTCAAGGCTAACACTCGAGCACATCTCGTCTCGTCAGCTTGTTGTGCAGCTCTGAGCCTTTTTATCAACAGCCTCTTTCTAGTTCAGGGGTTTTGCTATGAGTTCAGATATTGTTGTAACACTAAATATGCATTTCTTTGTGTGTTTGTGTTGTCAGGGTCATAAGCAGGGCCCCCGGACTGAAGCTGGTCGTGGAAACATTGATCACGTCTCTCAGACCTATTGGAAATATTGTGTTAATCTGTTGCGCTTTCTTTATTGTCTTTGGCATTCTGGGAGTTCAGGTACACACATGCTGCTAGTGTCTAAATCTGAATTAAGTTCATTTTTATTAACTTTTGTTAATGATTTTATTTATTAAATAAACCTTTAGTTTGTCCGAGCAGTTGTTTGCTTTGTAATTGTCAGTTGATTTGTATTAATGCTTTCTAAATGTAAGGTGTTTTTATTCACTCAGCTCTTTAAGGGGAAGTTTCATCACTGTGAAGGCTTTGACACTAGAAACATCACCAATAGATCAGAGTGTCTGCTGGCTAAATACAAATGGGTCCGTAGGAAGTACAACTTCGATAACCTGGGTCAGGTAAGACAATCACAATCACACTTACGCACATGTATAGACATAGACATTGAGGGGGAATTCATGAAGAATGAAGTATGACCACTGGTAGCGTCTTTTATTAAAATCTCAACCTTCTCATTTGCCCTTTTTCTAAACCAATTATATTTCAGATTCAGGTCACACAAGAGCATTTCATCAAGATGACAGGGTTCTGGTGGACAGTGTTTCTTGTACCTGTTCAGTTGTTTTATTTTAAATAAATGCACATTTTTATTTTGTCCATATTGTGCAAAAGTTCATGTATTTCAGTAATTCAAATAAACTAATATATTTAGTATATATAACTATATACATATGCATGATTATACTTTTCAGAGGGCTGACATTTCTGTATTTAAAATCCTTTTTTTATTTTTTTATTTCATGTAATATTCAAATTTTATGAGATTTTGAATTTGGGGTTTTCATAAGCTATAAGCCATAATCATCAAAATTATAACTTTTGCACAATTTTCTAATTTTTCGAGTTTCACCTGTATATGAGGGAAGAATAAAACACTAAACTTGCTTAAGGTATTTATCTGAAAAAATTATTTAGCAAAAAAACAGGTAAACTACAGCTACAGGTTTTATTTTACTATACAAAATGCATAGAAATGTAAAATCCACTATGCATAAAAAAAACTAAAAGCTCACAGGAAAAAGCATTGACTACAACATAATTAGTTATTAATATTTTGTTGGTTCTCTCTTGTTTTTGCATGTGTTCATAATTTCTTTGTATGACAGACTGGCCAGAAATTATCTCTGCGCAATTTGGCATGTTTCATTGCGTTATAACAAATAAGCAATATGCTTAAAATTAACTTGTTTAATAGAGTATGTTTAAATCAAGAAAAAACAATCAATAGAGGAAAAACTTAATTTAGTATAAATACTATAAATAAGTGTTTCTTGCTTTTCAAGTAAATTTAGTATGTTTAGAATTTTATTTTAGATGTTTTAAACTTTTTTTGCTGTGCAGTAGCCTTCAACTGAGCAGAATTATATTATCTCACCTTCCCCTTAATATTTTACTGATATTCAAATTGTTGACAATGATACAGCTCTTATTTACATTAATCCATTTTATCTCTGTTTTGCAGGCACTGATGTCATTATTTGTCCTATCATCTAAAGATGGTTGGGTCAGCATCATGTACGATGGCTTAGATGCTGTGGCTGTGGACAAACAGGTGTGTGTGTGTGTGTGTGTGTGTGTGTGTGTGTGTGTGTGTGTATGTGTGCTCGTGTTTATATTACATTGTGGGGACCAAATGTCCCCACAAGTATAGTAAAACCTGAAATCACCTATATTGTGGGGACCAGTCAGCGGTCCCCATGAGGAGAACAGCGTATAAATCACACTAATTAATGTTTTTTGAAAATGTAAAAATGCAGAATGTCTCCTGTGATGGGTAGGTTTAGGGATAGGGGCAGTGTAAGGGGACAGAATATACAGTTTGTACTGTATAAAAACCATTACGCCTATGGAGAGTCCCCACAAAGATAGCGAACCAGACATGTGTGTGTGTGTGTGTGTGTGTGTGTGTGTGTGTGTGCGTGTGTGCATTCTTCAGATAACTCTACTCAGTGTGGAAACACTTACGCCTTACTCTGAATCTGTCTGTTGTAAGAAAAGAAAACACTGGCACCAGGAGGGTTTTTTTTACGTGTTTTTATTTTTTTTTAACAAGCTCAAGTGACACAATCACAAAAGGCAGCAGCGGGTTTTAGCTAAAGTGAGTGTTTGATTGATTCAGCTCTGAACTAAAGAAAAAAGGTAGAGCGAGATAAAAATACAGTGGAGGACACCAAAATGAGCAGGTTGAGGAGGAGACACAGAACATTCATCATTTAATTCCACTGAGAGGTTTTTTACTCACACACACATAGACAGAAACGTTCAGCCCACGGACAATAACAGACTCAACGCAACTGGTTTATATACCGGTAGTGTCCTTTATCTTTTTGTGTGGTTAAAAATGCCAATTGTGTTGAATAAGACAAGTACAGAGTTTCCATTGCATTCTCCACTTTCAACATTGATTTCTTTCAGATGGGCTTTTTTCTCTCCACTTTCTTTTCCTCCTGACAGGTTTCCCCATTTACATTTTATAGGGAATGCAACTTGTAATTACTTTTATGTGCATAGAAACTTTAATGAAAAATTATTTCAAATACTGAGTATGCATGGATGCATCATAATGTTAATGCTGATTGCTGTGTTAAGCCAATATTCAAGTTTTTAGAATTTCAAAAGGGTGCCTTCACTTTAAAATGCAAAAAAATCATTATTCTACTATTTTTGTCATGTTTTTAGTAGATAGATAAATTTACTTAATTTATAATAAAATAAAAAATAATGTAAGATTATAAGACTTGATTTCAGAGAAACTATTATGAAATTATACTACTGTTTAAATGTTTGGGGTATTTTTTAAAGTGTTGAATGCTGTTTTATTCAGAAATCTTGCATTAAATTGATCAAAGTTGACAGTAAAGGTATTTATAATTTACAATAGATTTCTATTTCAAATACTGTTCTTTCAAACTTATTTTTCATCAAAGAATCTTGAAAAAATGTATCACAGTTTCTGGAGCAAAACGATTTCCATCATTAATAATAATAATAAGAAATGTTTCTTGAGCAGCAAATCAGCATATTAGAATGAAGGATTTCTGAAGGATCATGGGACGATGCAGTTTTAACCATCACAGGAAAAAATTACATTTAAAAATATAGTAAAATGCAAAACAGTTATTTTAATTTTTTAAGTTTTATTTTAAACACAAATCTACAACATTTAGGTAGTTTTAGTCTTAAAAATAAACTTAATTAGTGTTTAACCAACAAAGACAGCTGGTATAATATTCTGACTATCTGAATAATTATGAATGCTACGAGACGATCAAGCATCAAGCTTTGAAGAAACACGTTTTTGGAAACAGGAGCAGACTTAAAATTAACATATATTGATGTACAGATGAGTGAAAACATTAAAATCCCCTTATAGTCAATAATTGTATCCCTTAAAACTCATCTTTGATCACCAAAATTACATATTTAAATGTTTTTTCCTTGGAAAAAAATTCTTCATGCCTTAAAATAGCTTGAATGTAACTCTACATCCTGGCCTCATTTAGTATACACTGATCTATGAATATGCAAATTAGCCCCGTCTTCACTCACTCACAGCGGCTCAGAGATCCACTCGTTGACGATCACACGTTGATCTGATTGTTTACAAGGTAGTTTGTGACGTCAGAAACGCCAGCGATTTCAAACCGCGTTTTTGAGATTATCTTTGGTTCACTGCAGTTTTAAGGAAAAATACTCTGCAATGGTGTTGACTTATGACTTTACACATGGTTTGTCTTAAAGCACATTAAAAACACCACATAGACATAAAAACAACATTAACAACTTGATTTTCACCACAGGGGGACTTTAAGTCTTATTACCTGCATTTTTCAATTCCTGAAAATTGTTGTCAGGGACCTGAATTAGTAAATTGAATTACTTAAAGGTTGTATCAGTCATTTCAGGCCCAAAAAAGGCAGAAACATAAATAATCACATTCATCTAATCTTTCCTAACGATCCGCTAGCAAGGGGGTAATCCATCGACCGGAAGTTGAAGCCGGCCGCGTGCCGCCATCTTGTAGCAGAACTTCACTTGCGTCAGCATTCCATTGACTCCCATTCATTTTGGCGTCACTTTGACAGCGAATAACTTTACATCTGAGGCGTTTAAAGACTCCATTTGTCCATTATTTATTTCTAAAGACACACAACAATGTATAAAGGGCTCAATTACCTTGTATGTTACATTATGGCCCCGTAGAAACAGTTTTTGTAAAAATAGGCTAACAATTGCGTCATAACCACTCGACGCTCTGTCGCACAGTAGAGAAATTACCGTACAGACAGGAGGAGAAGCTCGCAGGCGATAAATACATTAACTTAATATGGTGTACTGGCGTTAAATTTTAAAATAAATACTATACAAAATACTTACTCCTGCTCACTCACGCCAAAGAACTCTTTGCTCAAGCTCGCCGTCTCTGCAAGATTAACGTTGGCAGTTTTCACGCACAGCTACTAGAAGATTTACATCTGTCAGACAGGGTGCTCACGTCATCAAGCTTAGTTTGAGTCGGTTTGAGTCTGCGCGTCAGGAACGGAAGTGCTAAAAAATCGCTAAAAATGGGCTTCAGTTGTCTCAACTGAGTTCCAATGAGATGGCTCTGTCCACTTCTTATACTGTCCGCTAGCTGCCCGCCCCATAAGCATGCCGTCCAAAAACCGCGTCTCTGTAGGCAGCCTAGGCTCTGAGATCTGCACACAAAAACAAATGGGTACACCACCACTCAAAACCAAAATAAACAGTGTTTCAACCGGGTTCCAACCAATCACTGACAGGGGCGGGTGTTGCTCCGACTTCGCGTCCAGCCGTGAACGAGCTCAAAACCTCACAACCTGGTGGTGGTGGTGTACCCATTTGTTTTTGTGTGGAGATTTCAGAGCCTAGTCTGCCTACAGAGATGCGGTTTTTGGACGGCATGCTTATGGGGCGGGCAGCTAGCGGATCGTTAGGAAAGATAAGATGAATGTGATAATTTATGTTTCGGCCTTTTTTGGGCCTGAAATCACTGATACAACCTTTAAATCCAGCAAAATAAAAAGCAAGAGCTAGCTACACATCTCCATCATTTCCACAAAAGAAAAGTATGAAAAATATGTGCAAGTCTAATATAGCATATAAAGTTTATATACTTAGTATATATATAAATGTGCTGATGCACACAGAAATATTCCAGGCTTAATTGGAAAAAAAAAAGTGTGCACATGAATATTTCCTTATGACAATTACACCACTTTGATCAGTGTCATCTCCTTAATATCTAAATGATTTCTCTGTTCTTCTTTCTTCTCTCTTTGTAGCCCATAAGGAATCATAATCCCTGGATGCTTCTGTACTTCATCTCCTTCCTGCTGATCGTCAGCTTCTTCGTGCTGAACATGTTTGTAGGCGTGGTGGTCGAGAACTTCCACAAGTGTAGACAAGACCAAGAGGAAGAGGAGGCCAGACGGAGGGAGGAAAAGAGAAAGAAGCGCATGGAGAAGAAACGCAGGAGTGAGTGTGTGTTTTTTGCAGACTGTGTCGTAATGGGACAATGCAACAAAACGTCAATCATTTTCCTGCTGTTACTGAAAGCGAAATTCAGAACGAAACAACTAAATGGATTTTGGGCAATTTTTTTTACTTTTTTGCCACTTAAATATTGACCAGAGCAGAGAGCAACAAAATATTTTGTGGCTTGTCACTGCTGATTAGGATTAAAACTAGCATGGAACACACTGGTTTTATTGCTTGTAATTTTATTGCATCACACGCAACAGCAATCAAACTGTACTGTGCCAACCATGTGTATTAAGCTTGTGAAATAGACAATTAGTATTGATTTCCACAGACGTGTTCTTCAAAAGAACATTGACTTTGCTTGACTTCAAAACCTCATAACCAGCATTTAATTAGACAAGAGACACATAATTATAAGTGAGAGTAAAAACATTTACTCTTGCCTCAAATCCCACTTAAATCCTGTGCTTTAGTAGTTTTACTAGTGTCGTGTAACAAGGTTATGAAAACAATGGGGACATTTTTAAACAATAGCTAGAACTTTCTTACATATTACATATAGTGACCAAAGCCACGTTTAGGGGTCAACATGTTGGCCTACTTTGGGACAGTAAGCAGCAACATAACAACAACCCAGAACCCTGAGTTTTACATGAGTAATCATTACTCACAGTACTGTGGTATATATCAAAGACCATCACTGCACCATGGTACCACCACAGTACTGAACTGGAAAGTGACTTAGCTAGCTGTCTCAAGACCTCACTCACTCAAATGCACACAAAGCTTCTCTCAAAGACACCTTGAGCAGTCTTGAGCAGTGATGGATGTAGAGGGACGCTTGGCTGGACATTTATAACATCCCTCAGATGACTCGACTGTTTGCAAACTGTGATTACACACACACACTCACACACACACACACACACACACACACACACACACACACACACACACACTGCCACATTAGCAATTTACTGGCCAGACAAAACTGGGTCAGTGTGCTTGTGTTTGACAGGGACAACAAAGTAGCCTATACAGTACACTAACAACACACATTCTGCCTTTGAGTTATTTCAATGAAATGTTGCAAATCTTGTGAATATTACCATCAAAGCATTTTTAAACATATAATGTTCGCCGTGGATGTTCACAGCATCCTGTGATTTAAGATGAGTGCGTGTGTATGTGTGTACCTGAATGACCTGAATACACCCTAATGAAGGTGCTCTATTGTTCTCTCTCTCTCTGTGTGTGCGTGTGTGTGTGTGTGTGTGTGTGTGCGTGTGTGTGTGTGCGTGTGTGTGCGTGTGCGTGTGTGTGTGTGCGTGTGTGTGTGTGTGTGTGTGTGTGTGTGTGTGTGTGTGTGTGTGTGTGTGTGTGTGTGTGTGTGTGTGTGTGTGTGTGTGTGTTTTGTCTTGTAGAGGCCATGCAGAGACCGTACTATGCCGACTACTCTCCAACACGCCTCTATATTCACACGCTCTGCACTAGTCATTATCTGGACCTCTTCATCACCATCATCATCGCCATTAATGTCCTTACAATGTCAATGGAGCACTACAGACAACCCAAGGTTTGGTGTATCACACACACACTGCTTCTGCAGGGCAATGGCATGAGCAATAGGGTTACAAAAGCCTGTTTGCAAAAATGCAGAATTTTATATAACAGAATTATAGCATTTCATGTTTTAAGTCTATATATGGCCACCCCAGTGTTATTTTAGTCTTTTAGTTATTTTAGTTAATTTATCATTACAATACTATCTTAGTATTTGTTGATATTTTTAATTAGTTTAGTAATTTTAATGTATATTTTAGTAATTTTATTATTTTTTTAAACATGTCGATTTAATTAAATAGACATATTAATTTATTTCACCTTGTTCCCTCACAACTAACTGAAATAAAATACGTTTGTTTATATTTCTGTTAATGTTCATTTCAATTAACAGAAATATCTTTTAGTATTTTTAGTTTTGGTTTTAGTTAACAATACACTGGTTCACACCCACTTTACTTTCGTAATCAGACGTATTTCAGAGTGAAACAGTATTCTAATGAGAAACAAATATAAGGTGAGACATGATTTTATGCATCTGGAATTGATTGGATTATTAAAAGTGGGAGTTACATAACAGTTTACGGTGTGTTCGACTGCGCAGACCGATCGGCGAGAGATCGAGGGAGGAGTTGAAAACGGAGCGCTTCCCATATTAGTGACACTCATGCGGTGTTTGCATACTTTAACTCAGATGAAGTGGATTAGATGCAATATTTGTCAAATACACAGACGTTTCAGACATTTTCATGATGCCACAGAAACACTTTTTATATTCTGCTTAACATTAACTTTTTTTCTCACCAGCCACTGTGGCTAGTGATTGTCCAAAGTTACTAGCCACTCAGCATTTTCACTGGCCACAATTTTAACATCGATACCATGGGGGAAAACTGCCATATAGATATTTTTTATATTATCTCATAATTTGGCAGTAGGTTTATTAGGCTGCTGTCACTTTAGGACCTGACACACAGATCCATTATACTGTTACACATGCGTTTTCTTTCTCAACTCTTTATGTTCACTTAAAACATAACTGACTGTGTTTATGTGAATTTCTAGCCAAGACCGCCATTTTGGCATTATTTTGTGTGTATTTGACAGTTGGTTACATATGGTTTTATAAATAGAGTTTGCGGATTTGTGACCATTAGCGGAACTGGAGGTGTCAGAATAAACACGATGTCATGGTAGAATTCGGCCAATCGTGGAGCAGCGTGTCGTCGTCAGAGCCGTCTGCTCTCGCTGTGCCATACATCACAGTGGCATGGCCTCGGCGCTGTCTCAATCAGTCAACATTTCTAACCGCCATGTATTCTATTTCTAACCGATCTGTCTGTGCAGCGCTGAATGAAGTTGAACACACCTAATGACATCAGGCCAGGGGAATGGTTGAAAAATAAAAGGGCTTGGTGAGGTCACCTGAAAAGGGAAGTTGTTTCAGAGGCAGAGCAAGTTATTACATTTTGATGAAATATTTATAACAGAATAACATGCACTGATGGATTATTCACTATAAGACCAGGATCATATCAATAAAATGGTCAATTTTGATTTCATGTTTAATTCAGAGGTGTCAATATTCCAGGTGTCTGACTGACACGGTTTATGTCTGTGCTTCTCAGTATCTTGATGAAGGTCTGAAATACTGTAACTATGTCTTCACGCTGGTCTTTGTGATCGAGGCTGTGCTGAAACTGGTTGCCTTTGGCTTTAGGAGATTTTTCAAAGAGAGGTAAGGCTCCCTCTTGAGGACATAATGCAGAGATGCAGTATTTTTCCCTGTTTAGTAGTTTTCTTAAACTGACATTTCAGCATGGGTCTGTTGACTGTTCTCATAACAGACGTGAGGAGAAAACAACTGCAGTCTAACTAAAGTTTAATTTCACTTTAATGGCGTGGTGCAGTTCAGAACTGCTATAACTGAATGCAGTAATATGCTCTACTGTTCAAAAGTATGGGTTTTATTTGATCAAAAATACAGTAAAACCAGTACTATTGTGGAATATTATTACAATTTAAAGTACCTTTTATGTTTATTTATTTATTTATATATATATATTAAAATCTAATTTATTCCTGTGATGACAGCTGATTTTCAGCATCATTACTGCAGTCTTCACTGTCACATGATCCTTAAGAAATATGCTGATTTGCTGCTTAAGAAATATTTCTTATTATTATCATCAATGTTGAAAACAGTGATACATTTTTTGCATTCTTTGCATGGAAAGTTAAACAGAACAGCATTTATTTGAAGTATATATATTTTTTTGTAACAATGTAAATGTCCCTACTGTCACTTTTGATCAATTTAATGCATCCTTGCTAATGCACCCTAACTTTGTAGATTGTTATTCAGTGACACGGATTCACAGTTATAAGTAGCCTGAATTTAAAGTAAAGACGGATGGTGTCTGTGATGATTTCAATGAAATGAGATGATAGTTGGACTCAAACAGTCAGTTTGTGTCAGTCATTGATTGAAAGCCTGTCGCTCTGTCAGAATCGCATGTCATGCAAATGCAAATACTTGCGATCCATGTTCCACTATAGTATCAGCTCACTGTTTCAAGTGCCTATCATAGAGAAAGGTCGCATGGTGTCATGAATAATAATGAGACAAGGTCTTCTCATGAATAATTATGAGACACCACTGTGAAACATCCTGTGACGTTGACACAGAGTAAGAGCCCAGAAAGTCCCTAAATGAATTCCTCTTTATAAATCAAAAATACTGGATGCTAATATTGTCTTCCATTGTCATTCATATTCTGTGGCCCTTCAAGCTTGAAATTTCAGTGTTAGAAAGACCTTTCCTCAGGCAGTCTCTAATGGTCAAGTGTAGCGCTTTCCAAGAATATGAAATGGTTTAACGGGACCTTGTCTTCATCTCATTTTGTGTTTCTGTCTTTCTTCTGTCAGGTGGAATCAGTTAGACTTGGCAATTGTTCTTCTCTCCATCATGGGCATCACACTTGAGGAGATTGACCTGAATGCCTCTCTACCCATCAACCCAACTATCATCCGCATCATGAGAGTGCTGCGCATTGCCAGAGGTAACAAATACACAAAGACACACACATGCCAGCCATGACGTATGGGAAATAAAGCAATGCCTTAGATGTGTCAAGAGCGAGAAGTTGTTTCCAGATTTTCTTGCTCCTCTAATAAAAATGGCAAATGTAGAATTTTTTTATTTACACTACCATACAAAAATGTGGGGTCCATAAGATCTTTTTGGAATTCAATTAATAATTGTATTCAGCAAGGACACATTCAACTTTTAAAAGTGATATTAAAGAATTTTATAATTTTACATTTTTCACTTTCTGTTAAAATTAACATGAATTTTTTTCACAAAAATATTAAGCAGCCCAACTGTTTTCAACATTGATAATAAGAAATGTTTTTTGAGCAGCAAATCTGCATATTAGAATGATTTCTGAAGGATCTCGTGAAACTGACGACTGGGGTAATGATGCTGAAAATAAATATTAAGTTTTTACTGTATTTTTGATCAAATTAATACAGCCTTGGTGAGCATAAGAGACTACTTTCAAAAGTATTAAAACATCTTAGAGACCCTATTAGTCATTTTGAATGGTAGTGTATTTTTTTGTACAGATGTTTAAGGACAGTGAGGGTTTATGGCAAGTAATGTTGAAAAGAGTGATTAATGATTAAAATAGGAATGAATTGTAATATACAGTAAAAATTCCCTTTCAGTGTTGAAGCTGTTGAAGATGGCCACAGGAATGAGATCTCTTCTGGATACAGTAGTTCAAGCTTTACCGCAGGTCAGTGCGTTCATATGTTTGTGCTATATCTTTTGTTGTTTGTATTGTGGAACTACAGTACTTCATAGATACCTTACTGTATCTGGCCTCAGATATACCTGGCTTTATTCTGGTGATGTTCTGGTTCTCTAGGTTGGTAATCTGGGTCTGCTTTTTATGCTGCTGTTCTTCATCTATGCGGCACTGGGAGTTGAACTCTTTGGCAAACTTGGTCGGTATACCTTTCATTTCCTGTTATCATACACTACTGTTCAAAAATTTGGGATTGATAAAACTTTTTAACTGTTTTTGAAAGAAGTCTCTTATTCTCCCCAAGGCTGCATTTATTTGATTAAAAAAAAAAAATCAGGAAAAATAGTGGTACTGTAAATAACTATTTTCTATTTTAATATATTTTAAAATGTATTTTATTCCATGATGGCAAAGCTGAATTTACGGCATCATCACTCCAGTCTTCAGTGTCACATGATCCTTCAGAAATCATTCTATGATGTTGATTTGCTGCTCGAGATTATTTCTGTTTTTCAGGTTTCTGATGAATTGAAAGTTCAATAGAACAGCATGTATTTGAAATCTTTAGTAACATTATAAATGTCTGTACTGTCACGTTTATTCAATTTAAATTGTCCTTGCATGAATAAAAGTTGACAAATCCTACTGAGCCCATGCTTTGAATGGTAGTGTATGTTGTTGCATAAAACAAATAAATGCATTTTTGAGGTGAATTATTAAAATGAATTATTTTTTAATCAGAATGCACTGAGGAGAGCCCATGTGAGGGTTTGAGCCGACATGCTACATTTCAGAACTTCGGCATGGCATTCCTCACTCTGTTCCGCATTTCCACGGGAGACAACTGGAACGGAATCATGAAGGTATTTTACAAACCATGAAAAATATTCATAAATACCTGATTAGAGAATGCCGATGTTTAATGTTAGCTCAGATTATTTGTTGCCCACACACAGTACATTATCTGGACTTTTTGAGCTTGGCAGAACTCACAATTTCTGTTTCTGTGTGTCTAGGATACCCTGCGGGAATGTAAAAATGACAAATGTCTGAGTTACCTTCCGCTTTTGTCACCTCTGTACTTTGTGACATTTGTGCTGGTGGCACAGTTTGTGCTGGTGAATGTTGTGGTCGCTGTGCTCATGAAACATTTAGAGGAGAGTAACAAAGATGCCCGTGAGGAGGCGGAGATGGAGGCGGAGTTGAGGGAGGAGCTTAAGGGCAGTCGTAGGCAAAGCTCCGCCTCTATGGGCGGAGTCACTGGGCTGGAGGGTACAGCTGTTAAAGTGGAGACTCTCTCACATGAACAGGTGAGTTCTATTAGATTAGAGTAATGCTAAAGGTATTTTAAATATGTTTAAGATGACCATTTTAATTCATCTTTTAGTATAATATAAAAATATGTAATATTTTTATTTTATACTGTACTTAAAAAGGCTAAATGGTGTAAAAAAAAAAGAAAAAAAGTAGCACTTGTGATGGGAAATACGAAAATACACAGCAGTTGTTTGGGGTACAGTCTTCAAATCAACCACGATAAAGTAGTCTTTGATAATGTCTAAATGTATCCAAGCGGAAAATCTAAATAAAAGTAATTATACCTGAAAATACTCTTTTAAGTAACTAGGGAATACATATACATAAATACATTTATTTGCATATAGGGCTATCATATTTAGGGCTATACATGGTGATTCCATTCAACATCTTATTTTCTTTATTTCTCCCACTAAATGGCACTAATCTGCCTTCCATGCATTGGACTTTTAGACACTGAAAAAAATTCTATAGAAGTAAATCTTGCATAATTTAGAGGTGAATATGGTCTAGTACCATGAAATCTCCTCAAAAACAAAAAATAGTAAAGTCACCATGAAATCAAAGTTGTCCATTCTCATATGCAATTTTGAAGTGCGCCAATCTATTTTGATTTGATTTATTTAAATAATATAAATATTATTTTATTATAAATATCATATTTATATGATTATTTTTTTATAAATATTACAATTATATATTGTATCTTAATGATTTGTTGTGTTTGCAGGGCAAAGACCCCAATTACGGCAACTTCCTGACAGTTGGGAGGCCGTCTATGTCACGGATGCTGTCCTTACCCAATGACAGTTACATGCTGTATCCTGGTAAACCTGTTTATGGGTCCGTTCATGAGAGATTCTCCAAACAGGACTCTACACTACCAGGTGACAAAACTAAGCCAGTCCTGGCTGTTCATGACACACGTATAGAGAGAGAATATGACTAAAGCTGTTGGTGTGTTTTCAGGCTCCTCTTTCTCACTCGGGACCCAGTCCTGTGAAGACAGTGCCGTAATGCAGGTTCCAGGAACTGCATCTCAGACGAGCCTGGCCTCCATTCCTGCTCTCCATCCTCTAAACCGAAGAGCGAGATCTAGCAATGCCTTCAGAGCTCTAAAGAGACAGGTACTGCACCACAGTAACTCTCATCCTGATGTCTGTTTGTGTATGTTAGGGCTGACAATAGATTCAGTCAATTAGACTATTAGATGAAAATACACTTTTTTTTCTTTGTCACAAACGAAATGCAAAATTTGAGATGCCAATCTCAAATGTGAACATTTGTATAAAACGATTCTTAAATAATCATGATTTTACACAAACTGTGCTGCTGTCATCGTTAAAGCAAGAGACAAGCCAAATACTAAAATATTCTGAAATTAATGTTAAAGGAATAGTTCACTTAAAAATGAGAATTCTGTCATCATTTACTTATAGTTATACTAATAGTTAACTATTCCTTTAATTGTTATGCTAATATTATAATTCTGATTTTAACTACATATATTTCAATTATATTTAAAATAAATAAATACATTAAACATATTTTCCAATATATAAGAAAATGAACACAGAATTCTGCAATAAAGCATTCAAGATGGTTGTGTGATGAATATTTTTGCAATGTGTGTCCTTACCTACAGCAAGCAATAAAGAGTGACTCCTTCGATTCAACAAACGTTGACTCCAGAGACACCTTACACATCCCGAGCAAGCCCTGCTCCAGTGATAATCTCCTTCTCAAAGTACCCATCATGCCCCTCACCGGTGGATCTGCCCCCTGTTCCCCGCAGGCCTCGCCCCCCCCTCCCCCCCGCAGCCGGACAGCGAGCGTACAGACGAACAGACACGTGTACAGCCAGCGCAGTATCCCCTGCCGAAAGACCGCGCGCCACGCGCACTCCATCAAATCTCTCGAGGTAATGCACACACATGCACAAACCAAGCTACGGGATTCAGACGTCACTGACGAGTCGGTCCGACTCCACTCCAACATCACCCAAAGAAGAGCCTCTCGGTGTGGGGCACGCAGCCACAACCCGCATTTCTGTTCTGACACCCAGTCTCAGGACTCATTGCACAGTGGGACGGCCCGTCAACCGGACACCAGTGCTCACGGTCTACGGAAGCACAACAGTATGGAAAATAACGGCTTCCTATCTCAGCTCCACATCCCTCGCCGTCACTCGACGCACGGAGAGGAGTCACTCCTTCAGCAGCAGACAATTTCCCCATCACCTGGTCCTTCTCCGACACCCAAAAAGGAGAAAATGAGCCCTCCGTGCATCTCCATCGACCCCCCCACCGATGCGGTCGGCCAGGAGCACAGCACAGTCCTGAGGAGGCGGACTCCATCCTTTGACTCCGCTCTACCACGGGACTCTTCAGATCTTCCTGACGTGCAGGACCAGCCTCTTTTGCCTAGTCATTTGCCCCTCCCACAATTCTCTTTTGACCAATCAGATGTAAGTTCCCTGAGTAGCCTGTCGGAACTGCTTTCGGATAGTGAGCAGTCGACGCACTCCTTCGCTCCTGAGGCCCGGTCGGGGCTTGTGGGAGACGCAGCTCAGAGTCACCTCAGGAAGAAGGTGTTGGTCAGAATGCCCAGCACTAAGGATCCAGGAAATGAGGATCCGGTTGCCTAGGGCCCCGGGACACCGCGCAGGAAGCCACTCACGCATTCCGCCTCTTCGTAAAGCATTTTAATAACAGGAAGAGGCGGTGTCGGCAAAAGTATGCAAATGTGTTTCTGATGGAACTGATCTTTTTTTGCCTGATCATATTGATTAGGGAACTTTTGTTAGTGTTCACCATCACACACGTTGATATTGTGACATTTTTTTGTGGATTCATATGAAAATCCATCACAGAACCATGTTGCATCGTGGCATATAATTACTGCACATGACGGTGCATTTTTAACCCTCATATTTTGTTTGGGGTCTGAAAGGTTGATCATTTAATAGTTTAAAAAGTGTCATTTAAATTAACACTGTAATGGCTGACACATAATAGTAAAAAATAGAATCTTTGGAAATTGAACACTTTTTGAAATGAACCCTTAGACAAAATATTTTATAAAGGAAAAAGTTTGAATTTGTATTTTTGTTGAGTATCATGTTTGATACATCAGGCTTTTATGACTCATATAGTATGATAGAGAAAAAACACCTCAATTAGATTTTTGCCCCAAACTGAGCAAAAATATGCAATTTGGTGCATATTTATAAGGCCAAAAAGTAAGTTGAAATTCTGATAGCTTGTAATGTTAGTCAATGAGATTATATCTCCCAATAATATATTTAAATGCTTAGTTTTATGAACAAAGCTCTGTAGTTTTTATTGTGGAAGCAAAATATGTAATACAAAACAATAATGAATGAGAGATAAATAAAACATTCAACAAAAGCCTGATGAATCAAAAAGCCATATCTGATATTCACATTTTAACATGATTTTTCTAAAAAAAATTATGTATTTGAAAAACCTTGAAATATTACTAACAATATAAAACTCATTTTCTTTATAAAAATCAGTAGAGATTTCACAGCAAAAAAGACACATGTACCACAGGGAGTGATATAAAAAGTATAAACTATACATCAAATGGCATATAGATTTTGTACAACTGGTTTTTCAACAAAGTTTTGATCATGTTGATAATTTAGAGGCCTTAGAAATGTACGTGTCAAATATGATACAGTTGGCTTTATAGGTTTAAAGTTAATTTCATGAGTTTCCTAATGAGAAATAATTATAAAAGTTAATTTTATAATTAACAGAGTCCCAGAGACCCCTGGTATTAAAGGATAATTCCGGTATTTAGCACTTCGAGTCTATTCTGCTCAAACTAGAAAACAGACTCAAAGTGCTAAATACCGGAATTATCCTTTAAGCATGAATAAATGCAATTAATTTTCACATGCTTGACATTGATGGTTTTTTAAAAAATTTTTAAACCTTTGACAAACACCATTTGTGTGACTGGACATGAATGATACCTCAAATCATGCCGTTTGTTGAGGAGAAGTGTAGTTTTACTTCTCTAAAAGATTAAATTAGATTAGAGTTTCATCTTTCCCTGGCAAAAAAATTAAAAAATAAATAAAATAAAATAAATTTCCAAAGAAGTTGTAATGTGTTTTATCAGATTGACCCCAGACAAGAACAACATTACTGTACTGGATAATAGTAAATCTTTGGTAAAACAGAGTGTTATAATATCTGCCTACTGAGTCTTGATCAGGCCAGAGAAACGCAGTAAAAGAATTGGTAAGGAAATAATGAGTTGATTTTTAAATTTTTATTAGTTAGCGAATCTCAACAGAAAATGAGGGTTAAATGTCAGCGCTATATGTCTCATCTTCAAACAAACCCTTATGTCACATGATTTAATTAACCTAACAGTCATACCTTAACTGTAACACCCTATTGTCTTATACAGAGTATATGGCACATAGAAATATTTTAGCTGAAACATATGCATGTTTCATAATGCTGATTGTGTAGCTGAATGAATGAAATGATTATTGTATATATGTGTGGCATGTGATATTTTTGTAAAGGGTCAAAGGTAAAGAGATTTACATGTTGTTGACCTTCAGGAAGAAACGGTGATAAAGGAATGTTCCGTGTTCAAGCTCTATATCAGAAAATAATTTTGATTCATTCCTCTGTTTGTAAAATATAGTGTGTGTACAGTGATGCAGTGGAAGTCTATGGGGAAAAACATTGCAGCAGGATCAAATAAATTCAAAACTACAGTCACAAGAATTCAACATTGTGTCGACATGACACTGTGATAACATTGCCTTCCTACTAACCCTATGCAAAGTTATACATTTGATGTCGGATTTTCTTTCAAACTATTTTGACAAATAAGTACAAACACATTAAAAATTAACTGCAATTTTGAAGGAGAAAACTGAAAAAGTATGTTTACTATTATAACGTACTCCAATAATCTGTTATTTTACTTTTATATTTTTAGTTTTCATGTTAATTTTAGTTCAATTTTTAATTTGAACATTTAATGAGTCATTGTATTCGTTTTTTATTTAGGTTTAATTTATTTTTATTTCGGTTTTACTTCGTTTTATTTATATATATTTCCATTTAATCATTTTAGTCCTATAACTTCTTTCAGTTTATTGTCAAGGCTACATTAATTGGCAACAAATAAAAATGTTTAGTTAAACATTTTCAACTAAAATTTATATTTTGTTTTATTTCAGCTTTATTTTAATTAACAGACAAATAAATATATCTGTTGAGTTCATGTTTAAAACTTTAGTCAATGCAAAGTTTCCACCTTATTTCAACTTAAAAACTTAAGTTGAGTTTCTGCCTTCAATTTTTTTGTATAATTACATTGGCTCTACGAGTCATTCAACTTAAATTATATTAAACTGACTTAAAGAATCGAGTTGAATTTCGTATAACTTATTTTTAAAAAGTTGAAATTGCAGAGGCCTTAAAACCGTCTGGAATATTTTCCCCTTAGACTTTTGTTGTTGTAAGAGTATTACTGTAACACATTTTGTTGGTTTTATTAAATTGAGAAGTCAAAATTATTTTCAGTAGAGATCATCATTAAATTTTAAAACCATGAGGTGTTCATTCTTTTGAGCTGCAGTGCACTAACATGCTTCGTGTAAACATTTGATCAAATTAAAAAATACGTTTTTTTTTTTCATATGCACAAGTACAGAAGCTTCCAAAGAAATGAGCTAGCATGGATGCTCACACTCTTGTTTTGGATTGATAATGTGTGTTTTGGCCCATCAGGTGATGCAGTCAATAATAATGAATATTTACATTTGCGCAGAGATGTTTAGAAGTCCCGACACATATTGAATGGCATTAATATTATTTCCATTCAACATTGCAGTATTTTCAACAACGTGAAGGTTGTTCAGTATCTGTAACATTTCCTCACATAAAGGCAGATGTGCATCAAATTTGTGAATCCTTTCCACGGCATGAACATCTGAATATAGACTTTTCACACTCACTTAACCTGGGGTTTAAAAAGATGTTAACCCAGAGTTAAGGCCACTTTTAACCCTAGATTAACAATATGCATGCATTTTTTTTTAAAGTATCAGAGTTTTCACAAAAATTATAATCAGCACAACTGTTTTTAACTGTGATAATAATAAGAAATGTTTCATGAGCACAAAATTATGATTTCTGAAGGATCATGTGACACTGAATACTGGAGGAATGATAATGAAAATTAAGCTTTGCCATCACAGAAATAAATTACATTTTAAAATATAATACAGTAAGTAATAGTAATAGTAAAAAGTTATTTTAAATCTGAATAATATTTCACAATATTACTGTTTGTATTTTTGATCAAATAAATACTGAGTATAAGAGACTTCTTTTAAAAACAAAAAAATATTACTGACTTTTGAGTTCACTTAAGTAGTAAATGGCCACATTTCATAATAAACAAGCAGTTGTTAAAAAGGTCTCATATGTTAACCCGGGGTTAAAAATCAGTGTGAAAAGCCCTTTAAAAAATAGCAAACACTAATGATTTACTGTAGTTTACTCGTTCTCAAAATCACACATATGGATACATCTTTAAAAATTCATTTCATTATTAACTAGAGTGTGATGGAGGAATTCGGGAAAACCAAGGGCTGATAAATATGAGTATTTCTGAGGAACGTGTGTCATGAGTGCAGTGTGAGATCCAGAATGCTGTTTGACCGCTTCATGATTTTGGGTGCCGTTCTAGATGAGTATCACTAAGAAACAGTTTGTTGATAAACTATGGACATTAAATGTTTAGAGACTGTTATTTTGTCTATTTTGCTTGTAGTGCTTTGTTTCCTGTCTACAATTCATTGTGATTCATTGAACATTTAAGAGGCAGATCAGTGTGTAAACAAGGCAGAATGCACATAACCAGTACTTTCCATTAATAGGGTACCAAATAGGGCTTAAAATAAATGTAATAATAATAACAATAACATGTGTCAGTGAAAAGAGGAGAGTAAACCACATGTAATATGTGCTGTATTACAATAATTAAAATTGCTAGAATGGGAAGCATTGCAAGTAACTAGTAATGTAACCCAATACTTTTAAATTTACAACAAAATAGTTACTTTTTAAAATAAGTAACGTAAGTTACTTTGTTTTCCCATTTTGACAGACAGCTCTCCTGTCCCCATGGTGAGAGTGATGTCCATTAAAATATATAGGGACTATATATATATATTATATACTATACTATATATAGGGAATATAATATTTTTTTCTTAATAAAACTCAAATAATAGGGTTGAATGGTTGACATTTGAAACTAGCTATGGAATGCTGTGAATATTATGTTAGTTAATAGTATATTAATAGCTCTAGGGAGATTTTTAAATCAATTGGTTTACAAAACAATTAACCGGATGCCAGATTGTTTGTGGAGAATTCCATCCTCCCCAAATTGATTTGCAAGTTTTTTGTTTTTTGCAAACTTATTCATAGCTGGTTTTTGAAACACAAACATTATAGTTTACTGTTCCATGATATATTTGAAATGATAAACCAAAAAAAGCACCAGATAGCTTCTTTGTGTTGACCTGCTAATAATAGCATGTAAATCAACCTGACTGTATTTTGTTTGTTTTTTCTTATGCCATAATAAAGCACACTACTATAAGGGACACTGTACTATAACACACTGTACTATAAATATGGGTTGCAAATTCATGAACACAGACCTGTAATTTTTTCATTTTTAAAGTATCTCGTCCACTTGTCAAGGGCATTCTTCTTTCAAGGCATTTAGCTTTCTGGGCTAACATTCATGAGGATCGTTTGCTAGTTAAACTGGATTGATGGAAATTATTTAATAGAACGCCATCTTTTTATGCATAACTGTTTCTAGTTCCGAAAATTTTGACTGTGATGCAAAGTCTTCCACGAATTGTTTAATTATAAATGGGTAATTTCTTTATTATTTTAAACAGTTTTATTGTACTATTATTTTTACACTATTATAGTATTTATTCATATTTTCAATTAGCTTTTTATTCTTTTTTTTATATATTTTTTTCCCTGTGCTTTAATTTATTTGTATTTCAGTTTCAGTCATTTTTGTACTTCACTTTAACATATTGCCAATACAAGTTTTTAATTTGAAGGGGTTTCCATGCAATATTTTTATTTTATTTTATTTCAGCATAATTTCAATTACTAAGTTATAGTTTAGATTACCTTTTTCCACCTTCTCTCAGAATTTTCGTAGAATTCAAATGATTGTTCACCTAAATATGAAAATTCTCTTATCATTTACTCATGTCGTTTTAAAACTTTATACTGTTTTTGTGTAAGAGAATTTGTTCATCTTTTTAAATGGCTTTGTACCGTCAGAAGGAACATGAATCCAGCAGTCTGGTTCACTGTACTGGCTCATCTTTATTCAGGACCTCATGGTACTGTACGTCACACTGAAGACTTTAATAACCACTGTGACTTCTTCCATTAACAAAATATAACAGTTGCCTCTCTGCTTCAGGGGGGATTTGAGGCATTTTACCATATCATGCAATTAGACGGGATTAGAGCAAACACACACATTCCACCCACACACACATATGCACAAGTATGCTTGTTAAAGTAAACAGTCTGTTCCAGTAATCTCAGTTATCTCATCTGGAATGTCTCTGACTGCTCCAAGAGTCCATCATCAAACACACGCACACACACACACACACACACACACAGACAGAGAGAGAGAGAGGCTGACCATTTCTCACTATTTCTCTCTCTCTCTTGATAGTGTACTTTTAAAAACAAAATGTGCTCATTCTTTCTTAACAAAAACATATTTTGACACAAATGACATGGACAGCACTAATTTAACTGCAGTAAACATGATGTGTTTTGGTACGGTTGTCGATCATCTATGCCAAGATGCTATTATTTAATAATCAGACACACAAACATAAGTATAATGCATTTTCTTTATCATAATTAAAAGGTGCACTAGCTAACTTTTTCAATTGGAAAAATGTTTTACCCTGAAAGGAATACATTTTTTGTATGTTGTATCTTCACATGAAATGTGACTCATGTCAATGGTCTAAAAAATGTATTCTATTCAAGGGTGGTCCCAACAAACTTTATTTCTGTAAACCACTTTTTAATCTGACAATTTAGTTGAATAAATTATTTGAATTCTTTTTCATTCTATTAATTGAATTATTATAATTAATTATCATTTTATAATCGGTCAAAATCATTTTTACCATGGCAAAAGTAACCAAAAGCATTACCTAGTGCACCTTTTATTATTTTTCTACCTTTTTTAAAGATAAAGTAATAATAATAAAATGCTTTACTAAATAAATAGCACATTGTGATTTTGACAATAATTTGTTGCTGACTGTAAATGTATAACGTGTGGGTAGGCAAAGACAATCAATGTCCCAAAACAGCCACTTCTGCTCAAGTTAACGTGAGACTACATTATCATTTAATTCTGTATTATAGTGCGGATTACAGAGGCGAGCATCATCCCTTCGCCACCTTGTTACTAAAACGCGATACGATACAATACATTTAGCTAACATTGACGGCAGTCTATCCTCTGTCCTTTAGCACTGCTATATTCCTTGTCTTCTGATTGGTTGTGGATTAAAAGGCTGGTGGGATGTTGTATCCAGGGGGGCGGGTCTCCACGGTTTCGATGAGCGGTGGACTCTGGTAAGCGTTGACGGGGACGGTAGTCTGACCAATTACGTCGTTGGAGGGGTACGGCTGCTTGGGCGCCTGGTCGCCCACAGGCTCGGTGGAGAACAGTGTCATGTCTGTACCCAGCAGGAACCTCTGTACAGCACACACCGTAAGGCCCGCCTAGTCAGGATAACCAGGATTATGCATATTAGTCTGATTAGCATGTTAGTGAGAAACATAACCAAGCTTTTGAAGTATATCAAGCAAAGTAGCAAGAGTTAGTTGGAATGCTTGAGTTAACCAAGTCAGAGTATGAACACAAAAGAAAACGTTCTCTGACTAGATCTAGAAGTTCAATTTTATTACTTGTTGTAAGTATGAATATACCAATATTTATAGCACATTATTCTCGTTTTTAAGCTTGATAGATTTATAATGTTTATTATAAATCTAAGTTATTATAGAGTGCATGCTTTGCACTTTGCACTACTATCAGACTAGTTTAGTGTGCACTTGAGAGTAGAACAGGAAAATCTACACTATTGAGAGACTGTTAGTCTGTTTGGACAAAAGCCTCTGTTTATCCTCCATAAAGGCAGTGTTCTTAAAACTGTGCACTGCTAGAAGACATAGATACGCCTGAAACACAAACACCAACGTTGGCGCTCAAAAATGAACGTAATTGTGACTGTATGTATCTGGGAAGATGGGAAGTCTTACCCAGGTAAGGATGGAGAAGAAAGAGAAGGCAATAGCTGCTCGTGCTGCGTCTGACGCCTGCTCCAGCGGCAGCTCCTTCGGGGACGTACGGCTCCACTGATTGGCCAAAAAACAGAATCCTACAAACCAAAGGAAGGTCCAAAATCCTAAATGAAAGGGATGGGAAAATGTCAAAAATACTATTATATAATAAAATTATCATCACGCAAAAATACTAAAAATTTCAGCTATTGGGTTATATAGTTATTATTATACAGTTGTCCATGACTGAAATACACGTAAAAAATGCGAACATTTTGAGAGCGAACGCAATGTTTCTCGGGGGAACACAAACATTTTGAGAGCGAACGCAAAGGGGAACGCAAAAATTTTGAGAGCGAACGAAATGTTTCTCGCAAACATTTTGAGAGCGAATGCAAAGGGGAACACAAACATTTTGAGAGCGAACGAAAAGGGGAACGCAAACATTTTCAGAGCGAACGCAATGTTTCTCGGGGGGAACGCAGATAATTTGCGAGAGAACACATAAGCATTGACATATAATTTTTCCTCACATCTCATTTGGGTGCCTGTACGAGTGACTGTAAATGTACAAGTAAATAAAAAACACTCACTAGATATTACTGTAACTGCATTTCAGACATAAAATCAACGTGATTAATGACTGAAAATTTTTACCTGAAAAAACAATCTCCAACAACACTGCTCTCTTTCTGTCTTTGACGCTGCTGATCTGCGGGAAGTAGACGTCCAGGGCCAGGAAGAAGACGCTGGCTAAGAAAGCCACAATTCCTATCGTGATACCATAGTTACAGGCATCTGCGTTCTTATTAAAGACACAGTGTAGTCGCTCGCTGCCCATGTTCACATAGCCCTCATTTATTATAGAAGCAAAGACCACCATGGAGAAGATCTAGAGAGAGAAAAGACATGAGTCTCAGAAATAGGTCCATAAACTTCATCCCTGGTGTTAAATTAATAAAAAACCCTTCAATTATTTGCATTCTCAGAAAGGCATCTAAGTAAAGCTTTTCTTCTCTTATATTATACATGCTAAATGGAAGTGACATCATTCTCTTTACCGATGCCGTGCAGTAGAGTGCATTTCTCCAGAAAGAATTTAATTTACACCTCAGGGAGAAAATGTGGCTAATTCACACTAATGCAACAGACCACACACTCAACCGCACCCACTCGAACAAGACAAGAGATTAACAAAAAAGTGTGTGTGTGTGTGTGTGTTTGAGTAGCAGTAAGAGAAAATCAGTAGCAATGCTCAAAAATCATGGTGCCATGTGCTATTTTTGGCAATGAAACTCCATATGCTGACGCATACATCACATCACGCAGTCGTCATAGAAACAGTTGCAGCTGCTTTGGTTATTGGCTGGCAGGATGAAACACTGTGATAAAGGAAGAAGCAACACTACCTCAAAACACTATCTCCCTCTGCCCTTAGGCACACATCTGGTACTGGGTGTGTCATATCAGTCATCCATGAAGTTACTATGGTACGTTTGTTTATAGTTCAAGGCAAGCTCACTGTGGCACTGTAAATAAGAAAAGTTTCTGCCAAAGCAATACAGTATATACAATACTACTGTTTAAAAAAGAAGAAGAAGAAAAAAGCATGTGTCTAGTGTTTAAATAAGAGCTGGTATTTTGAGTTTAAAATAATGTTTAAAAAAACACTATTGATCAGACACCAATGACATGCAAGTAAACCAAGTGGAAACATGACATTTAGAGGTGAATCAATGACTTTACAGTTTGGTAGGGACATCAGCATGTGCGCAGTCTCTTCCTCTTAACTTTCATAATATTTAATAAGATGTTATGATAGGCCTAGATTGAAGAATACCTGCAATCTTTTTTCCATGAAATATCAACCTTGTTTTTTGTTAATCATATTATTATTATTACCATGTTTTAAGAATGACCCGGCATAACAGCCATTTAAAAAACTGCGCGCACGCAATGCGTGCGTCACTACCACAGCAACATCTGACGCGCGTCCACCTAAAGACAGCATCCCTCCTAATAACATTCAATCATTAAATTAGCCTACATAATCATGTACGGCTTTAATGTAATACAATTTGTCAATATATATATATATATAGGCTATATATATATATAACGCGTGGTGGAAAATCAACTCGTTAGAATAATCGTTTGACCATAAGGGGAATATAAACGACGGCCATGCATACTCTGCCAATCATAATTCATAGGAGATTGCTGTTCTTACCCATGCCAGCACTTTTAGGATGGTCTGAGGTTGTTTGACGAACGCGATTGGATCAAAGGCCGAACCGGCTCGGCCCGCTCCAAACGAGCCCGCTCCATCCATCCTCCCGCTGACTGCTACTGCTGCTGTGCTGACTCCTGCTGCTGCTGTGCGATACTCTGCGGAAGAGGAGAGCCGGGCGCGTTCACAGGCTCCTGTCGTGCACACCCATAGTCGGGCGCGCGCCTGTCAGTGTTAAATAATGGTGGGATTTTTGATTCATCTCAGTGACTCGAATCTTTTTAATCTGTTCACCGAAAAGATTAATTCAGATGCGGTTGTACAGGTCCTTCTCAAAAAATGAGCATATTGTGATAAAGTTCATTATTTTCCATAATGTAATGATAAAAATTTAACTTTCATATATTTTAGATTCATTGCACACCAACTGAAATATTTCAGGTCTTTTATTGTTTTAATACTGATGATTTTGGCATACAGCTCATGAAAACCCAAAATTCCTATCTAAAAAAATTAGCATATTTCATCCGACCAATAAAATAAGTGTTTTTAATACAAATAATTATGTTCAGTTATGCACTCAATACTTGGTCGGGAATCCTTTTGCAGAAATGACTGCTTCAATGCGGTGTGGCATGGAGGCAATCAGCCCGTGGCACTGCTGAGGTGTTATGGGGTTATGAGGTGTTATGAGGCCCAGGATGCTTCGATAGCGGCCTTAAGCTCATCCAGAGTGTTGGGTCTTGCGTCTCTCAACTTTCTTTTCACAATATCCCACAGATTCTCTATGGGGTTCAGGTCAGGAGAGTTGGCAGGCCAATTGAGCACAGTAAACCATTTACCAGTGGTTTTGGCACTGTGAGCAGGTGCCAGGTCGTGCTGAAAAATGAAATCTTCATCTCCATAAAGCTTTTCAGCAGATGGAAGCATGAAGTGCTCCAAAATCTCCTGATAGCTAGCTGTATTGACCCTGCCCTTGATAAAACACAGTGGACCAACACCAGCATCTGACATGGCACCCCAGACCATCACTGACTGTGGGTACTTGACACTGGACTTCAGGCATTTTGGCATTTCCTTCTCCCCAGTCTTCCTCCAGACTCTGGCATCTTGATTTCCGAATGACATGCAAAATTTGCTTTCATCCGAAAAAAGTACTTTGGATCACTGAGCAACAGTCCAGTGCTGCTTCTCTGTAGCCCAGGTCAGGCGCTTCTGCCGCTGTTTCTGGTTCAAAAGTGGCTTGACCTGGGGAATGCGGCACCTGTAGCCCATTTCCTGCACACGCCTGTGCACGGTGGCTCTGGATGTTTCTACTCCAGACTCAGTCCACTGCTTCCGCAGTTCCCCCAAGGTCTGGAATCGGTCCTTCTCCACAATCTTCCTCAGGGTCCGGTCACCTCTTCTCGTTGTGCAGCGTTTTTTGCCACACTTTTTCCTTCCCACAGACTTCCCACTGAGGTGCCTTGATACAGCACTCTGGGAACAGCCTATTTGTTCAGAAATTTCTTTCTGTGTCTTACCCTCTTGTTTGAGGGTGTCAATGATGGCCTTCTGGACAGCAGTCAGGTCGGCAGTCTTACCCATGATTGCGGTTTTGAGTAATGAAACAGGCTGGGAGTTTTTAAAAGCCTCAGGAATCTTTTGCAGGTGTTTAGAGTTAATTAGTTGATTCAGATGATTAGGTTAATAGCTCGTTTAGAGAACCTTTTCATGATATGCTAATTTTTTGAGATAGGAATTTTTGGTTTTCATGAGCTGTATGTCAAAATCATCAGTATTAAAACAATAAAAGACCTGAAATATTTCAGTTGGTGTGCAATGAATCTAAAATATATGAAAGTTAAATTTTTATCATTACATTATGGAAAATAATGAACTTTATCACAATATGCAAATTTTTTTAGAAGGAACTGTATATCCTGTGTACATCGTGCGCCAGTAGGTGGAAAGTCTTCGACTTGAAGAAGACAGGGGTGCTGGAGGCATGCCGAATGGTGAATTACAACAGAAGAAATAAGCCCTAACCCTACCAATACCCTGCCTGTGTTCAAAATCACCCTCACGCTCATTCACAATTCCCTATATCAATCCACTAATATAGTCCCCTTAAAGGAGTGAATAAAAACGAGTAAGTGAATTCAAACACTGAATGCGCCAGAAGGGCTGCTGCTTTTATATAGTTTCTGTGTTTGTGTGGTGAAATGTGAAATGTTATGTGACAAGATAAGAATATATTTATCAAATGTATTTTACAGTGTGTATTATTTTTTCCTACGATTGATGTTCCCTGCTCATCCTTGAATGATCGATGGATTGTTTGATTGCTTTTCCCTTGGGGAGTGTTCGCCTGCTTGGGTAGGGGGCACACGCGCTGCTAAAACAATACACAGACTCTGATGGTTGAAGCAGCAGCAGCTTCGTTTTCTGTGTTTATTAATATGTCCCCTAATCAGGCAGTGAGGGTACTACATTTTAGAGGCACCGCTGGGATGAAATGCAGTGAAGGTCGGCGCCCATAGATGGTCTACCTCCAGCGTCATTCATTCTGACTTGCGGCTGAGGAGAACAGAGTAAGAACCTCTGGCGTCCACATTGAGTCCGGAACAGTGCGTGTAGCCTAGAAGTCTAGACGCACCCTAGCGGCAGCTAATTTTATTTTGCAGCCAGTGTCGTCTAGCAACTCTACATTGGCTTGCGAGCTGGAAAAACCAAACTCTAGACAGGCCAATCACATTGTGTATAGAGTCGGTGGGCTGGCTTAACATAATGATGGGAGAGTTGCAACGGTTTTCTGCGTGAATTCCCTGCTACTTGAAAACAAAGAAGATGGTTGCTTTTGCTGGCGAACAGCGGCCTTTCGAATCAGCTTTGGCTTTGGATTTTTACTTGGAGTTAAGCTTTTCTTTGAGAAAAGTACAAAGAACGGCACTGAAGTCCATTGCTGTTGCTCGGTCTCATCACCTTCTTTGTTGCTCTGGTTGGTTGTAGCACTATCCTATTGCGTGCAGAGGGAATTTGAAAGACAACTGTTTATCCCGCCCCTCGAATTTGAGCCCTGCCAATGGTGTGTTCCCAGACCCAACATCTTGATGTGGCTCTGGCTTGTCAGGCTACAGTGCGTGTTATGAGGTTGGTTGTTGATACCCGGAACATTGCCATTTTCCAACCAGCTAAGACTGCTTTTCTGCATCACACTGCACACACCCACAGCCCAAGTGAACCATGGATCAGTTAGAGGACTTAAGACTTGAAGTGATAGGAGTATTGTATTCACTATCAAGAGAAAACCTTGTGAAAAATTGAAGGGAGTCAACATGTTATCAACAAAAAGCTGCTCATTTATCATTTCTGCGCTTGTGAGACATCTTGAGAGGGAGGTGTTAGAAGAACTGGAAGATGAGAGCATGTCGGAACTTTTGTGTGTAATGGCGCTTTTCCACTACATAGTACTAGCTCGGCTCGACTCGACTCGCCTTTGTTTGGTTTTCCACTGTGTAAAAGTTGTACCTTTACCTGCTTTCGGGTACTTTTTTTCGTACCACCTCCAGCGCGGGTTCTAAGTGAGCTGAGGCGATACTAAAATGTGACTTGTAAACACAGCAGACTGCTGATTGGTCAGAGAGAATCGTCACTATTCACTGCGTCATCATTGCACACGCCAGACGGAGTATCCTGAATAACCCCGCCATTTTTAAATAGTTTGGCCAGATTGCGTGATATCCCCATTACTACTATTTTTATGGCAACTCGGAAGAATACGCCATGGTCAAACGAGGAGTGTGTGTCGCGGGTGTGTCGCGACTCGCGGCTCGCGCAGAAGATTACGTCACGGCAGTTTCCTGCAGCGTCGCTATGACGACCAGGTACTATTGTGGAGGTACTATCTGCGAAGGAAAACGGAGCGAAAAGCGAGCCGAGTCGACGCAAGGCGAGTCGAGCCGAGTTGAGCTGGTACTGGTAATGGAAAAGCGCCATAAGAGACAAAATGTGTGAACTTCAACAGGGGAGTGAAAATATCTCAGAGCAACAGAAAGCGCAGGTGGTTCCGAGCGGGACTGTAGACTCAGTAGTCTAGGTCACAGAGCAAGAAAAGCTACAAAAAGAAATTGATACATTGCAGTTAGCCTTGCAAAAACTAATTGAACAAAAACATAACACTGTTACAAGCACACAGCAGAGTGTTAGTGCCCTGCACCACACAAACACAAACAAGCAGCTAAGCTATGACACACAGCAAAGCTCAAACACACAAACTACCACCATAACTTGGCACTCAGCATCAACACGACCAGTTATTTCAACATGGAGCAGAGAGTTCAAAATATCTGTCCAGATAGGTGAACCTGGGCAAAAAGACAAACTCTCCTTCTTAAGTCTAGCTCACCAAATTGAATATGGACGGAGCAGAGGGTTCTCTGAGCATAGCTACCTAAAGGGAAAGACAAGCCTTACACTGCCCACATTAAGATGGATTCTCAAAGCTCATTTCCAAGAAAAGGGTGCAACAGCAGCAAAGAGACCCAGCAAAGCTTTCTTGTTTCATTAAAACATCGGATTCTGTTTGCATCACAGGCGGCTGAATCCAGTTTGAAATATGACCCAAAGCTTGTCCAAAGCATGTTTCTCCACACTATCTTGACTGGTCTACAGAATTACAGCATTAGAGGTGACCTGCGATCCTATTTGACACAAGCTGATGTGAGTGACAAACTGCTCTTTGATAAAGTCAATCTGGCGTGCGCCCACGAAGCTGAGCGCCAAAGTAAAAAGAAACTCGTCCAGCCATGCGCCACTAAAGTACACACAGGTCAATCCAGTGTTACCACCATGGAATAAAAGCGATAAACACCACCTCAGCACAATCCAGAGAAGACCGAACTTCAGATCTTAAGTGAGCTGATGGTAATGCGTTCAGGCATGGCACTATTGAAAGACCTCAGTGTGGAGGTGTCTCAAATTAAAGAGTCAATCAAGCAACCTCAAGTCATGTCCACTCAGTGCCCTCCTCTAACTAGTGCGTCCCCACCACAGACTCAATTTCCACCTCAAAACTACTGGCAGCCTTACGACCAAAGGAGAGAGACAGTTCCACGACCATAGTGGTTACCAGCACACCGCTATCACCCTCCTGCGACTCGAGTAAGGAAATGCTTTGCATGTTAACAAAGTGGATTGGATGTCTAGTGTAGTCACTGTTACAAGTGTGGTGGTACATAGTAAGAAACTTACCATTTCTTAGCTGGCTGATGAGCACGAATGCCTATGACACACAGAGATGGTTCTTTAAACGAGGACGGGTCACGACCGTGGGACAGCTGAGTGGCCAGTGCTATGGAAGGGTTCCCTCAAAGATGTTCATTTTGTGGCACCATCCGCCCCGACCTCATATTGAAACACTGTGCAACTGGTAAATAAACACTGTGTTGCTCTAAATCCTGTCAAACTAATCACTGGACAGAACATAAGAAACAATGCAATTTAGGCAATGCCATGCCTAAAAGGAAACCGAAAGCAAAAAGGTCTATGTGTACTGCTTTTGTAGGGGAGCAGTGTCTTGTACAGTGTTACATCCAAGGCCAGCTTGTTGATGCATTATGGGATACAGGATCGCAAGTGTGTATAGTGGATAAACTGTGGAAAATGAGCATATACCAAATATCAGACTGAGAAATGTTGCAGAAGTAATTGATGTGCCTGAAGGACTCACGGACAGGACATACCTTATGCAGGGTGGATGGAAGTGACTTTTGGCTTGGCATCAAATTAAGTGGAAACAAAAGAATTCAGCTTGTGTTGCTGGAAAGATATAAACAACATGTCTTGCAGGAGTTACATAGTAAAATGGGGCACCAAGGAGTGGAGAGTCAAGTAAAATATCTAGTCAAGTAAAAAATAAATGTATACCTCTATATTACAGCCACATTGGATCAGCGGAAAATTGATGGATGAAAGATTCAGCTGTGGGCGCCTTCTTCTGGTCAGACGTAGGAATTCATTTGGCGCACGACTCTCACAGTGCATTATGGGTATTCTTTAGCCGTTGAGCGTACATCAGTTTTACAGTCGTTGTTGCGGTGCATTGTGGGATTGAAAGAGTGCACTCGATAACGTCTACTATGGTTTCGGACACCAATACAAAGGCTGCCCCCTCAAATAGTGCCCTATGGGTACTTTATCGCAAATTTATTTGAATAAATAATGACAACAACATACACTCACCGGCCACTTTATTAGGTACACCTGTCCAACTGCTCCTTAACACTTAATTTCTAAGCAGCCAATCACATGGCGGCAACTCAGTGCATTTAGGCATGTAGACATGGTCAAGACAATCTCCTGCAGTTCAAACCGAGCATCAGTATGGGGAAGAAAGGTGATTTGAGTGACTTTGAACGTGGCATGATTGTTGGTGCCAGAAGGGCTGGTCTGAGTATTTCAGAAACTGCTAATCTACTGGGATTTTCACGCACAACCATCTCTAGGGTTTACAGAGAATGGTCCGAAAAAGAAAAAACATCCAGTGAGCGGCAGTTCTGTGGGCGGAAATGCCTTGTTGATGCCAGAGGTCAGAGGAGAATGGCCAGACTGGTTCGAGCTGATAGAAGGGCAACAGTGACTCAAATAACCACCCGTTACAACCAAGGTGGGCAGAAGAGCATCTCTGAACGCACAGTACGTCGAACTTTGAGGCAGATGGGCTACAGCAGCAGAAGACCACACCGGGTGCCTCTCCTTTCAGCTAAGAACAGGAAACTGAGGCTACAATTTGCACAAGCTCATCGAAATTGGACAATAGAAGATTGGAAAAACGTTGCCTGGTCTGATGAGTCTCGATTTCTGCTGCGACATTCGGATGGTAGGGTCAGAATTTGGCGTCTACAACATGAAAGCATGGATCCATCCTGCCTTGTATCAACGGTTCAGGCTGGTGGTGGTGGTGTCATGGTGTGGGGAATATTTTCTTGGCACTCTTTGGGCCCCTTGGTACCAATTGAGCATCGTTGCAACGCCACAGCCTACCTGAGTATTGTTGCTGACCATGTCCATCCCTTTATGACCACAATGTACCCAACTTCTGATGGCTACTTTCAGCAGGATAATGCGCCATGTCATAAAGCTGGAATCATCTCAGACTGGTTTCTTGAACATGACAATGAGTTCGCTGTACTCAAATGGCCTCCACAGTCACCAGATCTCAATCCAATAGAGCATCTTTGGGATGTGGTGGAACGGGAGATTCGCATCATGGATGTGCAGCCGACAAATCTGCGGCAACTGTGTGATGCCATCATGTCAATATGGACCAAACTCCCTGAGGAATGCTTCCAGCACCTTGTTGAATCTATGCCACGAAGAATTGAGGCAGTTCTGAAGGCAAAAGGGGGTCCAACCCGTTACTAGCATGGGGTACCTAATAAAGTGGCCGGTGAGTGTATTTTACTGATCTTTAAATACATGTGTGAAACCGAACATTGATGTAATTTGCTTCGATTTGGGACTGGGGAATCCCTGAGTCGCGAAGTGAACATGCGTATACATAGTTCCCACAGGCCAATTCATGTCACGTGACCTCCCTGGAGATGCCATCTTTGAGGGCATAAGCTGCTGTGTTTACAAAGTTTTACAAGCAAATTTCGAATATTTCTTTCTGTTTATAAAGTTACGAAAATCGTAAAGAGACAAAGTGACAGAGATTATAAAGAGACTCTATTAACACAAGACAGAGAGAGGTACAATGCGAAAATTTCAGTCATAAATGGTGTGAGCACTGATTATGCAGCTTTGCCTCAGATACTATCATGTATTCGTATTGAACCGAAACGGTACGGGCGTCATGGTTCGTTGCATAAATATATATATATACGGTATAAAAATAAATAAAACTTGCGTGCAAATTAATTAATGTCATGCGGAACTACTTTAGGGTTCTTTAGGGACATAATCTGAGATTGCAATGCTGGAATGTGTGTGTGTGTGAGTGAGAGAGAGAGAGGCGCGGGCGCAATCGAACAGCGGAAACAATGTTGTTTTTGTATGTTTTTAATACCTTGTCATACAGGACATCATTCAAACTGCAAAGTGTTAACTTATATTTCTTATACAAGTCGTTTTTGTCGTTGTTCTGACAAAAACTCACATTCATGAAGTCTAATGACGGGTATACTGTAAAATCCAAATTTAACTGAACCTCCGGCACGATTTGAACATCCATTGACCCAGCAGGAGATGACCGTTTTCACTTTTTATCATGTAATTAACTCGTTTCAGCTTCTTCTTCTAATGTTCTGCCCACAGCCTGCCCACAGAAATGGCATGGCTCTGCAAATGCCCGTATGTTGTGGCGTCATTTAGGAACTATGTATTGCATGCAAAACAGTAAAAACGTTGAACTCAAGACAGACAATATCGATATAGAGTCGTCGTCAAATTACAAACACAAAAGTGGCTTTAAAAAGTGAAAACGAAAAGAGGAATTCGCGCAATTAATGAGTAAATTACCAAAAATAGGAAGCTTCATTAAAAAGATAGCACAGGATGGGGAGATCGAGATTGAGCTGGAGCAAGAGAGTGAAGCACCTGAAGCGACAGTGTTTTTTCATGTGTTATGGTGCAAATTCACCAGTGTTTTTTTTTTGTGGTGTGGCGTAGACTACTCCTGACTTTGTCAGTCATCTCATCTCTTTTATGCTGTGTCTCTATGATCCTATCCTGTCCTATTCATGGTAGCCTACTTGTGGACATCGCGTCATCACGTGCTGTATAGGGGGGCCGCCTTGATAATCCTGCATAAGGGCCCGGTATTAACTCGTTACGCCACTGATTCTCACGCATTTTTATTGCTCTCACAGTACTTTGATGCCATACACCGATCGATCTGCGTTGTGCACAGCGCCTCTTCAAGTTGAACACACCTTTAGAGTTTGTTGTTAAAGGGATGGTTTACACAAAAGGAAAATGTTGTCATTACTTACCCTCAAGTTGTTCCAAACCTGTATGAGTTTGTTTCTTCTGTTGATATTTTAAAGAATGTTGGCATAGGTATAGCCACGGGTGTGCCGGTGCCACCCACAGTGGGAGCTGGCACACCTAAAAAAGATGCAGAATTCTTAATTCTAAAGTCTTAATAAATAAAAAAAATCTAAACTTGGCCTATTGTTGTTTACTTACAATATGTGTTACTTTAAAAATTAAATTACATTTTTTTAATATTTATCGTTAAAAAAATATATACCTGCCGACATTCGGACTGCCAAACAATCCTGACTCTCTGTTGGTAACCAGGCTGTGCTGTAGAGGCTCGTGCCTCATGAGGAGAAATGGAAACAAATGAACGTAGCTCACATATTGAAACTCAGTGAACATACAGTGATAAAAATTCATGTGGAGTTCTATATTTTTAACATATGATACAGTACAGTCAAGCAAAATCACACGACCAATAAGAGTGCTGAATACCATCACGATTGAAAATGTGACACTAATTTCATGACAGTTCAATAAACAAGAAATGAATATTAAGTTGCTTACATTTTAGACACAAATTTTAGACACATTTTATTGATGAAACGAATCGTTTGAATAAATGTCTCAATGACTCACTCATTCAAGACGGTCACCTGCCGTCACCTACTGGTGGTTTAGTTTCGTGTTTTAAAGTATCATTCTTTCAAATATTTCATATTTGTATATCCAAAAAATATTTAAAACAATCTTAAATAATAGCATTATTTAATGCAGTTGTAATTTTTCAGTGTAAATTATTTAATTTGATTGGTAAGAGCCATAGTGTCTAGTTTCTAATTTGATTGATCAAATTTAAGAATTTAAAATGAAAGAATAAGCATATTTAAAACGAACAGGGGAAAATGCCCTTTTAAAAGATTAAAATATCATAAATATGCAAATTTAAACGTGTCAAAGCTGACTGGACACAGATGAGAATATTACTTCAGAATAAATTATAGCCTTTTTCCTACAACACACACATAAAAAAGTGATTGACCAATTTGCTTGTTAGAAGGACAATCACATGAAAAGGCTTAATGTCGAGCCATGAGTTATAATTTATTTAGTATTTTATTATGGTTATTATTATGTGGCAAGCCTGAGTATAGTTTTCCACATCAATCCAGTCTATTCTGTAAAGTTAGTGATATGCAAAGTCTGTATTTTTGTGTTTGTTTGTTTGTTTGTTTGTTTGTTTTCTGCACATTAATCTGACAATAAATATGGCACACCCAGTTTTTCTTATCCACACCCAGGGACTCTTTTCTGTCAACACTAGTGAATGTTGGTAACCAGAAAGTTGAAGGCACAAGCACTGATTTCGATAAGTAGGAAAAAAATACTATGGAAGTCAATGGGTGCTGTCATGTCTGGTTGCCAACATTCTTTAAAAAAAAAAAAATGTTTGTGTGTTCAGCAGAAGAAAGAAAATCATACAGGTTTGGAACAACGAGGGTGAGTAAATGATGGCAACCTTTTCATTTAATAGCCGTATTTAAGACGCTTTCATGCAACAGCTTGCATAGGCCTACCGTATTCGAGCTGCGGTATATCCATGTTAACTCTAACGCCTGTAACCTATGAGTAAGGTGCTTAAAGATGGCGTCAGTCTTTCACAACACAGGAAAGTCTTATTTAATCGACTCGACGTAATTACCGGGCGAACAGCGATTTAGAAAGGTAAAAAAAGAAAAGAAAAAGAAAAGCTGAGTCGATTGTGGGCAGAATATTTGACGCAAACAGGCCACGAAACAAATGAATCAGCTGAGGTAAAAGACCGCGACTGTAGCCTGATATAAAATCTTATACAGTTATTCGTCTTTTGTAAGCCACGTGAAAATAGCCGGTATAGTCACAATGCGCTTGAGTTAGATTAGGTTTGGTCACTCAGGTCATTATACAGTTTATTATCTCTTTAATAAAAGGTGTGTGTGTGTGTGTGTAGCACTTAAAACAGTAGGCCCTACTGACCATGTTCTGGAGCTGTAACGTTAACGTTAGTTGTTTAATCGTAATCGAACCGTTTGTATGACTAGGCCTACTTAGATTTATTTTAATTTATGGTTGCATATGTGCTAGCCTATATAGTATGTTCTTCAAATGAATGTTTAGTGAACAATTTTTATAAAGAAAACGTAACATTAAGCAGAAAATATTAGGCTACAATTTAGCAAATATTTATATTATTTAGGCTATATAGCCTATAGCATTTTATTTAGGCTTATAAAAAAATTCACTTACTAAAAATAAGAGCTGAAGACATTAGGTTCATAACCCTTTTCGCAGATGATATTGATAAATTATCACGTTTATCATTTTGTCTGCTCCATGACTTTTATTGAGCTATAGAGAAAGATAACAATAATAGCCTTAATCAATTTGTTATAACTTCCCGCACGTCATTTTAATTGCGCTCAGTCATCAGTTTTTATAAGTCATAATTCTACCGCCCACTGACTCCTTCAATCTCCTTCCAAATGGTTTGTATCCACATGTTTTTGGGCATATACCAATGTACTCCATATGGTGGCAGTATAACATACTGAAAAGCATTTCAATTATAGGCCAACACCTTTGATTACTCATCATCATTCCTGTATGGTGCCTCCAAAAAGTATTTAGACAATTAAGCAATTTAGCAACTCTTACATTTTTTATCGTTTTCCATTGCATTCATTGACTTTGTCAGAACTAAATTCTAATGTTAGCTTGATTTGTTACGTCATTGTATATAAGTATAGTATTATTCTATAGTTTCTATAAATCATTATTCTATAAATCATTTACCGGTAGTTCAAATTATTTATTGCTGTCTTATAAACAAGGTCATGTTTACATTTATTTTGGAATTTAATTCATGTACACTCACTGTACAGTACAATATGTTTCCTGTACATCATAATGATACTTTTTTACTTAGTTATAAAGTTGCAAATTAAGCAAAAGGGTCGTTGCTTCTAAAGAGGTTGTTAATGCCTTCACACATCTAATTTTAATAATTTCCTGATGTACTGTTGGTGTATTCTTCCATTACTCCTTAACAAACTCTCTCTCTCTCTCTCTCTCTCTCTCTCTCTCTCTCTCTATCTCTCTCTCTCTCTCTCTCATAGATGTCGGTGGTCACCAAAGGGAACTCAAGGGTTTGGTCTTATTTGTACACACACCCTCATGAACACATGCTCATTGAAGATAATTGTCATTATTCACCTTTGTACTTACTCCAATTGGGGACAAAGCTGCTACATTTTTAATCACTGAAATTAGAGTGTGTCAGTGTCCAGCTTTTAAGTAGTTCTTAGATGCCAGGTAACACCAGTTCTTGGCGCTGACCTGGTCACTTCTATGGTTACAACCTTACATCAATATTTTTAATTACTCCTGTGCGAGTGCTCCAGTGACACTTTGATTGTTAGTGATTATGTATGAAATATTCAACTGCTAATTAGTAACCTATAAATCAGCAAGTCATTACTTTTCAGTCCTCAACAGGTTGTGTATCGTATCATTGAAAGTGAATTAAATGAGGAATAATTATTGCTATCTCGACTTATTAAATACTCTTGATGATATTTATCACATTTAAAAAGTACCACAGTATTATTACATTATTACAGTATTTTTTTTACTATGTACCATGGTATTCTGTTCCATGGTACTGCCACACTACTTATTGTTATGGTTTTTCTAACAGAGGTGCATGAAAGTAAATTGTTGCATTATATTTAACTATATTATTAAAAAATATATATATATTTTAATTAAAACACATGCATTTATATTCTCTACATCTTGATGCAAAAAAAAAAAAAATGTTCAAGCAAAAAGATAAATTAGATTTTATTTTCTAAACATCCTCCCCCTCCTTTGAAATGGCATGGCTGACCAAAATCAAAGATCGACATCAACTTTGGCCCATTGGTAAAAAAAAAATGTTTTGTTTGTTTTGTTTGTGCACTTAACGATTATTAAGGCTAATTGTATTTTTTAACAATTTTAACCAAATTTTAATTTTATGCTATTTTCTTCAAATGTTGAGAGAGTGTAGCGCAATCACACTTTCATTCATGCCTGCATTCACCACCATAAATTTGTGTGTGTGTGTGTGTCTGACAGTGTGACAGTGTGTGTGCAAGCTTGTGTAGTAACAGGCCTCTGTGCTTACATTATTTATGCTGGAATGAGACCCAAGCTTAAGTTACACCAAGGCAAGTAGAGCTGACAAATTAAGGTTCCTTCTACAGCGCTGGAACAGAACTAAAAACCTGACGCACATCCTCTCACTTACACAGACACACAGTCTGAGTCACTCATGGATGGCATATCATAGTTGATGACTTGCATGTGCTGGAATTATTTGTTTGTTCTTTTGCTGAGAAGTACAGGTAGGTGTGCCTCTAGTATCTTGATGATCAACATAAGAAGAGAAGAGGAGTGTCTAAGTGTGTGTAAGGTTATAGAAACATACAAACGTACCTCAACAGAGGATCTCTATATTAGAACGTCTGCTAGAAAGATACATTTTCTAGACCACGTCTGGTACTGTGGCGTGTGGAACCATGTGAACAGAGATTTATATGCTCTCTGTGTTGAATTCATCTATGACAGTACTGAGAAGAGACAAAGTGAACTCACCTACAGGTAAGACAATTTTCTTGCTTTTAATATCATCTTAAATACGGTGAATTTATAAAAGATAATGTATGTGGTAATTATAAGATAATTATAAGAAGTGTGTATGAAGATCTTATATTGATTGATGTTGGTTTTGTAAACAAAAGAATTTATTGTAGTGTCATTTTTCAGTCTTTAAATGTAATTTGTACAAAGCAGTTTTAAAATGTTATTTTTGTTTGTGTGTTTGTTTGTTTGTTTGTTTGTTTTTTCATGAACATTCTGTTTAATCATATTTTTATTTGTCATTTGGCAGAAAGGCAGTAGACTAGCATGGTTTTAAAAGGATAAAATGCCAGCCAAAAAAGACTCAAAATCAGCAGCCAAGAAAGGAGGAAAACCCGAGCCAGAAAAAAGCAAACCAAAGGAAGAAGAAAAGAAAGGAAAAGATGACAAAAAAGGAGCAAAAGATGACAAAAAGGGTGGAAAAGATGACAAGAAGGCAGGAAAGGATGATAAGAAGAAAGGAAAGGAAGAACCACCCAAGGGAAAAGGGAAAGATGATGGTAAGAAGGGAAAGGATAAAGGCAAGGGAAAGAAAGAGGTTATTGAATCTGATGAGGGCTCAGATGATGAGTTGATGGATGAAGATTTTAGCGAGGAGGATGAGGATGAAGAGTCAGATGGAGGCAAAAAAAAGCGTGGTGGTGGAAAAGATGCTAAAGGTAAAACTGCAAAGGGAAAGTCCAAATCAAGACAGCCTGATTCTGATGAAGATGAGGATGATGAGGATGATGATGAAGATGAGGAGGAAAGTGAAGAGGAGGATAGGAAAGGAAAGAAAAAATCTAAAGATCATCATAAATCTAAAGCAGAGGACGATGCAAAGAAGAAGAAAGCAAAAAAGAAGGAAGTGTCGCCACCTGAGCCACCACCTGAAGAGAAAAAGAAAAGAGGACTCAAAAATACCTCAAAACTCTTTATGAGGTTCTCTGGATTTAAGAAGAGAAAGAGCTCAAAGAAGCGACTTAAGAGCACTTCCAAGCTGTTTCTTGGACTTGGCAAAAGGAAGAATCGTTTGCTTAAGAAAAAAAGGAGAAAATCTCTCTTGAGAAATGCTCCAAAGTTCATGATGCGTTTCAAAAACAGCAAAAAGAAGAAAAAAGAGAAGGAAAAAAAAGAGCCATCAGGGCCAAAGCCAACCTATATGCTTATTAAATTAGGTGGCAATTCTAACACAGCGGAGAAGAAAACAGGATTTTTTAAAGGGCTTTTTGGGAAAAAGGAAGCAGGGGATGGGACGGGTTTTAAATCTAGGGGTCAATTATTAGGTAAGATTGCTGGGGCAACAAACTGGCTCACCAAGAGGTTCCTCTCAATTAAGGGGCGTCAGAGTGGAAGGGGTGATGCATTTGGCCGGAAAAACAACAAAAAATATAAATTTTCTGCTGACAGTCACCAAGCTAGCATCCGAGCTCCTCAAGGGTATCAAAATTATGGATATGAACATGACACTGGAGGATATGATTATAATAACCAGAGCAGGGTGGATAGGGGTGCATTTCACAGACAGTCAGTCCAGAGGCATTCTAAAAGGTATAGTGAACAGTACGCCCAAATGCAGGGACACTCTTCGTTTCCACAGCAATACACTCAATATGCGGAACCAAATAACTATTATGACATGGAATCACATGATCAAGGCTATTATGAGATGCAGGATGGATACTACAACCCTCACACAGCCATGCAGGATGACAGCGAATTTTATGATGATGGTATGTACTACAATGACCTCTATGAAGTGCAGGATCTGATGGGCAATTATCCACAGGAAATGGGCTACTATAGTCAACAGCATCCACAGGATCCATATTTCGATGATGACATTGAGTACTATGATGATAGTCAGTATCCAATGGGAAACAGTTATGATCAATATGGGAATGAAATGGATATGTATTCCCAGGCTCATTTAGGATATTATGATGACCTTCAGGGCTTCTATGCTGACCCATATGAAGTTGAAATATCTGGTGATCCATATATGGATGCTTATGAGGATTATGGGGATCCTTTTTTTCAGGATTATCAAGTTAACTACAGTGAATCAGATGTTGATCCATATCTGCAATCTTCCTACAATATGTATGATCCATATAGTTATCCGATGCAAGATATTATGGAAGGTGAAGAAGCTTATGGAATGTATGGTGAGAAGTATGGACATTTTTCTATGGAGTCTATGCCCCTTCCTGGAGACATGGAGTTCAGAGTCCCAAGACCCCAGGTTAAGATTTTTGGTAAGGAAAGAATGGATGTTGAGCTTCCTCCTTTGCCTCCACAATATGATTTTGAAGAAATGTCAGACATACAGTATGAAAATTATGCATATATGCCTGGAGGCTCAATGAATGATGGTTTTTCACAGGCAATGCATCCACAAGAAATGTTTCATCCGCAAGAAATGTTTCATCCGCAAGAAATGTTTCATCCGCAAGAAATGTTTCATCAGCAAGAAATGTTTCATCAGCAAGAAATGTTTCATCCCACAATGCCTCAAGTGCCCACACCAACAGCCATGTTAATTAAGCAAGCAAATAATCCCCAGGGATTTGTTAACCAACATATGCCACATATGGCTCAAGTTGGTGGTTTTCCACCATCTCCCACACCAAGCAGGAGGTCAGTAGCAGGGATGGCCTCCCCTGTGTATAAGCCTATGTCACCCATGGTCACCATGGATCCCATGGCAAGTTTTGGAGAGCCGGTAATGGAAGCTAGACGTTCCCCTGTACCTATACGTAGGCCAAGCCCCCATGCCTCCCCACAGCTATCCATGCATCCGGTTGGTCCACTCCCTATGAGAAGAAGCCCATCCCCACAGCCCTCTGTGCGTGGTATTGGAGGCATGGGAGCACCTCCATCGCCAAGACTAGCCAGAGGTGTGCCCTCTCCAATAAGTCATGGTCAACACCCTCCATCACCAATTGGACGCAAAATGAGCCAACCTGTTTCTCCAGCACTTTCTAGACGTTTACCGCCTCAGGCTCCATTTAGAGAAGGGCCATCCACTTCACCAACATTCCCTAGACGTTTACAGTCTCAGGCTCCATTTAGAGAAGGTCCACCTGCTTCACCAACAGTCCGAAGACATTTGCAGCCTCAGGCATCCTTTAGAGAGGCACCACCCTCTCCCCGGCCAATGCCTGACCGTATGACCTCACGGGCTCCATCTCTCTATACCAGTCCTCCAGCTTCCCCTCGTGCATCTATTCGGAGGAGAAGCCCACCGCAGTCCCCTCGTGCCTCAATTAGGAGACCTAGTCCACCCTCTTCACCCTCACAAGTTCATCGTCCATTTGGTGCCAAGAAATTTCAAGCCTCTCCATCTCCACTTAGACGGATGAGTCCTCCTCCTTCCCCTCAGATGGGTATGCGAACCATGGCCAGTGTTCAGCCGAGGGATCTTCATAGACCAAAGTCACCATTAATGGCACAAAGAGCATCACCTACTCCCTCTCGGAGAAGTTTTATTGTGGAACCAGACTCCCAGCAACCACAAGTGCAAGGTAGATCCCCCTCTCCCACCCTCTCCCGCAGGTCCACTCGCCTTATGAAGGATTCTCCACCTTTTGGATCCCCTGGAGGTCGACTGCGAGGAAGGGGACGTCCAAATATTCCCATGGGAGCTGTGAAACCATATCCTGGCAGAGGGGGTCATTCTGGAACTCCAACACAAAATGTACGGCCATTTAGACCATCCATACGTAGTAACAGGTCCATGATGCCACAGGACTTCACAGCCTCTCCACAACTCTCAGGTCAACATAGAATGGGCATAAGGGAACAAAGTCGTTTCAATCCTCCAGGAACACCCAATGCAATGAGAAACCCACAAAGACCCATTGGTCGTGGTCGTCCACTCATGGCCAGACAGTCACTTAGGCGTGCACCTGGCATGATGCCCCCTTCACCACAGCTTTCTCAAAAACACATGCCCCCTCCATCTCCCCAGCCTTCCATAAGACATCTCTCCAGACCAGCCTCTCCTCATCCATCTATCATACATGGTTCCCCATTACCAACACGGTCCAATTCCCCTAGGGCTTTGCCTACTTCTGTTCTTTCTGGTCCTCCAATATATGATCCTTCATTTACATCTCCTTTACATTTTGTTGCAGAGCCGATCCCTGTAGAATATGATCAGGTTAGAGGTGTACCTCATTCACCAATGCTTACAAGTGCCCTCCAAAATCAAAGGGTCCATAATGCAACCTATACTTCACCGTTCCAACAGCCTATGTCACCTTATGCTCCTGAGATCATTAATGTTCCACAGTTTCCGGGTCAACCACCTTCACCAGTTTCCTCCTTTGCCCTGCAAAACCCTGACCTAAGCCATGCTGATCATTTCTCCCAATTACAACCAGTACAATCACCATATTCTCCTGAAATGGTTGTACTGGATCAACATAGAGCAGAGATGGCATCTCCTCTTTTGTCGAATGCCTTACAAAATACTCATCTCAGGGAAGCTTCCTACATGTCGCCCTTGCAAAGACCAGGTTCACCTTATGCTCCTGAAGTGGCTCAGTTTGGTGAGATCCCTGAACAACCGTCCTTTTCTTCCCCATATGTTCCTCAAATGGAAGCATTTCAACAAGTTCCAGGTCAGACAGCATCACCTTTGCTGTCCAATGCAATTCACAATCCACAACTTCACAATGCATCATACAGATCATCCTTTCAGATGCCACATTCACCCTATACTCAGGTAGAGACAGGCTATGATTACATTGAAGATCCAGGTGCTGCCCCCATTCTCTCTAATGCTCTTCAAAATACAAATGTCCGCAATGCTTCTTACCGAACACCTTTACGTCGCAGGGGATCCCGTCTTCCCCCTGGCTATGGTCCAAGAGGATCTCCAGTTCTTTCAACAGCTTTGCAGAACCAAAATGTTCGTCAAGCTTCCTACAGAGCACCTGTTCAGGGAATGGTCTCCCCTTATGCACCTGTGGCAGGGCATAGGCAGGACCCTAGGAAATCTCCTTTTCTGTCTGATGCATTGCACAACCCCCAACTTCGAGGTGCCACTTACCAATTGCCTGATGGGACATTAGTATATGGTACTAATCCTGCTGGGTCCGTAATAGGCATGGACCCCCGACAGCAACAGTCTTTCTCGCCTAATCTCTCAAATGCTTTGCAGAACCGAAACATAAGAAATGCTTCTTATAGACTTCCAGATGGAACAATAATGTACCCAGAATCTCATTTACAGCAACCGTCTTCTCCAAACCTGTCTAATGCTTTGCAGAATCCAAATCTGAAGAATGCAACTTATAGACTTCCAGATGGAACTCTTGTAACTGCAGGACAACAACAGCAAACCTCACCAAACCTGTCACGTGCACTTCAGAATCAGAATATTAGGAAGGCATCATATAGACTGCCAGATGGGACAATAATAATGACTGATCAGCCAGTGGAACCAACATCTCCAAATCTATCCAATGCTCTCCAAAACCGAAACATTAGAAATGCAACTTACAGATTGCCAGACGGCACATTAATAACAACAGACTATGGACAATCCAAACCTACTTCTCCAAATTTATCAGCGGCACTTCAGAACCAACAAATGAAAAATGCTAGCTATCGTTTACCTGATGGGTCAATTATAAGTGGACCAGGTTATGAAGTTAAGTCTCCAAATTTGGCTAGCGCGCTTCGGAATCAGGATGTCCGTAATGCTACCTACAGGTTACCTGATGGCTCCATAATAAGTGCTGATGCAAGTTATAAAACTACATCCCCAAATTTGTTCTCTGCCCTGAGAAATGAGGATATGAGGAATGTCTCCTATAGGCTTCCAGATGGATCTATTATTTCACAAGCTTTATATAAACCAAGTAGCCCAAACATTTCAAATGCCTTGCAGAATGAAAACATTCGCATGGCCGCTTACCAGCTACCAGATGGATCTGTTATTTCTGCAGATCCCCGAAGACATAAAACCGGTCCAGATCTATCAAAGGCACTTCTAAATCAAAACCTTCGCAATGCCACATACAGATTACCTGATGGATCCTCCCTGACTCAAGGATTTGCTGTCCCCACTTCACCACATTTAATGGATGCTCTAAAGAATCCTAACTTGAAGAAAGCCTCTTACCAACTACCTTCAGGGATCTCCAACTATATGATATCCTCTGGGCAGGTGATTATTGGGCCAGATGGTCGTTATGCTGTGGTTCCACCACAGCGGAAAGGTCCAGGTCCAGAAGAGCACTGGGCTCAAAATGCCAGAGAGGGGGAAACTGCAGAGGACCTGTGGGCTGCAGAAAAAGTCTTGCCTCATGATACAGTACAGAACCTCATCAAATGGTCTATGAATCGTGATGAGAAAATGGAATTCCTTACCCCTCCACCTGGTGGTCTTAGGCCAGGGGAAACAGAGCTGCAATGGGTACCAGATCGGGAAGGGGAGCCAAAAGGACAGTGGTATGACAAGGTAAATCCCTTTGGACAAAATACCAACCTTAAATGTTGACTTATTTAACTAATGGTAATAGAAGTTACCAAATGCATTGTATTTTCTCTACCCCAGAGACACTAACTCTATATCATGCTTTCATTTTCTTCTCTTCTCTTGGTCAAATTCTGCTATTGTAAATATTCATTTGTAAGCAGATAAATATAGGATAACTTTGAGAGATGCCTCTCTTCAACTGGAATGCAAAAGTGAATTCATGATTATGCTTGTGTATCATACTATTCGCTAGAACTTATATATCTGAATGTTTATATTAAGAAGGAATTATAAATAAGCAGATTGTTAAATTTGACTATTAATGTTGTCAATTAGACAGCAATGAAGTTGTCAGATCTTACAAGTCTATTAGGCGTTGAGCCTTAACAAAAGGTCCAGCCAAGCTCACCTATCTTCATCAGGTTTAGGCTGCAGTCCGCAGCTACATTGTATGTCAGATGAGATTTACAAGGCTGATTATAACTCCTCTTAGGTTACCTTGCTGACCAGTGATAATCATTTATGCATTATTGTAGTGCAGGCTCTAGAAAAGACAACTTGACCTAATTCATCAGAGAAGATATTCTCTAATGTAATTTAATGAATGACTTCTCAAATTTCTTTGAATGTTCTCAGATTGCATTTTTTGTTGTTGTTGCTGAGCACAAGTTGTATTTCTCAAACAGATGTATTCTATAAGGAGCTTGCCTACTGTCAGCTACAGAGCGAAAAGGGAAGGGGATGGAGTTGAGGACATGACACAAATGGAGTATGTCAGCATTAATATACATAGTAATGTATGTGTAGAGTTGATCATTAGAATCAAAATAAATAATTATTCCTCCATTTCTTGCAGAGAGCTTTCTGAGGCAGCGGTATTGATAAACCTGAAGACTCGCTTTGATCAAGAGCTTATCTATGTGAGTCTTGCATTCATATCCCAGTAAGCATACATCACCAAAATGTCTCCTAGTTCTAATTACTTTGTACAAACATATAATAAATATATTTATTTATTTAAGTATCCACATACAATCTAAATTATAAACAACTGCTGAAGGATGTTCTATGCTCTAAAAATGCTTCCAGATAAATATCCCTTTCTCAACAGAAGCACTTAATGCTACGCCATAATCTTACGTTACAGAAAATACTTCACTGGACAGGCCACTAAGCAGAATAACTTTGACTTAATTTTGAAATGAAATGTTTGATTATATGTTTTTCTCAATACTGTGAATAGACCTTTAGCACTCTTATTCAAATGTCTTGTGAACCCAACTACATTATGAATTTCCTTTGTCTTCTAAGCAGACTTACATTGGAAGTATTCTGGTATCTGTGAATCCATACCAGCTATTTAACATCTATGGCACAGACATGGTTCTGCAGTACGAGGGCCATGGCTTGGGAGATAACCCACCGTGAGTCACAACAACACTATCATAACTATATTCTCAATACATTTTCTTATTTCTTAACTCCTGGTAGAAGCTTGCCCAGTTTGGCAGATAAGATCACATGCTTTCATTCTCAGAACGAAATTACACAAGCTAGAAGAAAATGCAGACCCAGACATTAAAGGCATTTATAATGTTACAAAATATGTCTATTTCAAATAGATGTTTTCAACAATAATAAGAAGAAATGTTTCTTGAGCAGCATATTATAGAAAGATTTCTGAAGGATCATGTGACACTGAAGAATGGAGTAATGATGCTGAAAATTCAGCTTGGCCATCACAGCAATAAATTATATTTTAAAATAAATTCAAATAGAACCCAGTTATTTTAAATTGTAATAATATTTCAAAATTGAATTGTTTTTACTGTATTTTGGATTTAAGTTAATACAGCCTTGGTGATCATAAAATACTTGAATAAAAGTACAGTATCTTACTGACCCTAAACTTTTGAATGGTAATGTACATTAAAAGTCTGAGAAAGAAGGGGTGATAAAATTAAGATGAAGATTTTATCCTGCATCCATTTACAATACTTTGTGATTATTGTTACCTCCAAAAATTGACAGTATGTAGACCTACTCTTATACATGTTTGTTTTCAGTCATCTCTTTGCCATTGCAAACATTGCCTACACAACAATGATGGACATCAAGCGAAACCAGTGTATCATTATCAGGTCAGATGATAGCATGTGTGTGTCAATCGCAGAGAATGTAATAATACACTGATATGTTGTATCAGTGAAATGCTTGTATTGTAGTGGGGAAAGTGGTTCTGGAAAGACAGAGGCGACCAAACTGGTTCTGAGGTACCTCACTGCTATTCACCATAAGAGGAACATTACACAACAGGTACGTGTGTAGGATTATATAGTACACACTGAATTTTCTTAATAGACAATGATCCCCCGTGTACACGTCTGTACGCTTGCTGTGATTTCGCCAGGTAGGATATTTTATTGGATCTACAACCTTGTTAGCCCTGGAACAACATTTTTAGGGATAAGGAGAGGGATGGAGTTGGGTCTTGGACAATATTTGTGTTTACCTATAGTTTCATTTCCTTCTGATTTTAAGGGTAGTTAATGGTTTGAATTATTTACAAGATTAGGGATGGTTATGGCTGTTAATGTTAACTCACTTTGTTAAAACTGATGTTGTTAAAACTTTTCATTAATTGAAATAAATCTGAAATAAAATAACATATGAATATTACAGGAAAATCTTAAACTTAAAATTTTTGAAATTTACAAAAAATGACTAACAAAAATACATAAAATCTAAATGGAAATATTTTTATATATATTTAAAATATATATATGAATAAAACTGATTAAAATGAGTGAATGAAAAATTAATGAACAAAATTGGCAAAATGAAAAAATAAATTCTATAAAGGTATTTAAATAATACTACAATAACACTGTTAGTGATAGGGTATCTTTGGTAGATATGTTGTTCCAGGTCCAACAAAAGATGTTGATCCAGGAACAAGTCCTACTTCGCAAAATCATAGGCAGCAAGTGTATTATAGAGTACATTTCTGGAACCACAAAATTTTGTTTGAATCCATGCATATGATGTATTCAGTGTTTGTTAATGAATGTATAATCTGTCTTTTTGTTTTTCTATTTAATGCTTTCCTCTATACAGATTGAGGTAAATCTGTGAAATTTATGTTTTTGCTGATAGCCTAATAACTCTAACCTAGTAAACATTGCTGCATACATCTGAGTAAGCTTTAGTTTCTTAATACCAGATTCTAGAGGCAGCTCCTCTTTTAGAGTCGTTTGGGAATGCTAAGACGGTCCGAAATGATAACTCCAGTCGCTTTGGGAAATTTGTGGAGGTCTTTTTGGAGGAGTGAGTATTTTTTTATTATATATATATATATTGTACATTACTTCTGTTCTGAAGAGTGAAAAACACTTTCAAGCTATGTTAAATAGACTGTTTGAATGTTACATTGTGTAACTCTTTAATGTCTCTTAAGCCTGAAATTGTTGCTTGAGAGGCGACACTGTAAGGGATAGACCTGTACTGCCTGACCTTGTGTGAAAGTAGGACAGTAAGGTTGCTATTTTACCTCTGAATGCTAAGTGAGGAAGAGAGATGGAAAGAGAATTGAGAAGGTACAGGTAGGGCCAAAGATAGTTCATACACAAGACCAATCTGTGTGTATTGTTGTCCGTATCAGAGGGGTGATCAGTGGTGCCATAACCTCGCAGTATCTACTGGAGAAGTCCAGGATCGTTTTTCAGGTTGGTTGTTTCTTTTTCTTTTAACTTGGAAAAGGCTAAAAGAGCCCTGTATTTATCACTGACATTTGGGACTTTATCTGAACTGTGTCTGTGTGTGTGTGCAGGCCAAAGATGAGAGAAACTACCACATCTTTTATGAGTTGCTGGCTGGACTTCCTACTCACATGAAACGGGCCTTCTACCTACAGGAGGCTGAAACTTATTACTACCTGAACCAGGTACATGCAGACATATACAAATCCAAGTTCCCAAGGCATACTGAAAAAATAAGTAGACAAATATCGGCAAATTAATAGGCAAATCATTTAGATGATATTAAAAGGTAATTGTTTCTTTTGAAGGATTTCAGCTTGCACTACTGTTCAGAAATTTGGTAAGCTTCTCTTATGCTCACCAAGGCTGCATTTATTTGATCAAAAATACAGTACAATTATGATTACAATTTAAAATAACTTCAATTGAACTACAATTTAATAATTTCTCTAGTCACACGATCCTTCAGAAATCATTCTAATATGCTGATTTGCTGCTCAGGAAACATTTCTTATCACTGTTGAAAACAGTTGTGCTGCTTAATATTTAAACTTTGATGAATAGAAAGTTCAAAAGAACAGCAATTTTTTTTAATAGAAACAATATAAATTTACTGTCACTTCAAATGAATGTGGCCTTTTTGATTAAAAAAAAAAAAGTTCTTTCAAAAACAATTCTTACTGACCCCAAACTATTTAACAGTAGTGTATATTTCTGGTATAATTTAAGAATATCATATTATTATATTTTATTAATATCATTATTATCTAGATCACATTTGCAAAATCAAGTGCTTCTCTAAGGTACTGTATAATTATGTAATGTTGATGTCATTTATCATGGTTCATGTTAGGGTGGTAACTGTGAGATCATTGGGAAAGATGATGGGGAGGACTTCAGGAGGCTACAGAGTGCCATGGAAATTCTCCACTTCAGTCCTGAAGACCAGAGCAGCATATTCAGAGTGCTGTCGTCCATACTGCACCTGGGCAATGTCTTTTTCCATAGAGTAGAGGTATTGACTGTGCAAATTAACATTTGAAAATTTCCTTTCACTTTTGTTTGCACACCAAGCCTATAATAATACAAAATGCACGATTTTAAGAATTTCACTGTGTCCCAGCTCTTCCCATTTGTCACACAACAAGATGAAATATTTGACCTTGTAAATAGCAGTTTTCTTGATTGTACTTTTATGTAACTATAGCAAACGTATATATGGACAATGTAAAGAGTCTTGTGGACAATGTGTTTTGGGTTCTCGGTCTCAGACAGAAGTGCAGGAGACAGCTAGTGTGGTGAGCACTCAGGAGATTCGTGCAGTAGCCGATCTGTTGCAGATTTCTCCAGAGGGTCTGCAGAAAGCCATCACCTTCAAAGTGACGGTACATACACGTTTACATAAACAAAAATCCATAATGTGCTCTGAAAAACAGCATGTACACTGTTAGATCTGTGTTTCCAGGAAGAACCTTTAACATCCATGGAATCTTTCCATTGCCCAAAAGGTTCTTAAAATGTTCTTCACACAAAAAAAAAAAAAAAAACGGTTCTTTTAAGAACTGTTCACTGGAAGGTTCTTTGGGGAACTGAAAATTGAACTTTTATTTTTAAGTCTAGTATTTTTGGCCACTTTCATTTTTAAACATATTGATTTCATGGGGAAGCCAGAATTAGACTCACATCGCCCATAGATCCTACATTTTCATATTTTCTGACACGTTTGCGAACACCTGGGGCAGAAATAAAGAGAAAAAGAAACATTGTAATGACATGTAAGCAGGTTGCTGTTAATGAGTTCCAGTAACCTAATTTAATTATCCTGAGTTCAGCTCTATGGAAACCACAGTAATCTAATCAAGGGTTGCTCAGGGCTTGAGTAATCTTAACACCTAATAGCTTGTTCACTGCCAGGTTAGCTTGACATTACATCATACAAAGATCAATGAAGGTTAACGAGGACAGACGAGACAACATCAGGTCAGTTGTATTTCTATAGCATTGTCAGACCTGCAATCTCACAAGAGCTGAAAAAGTTGACATGTTTATGAATTAAATGGGGAAATATTCCCCCATAAGAAAACTTTTGTGATTTTAACATGTAAACGAAGCATTCTTGTGCACCCTGAGAGCTACATAAAGGGAAAAGACAACTTTTGCTTCAAGTAAAAAAAAAACATGGGCTAGAGTCTAGACATTGACACAAATTTCACAATTCAATTCGATTCACAAGCTTTTGATTCGATTTCTATTATTTTTGGCCCTATCAGGTGCAGTCCAGGCAAATTTCCTCAAAGAAAAAAATATGTCTTTCAACTAATGCTGTAAACTATACGGTATGGTTATTCAGAATACCAGAATAAAAATAAATACATTAATACCCTCAATAAGCACATTTCGCCCCTAATGCAAATTTTAATTGTATAATAATGATACGCCATGGTAGTATTTGTTGTACTACCTTTAATTTAGGCAGATTTTTTTTACACAAAAAAATCAGGAATAAATAATTTTTTATTCAAATCATTTTTATTCTGGTATGTAAAAAAAAAAAAAAAAGCAAGACGGTATAATAGTAATGAATAAAATGGATTAATAGTAATGAAAAAAAAACAAATGTACAGTAATTGGAATTTTAAAAACACTACAAAGTACTATATCTGGATGCATGAAAATTATCAGTTTTCATAGACAAAAAAAAATTATATATATATATATAATATGTTTTTTTGGGGGGGGGGGGGGGGGGGGGGGGGTTGTTGAAATTCACCCAAACACATAACACACATTTTTAACATGCTCTAAGCATTTTTTATGTTAGCTTTATTCAAACAGAGGTGTTACATGAATACAGTGTGATTTGTTAGTGTGTTTGTGGTTTGTGTCATGTTGCTCATTTAATAAGTAAAGCTCTGCTATCCAGAGCTCACGGGTTTGTGTTTACACCACTTACTTAGATCAGCTGTCACATAACACTGTCTCAATTGCACACGCTCACTGTGACAGTACAAGTGACATAGCGTGTGTGTGTGTGTGTCTGTCTGTCTGTGTCAGACTAGCTTTTTTGCTTTCTCTGACTTATTAAATGATTTTTTACATATACAGTAACTAAACAGTGTGTTATATGGTTTTGCCACAGGAGGCTATGAGAGAGAAGATATACACTCCCCTCTCAGTAGAAAGTGCTATGGATGCCAGGTACTCATTATGAGACATTTTCTAGTTATCTGCAATAGCTTGATTTTTCATTGCATTTTAAGTATGTATTTTTATTTCTCAATCGCAGAGATGCAGTTGCCAAGATCCTTTATTCTTTGCTCTTTCAATGGCTGACAGAACGTATCAATGGACGGGTCTACCCCAGGAATGAGGCGCTGTCCATATCTTTACTGGATATATACGGGTTTGAGGTATACACTGACACTCCCATGCACTTTCACTAACACAGAAGCTAATTCTATATTAGATACATTTTTACATAAAGGGTCGAATGTGCCGTTTTTATCATTTTTAAGGAATTTACCATTTAAATTGCATATATATCCATGTCATCTTGGTCTGTATTGTCCAGAGCTTGATGTTCAACAGCTTTGAGCAGCTCTGTATCAACTATGCCAATGAGACACTGCAGTTCTTCTTCAACAAAATTATTTTCAAACTGGAGCAGGTGAGAACTATTGTGTACACCATCATTTAGAAGTTTGGGGTCATATAATGTTTTTGAAAGTCTTATGTGCTCACCAAGGCTGCATTTATTTGATATAATACAGTAAAAACAGAAATAGCTGTTTTCTACCTAATATAGTTTGAAAAGTAATTTATCCCTGTGATGGCAAAGCTGAATTTTCAGTCTTTAGAGTTACATGGTCCTTCAGAAATCATTGTTATATGATGATTTGGTGCTGAAGAATCATTTCTTATTGATATCAATGATAAAAATGGTTGTGCTGCTTACATTCATTTTTAATTATTAATAATTATTTACTTATTTTTGTTTAGGATTCTATGATAAATAGAATGTTCAAAAGAACAGCATTTAATCTATTCATAAATCTGTCCGTTTTGATCAGTTTAATGTATCAGTTCTGAATAAAAGTATTAATTTCTTTAAAACAAAAATCTCACTGACCCCAAACTTTTGAACAGTAGTATATGTAGCAATTTTGATACTGTGATTTCTTTGAACTATTAATTCCAAAAATATAACAGCACACTCTCTTTCTGCGTGTTTCTGCAGGAAGAGTACATTCGAGAGCAAATCAACTGGAAAGAACTGATCTTCACTGACAATCAGGCATGCATAGACCTTATCGCTGCAAAGCCCCATGGGATACTCCGCATCCTGGATGATCAGAGCTGCTTTCCACAGGTTATACACTTGGTATTTCAATGTTGCATTGGGATAAATTAAGGAAACCTGGTATGTTAACACCACATGTTTTCAAATTTGTTGACAGGCCACTGACAACACCTTCCTTCAGAAGTGCCACTATCATCATGGAAACAACCCCATTTACTCCAAGCCAAAAATGCCACTGCCAGAGTTTACTGTCTATCACTATGCTGGCCGTGTGACTTACCAGGTAATAGAAATCACAAAATGCACAGGCAGTATTTTAATTAGACATTTACGGCATGCCAAAGCTTAGAGGTCATAGCTCTACTCTAATGCTTCTTGTAAATTTTAATGAATTTACCATTAGTAATGGATGTTTTAATGGTACCAGCCTGTCTAAAGAGAATCTCATACTGATTTTAGATCCATAAGTTTCTGGATAAGAACTTCGATCAGGTTCGGCAGGAAGTCTTGGATCTGTTTATGCAGAGCCAGAACCGAGTGAGTCCATGTGTCTCCATGCATGCATCTGTAGTGTGTGTTTTGTGTGTATGTGAAAGCATATCCTATTTTTCTTCTCTAAAATAATTTTAAAAAGAGACGATATGAATTAGAAGCCACAATTTCCTCTGCTTATGCATATGATTCTTTTCTTTTCTTTTTTTTTCTTTTTTTTTTGATGAATGTGAATGTATGTTTCTAATATACACATGTGGGTGTGTTTTGTAGATGGTGTCCAATCTCTTCATAAAGCATGCTGAGATGCTGAATCAGCAAAAAGGAGCAATGAACAGGAACAGCACAGTGACACGGAGATATCAGCCCTCTACTGTGGCCGCCAAGTTCCAGCAATCACTACAAGAGCTCCTTGACAAAATGGAGAGGTCTTATACACTCATAAACACAAAGAGATGTATAATATTACACATGCACATCAGCACATACCATTAATACCATATTAATACCATGACACACATACCACTTTGGTGGAATTTATTTAGTTATATCTCCTGTTCTTCCCACTTTTTTCAGGTGCAACCCATTTTTTGTGCGCTGCATAAAGCCAAATAATAACAAGGTATGGGCAGACATTAGGCGAGCATCGCTATCACTGTTTTATTAGGTATTAACAAACACCTAACCCTAACAATTTAACTTCACTGCAGCACCCACATTTCCTTACACTACTAATAATTAAGATTAATGTTATTGAACATTGTGAAATATTATCACAATTTAAAATAACTATTTTGCATTTTAATATATTTTAAAATCAGGTTTTTTTTCAGCATAACTCATTATTGATTTTATTAACAATAATTATAATAGTAATAATATCAATGTTGAATGTATAATATTTTTGTAATACTTTCATGGTTCTTTGATGAATACAAAGTTCAATGAACAGAATTTATACAGTCAAGCATTATACATGTCTTAACTGTCACTTTTGATAAATTTTAATGCATCTTTTCTGAATAAAAGTGCTACTTTTCTTTCTTACCCCAAACCTTTGAATTGTAGTGTATCACAGTTTCCCTAAAAATATTAAGCAGCACAACTGTTTTCAACATAGATACTAATAAGAAAATGTTTCTCAAGCAGCAAATCAGCATATTATAATAAATTCTGAAGGATCATGTGACACTGAAGGCTGGAGCAATGTTGCTGAAAATTCAGCCATCACAAGAATAAATTACATTTGAAAATGTATTACAATAGAAACATTTATTTTAATAATATTTCACAATATCATTGTTTTTACTGTATTTGATCAAATGACATTGTTTAATGTTAACAAAAAAAGAATCTTAGTGGTTAATGCAACTCAGAATGTTTGTGTATTTGAGTGTATTTTTGCTATTTTTGCTTACTCATATATTTTGTGTTACCACTCTAATGTGTATTTAAATTAAATGTATTTGTGTGTCCATTCAGGAACCTGGTATATTTGACCCTGAGTTGGTCGTGACTCAGCTCAGATATTCGGGAATCTGGGACACAATCCGCATCAGGAAGGAAGGCTATCCAGTCAGAGTGCCGTTCCATAAATTCTTAAACAGGTATCCTACTCAACAGCTGTTTGTCACTTATGGGTGCAGTGACATATGGTGTGTAATCTAGTCTAGTGCTATAAATAGACATACGTGTGCCAGTGTATAGAATACAGCTCTTATAATAAATTATCTCTGCCAATGTGTCCCCAGGTACAAAGCCCTGCTGGGAATGAAGAAGCCACCACCTCCAGATGGAGATAACTGTGTCATTATGTTAATGAAGCTCTGCCCAATCAACAAAGGAGATTATCAAGTGGGTGTGTCAAAGGTAAGCAGAATAATTAAACATTGCACTTGTAAAGATACCAAAATTTGTCTTTCTTAAAAAAACAGACAATTTTACGTTGTACAATGTTAGTTTTAATAGTGTGTTTTATTTTTAGATCTTTCTAAAGGAAGAAGTGAATCAGTTATTGGAGAGTAAACGTGATCGTATGAGGCATGTAGCTGCACTGACCCTTCAGCGTTACATACGAATGTATTTTGTCCGAAAGAATTTCCTCAAGTTCCGTTTGGACATGACAAATCTTCAGGCTCACTGCAAAGGCTACCTGGCCAGGTAAACTTCTACCTATCGCCTGTAACTTAACTTTAATGCCGTGTCATTTGTAATGTGATTTACAGCTAGAGAATCCAAATAGAGTCCAGGTCATAAAATGAAGTTCAGGGATTTGAACCCAACAGAGAAAACTTGTTAACACCAGCTTTTGGTTGCGTTTACACTGGAACATAAAAATCTGATTTTTTGCTCACATCTTACATGGATCAGATATCGTGTTTTTATGCCTCCATTCTGGGCCAAATCTACATTTAAACACATATATCCGATTCCCATTATAATTCCAAGACCCCACTAGGCGAGGGAAACAAATTTACCCATAAAGATTATTTCACTTCAGAATTCTAAATCTAACGAGAGCTACTGTTATTTTTATCTGTTCAGTCAAATATTTGTGCTGTGAACATCAATGACAGCTGTGACTTTTCCATGCTGGCAAGTTATCAAGGTATAAAAGAACCACCTGATATGAATATAATAAAACTTTATATATAGCCATTGAAAACCTGAGGATCAACCATGTCGCTGAAAGTGATCACCAATAGAATCGTTCTATAGTTGGGCGAGGATTAAAGTAAACACAGATATTGGATATGAGTAAAAAAAAATACATTTGGTCAAAATATCAGATCTGTGCATTAACCTTGCAGTGTAAATGCAGCCTTTGATTGTAGCTGCTTCAAGATTTCTAGCTGGTTAAAATTGGACATTAGCTGGCCTAAGCTATGTTTAGGTGCTTGATCACTTGGACAGATAACCAGCTAGTTCAATTAAATTCAGTTCACATTTATTCGTACTACGCTTTTCACAATACATCGTTTCAAAGCAGCTTTACAGAAAATCCATGTGTCTACATTACTTGAACACAGTCACCTCTGAAAACAGATCACTATAAATTGTAATATATTTCAGAAATGTACATAATACAAATCATGCAGTTAGCTAACATAATGTATTAATTTAAGGCAGAAACAATGATCTCATTGAAGTAATTATTACAATCTAGTAAGGATGAAGTCGATCTGGCAGACCCGACCATCTCAGATAAACTTGTTAGCATTGGTAGACCACTTTGATTGGGGACCACCTGGGGGGGGGGATTTCAGCAGGGAGAGATGTTTTTGTAGAAAAAAATCTAAATGTCCCAGTAAAATCAATGAAACTGAGTGTTATATGTCATTGAAATGGCTGAAACTTCCCTCACTCTCTTTGTGCCTTTTAGGCGACGGTTTCTGCGAATGCGTATAAACCTGATCAGGCACCGTGCAATGATCCGACTTATTGTCAATCGCAAAAGATACATCAGGGTACGTTACATAATAGGGATGCACCGATATTAACATTTTGCCCGATACCGATAACCAATCATTCTTTATATTTAAAGAATTATCAGATAACCGATATATTAGCCGATAAATCTAAATAAAAAAAATGATTATAATAATTGAGAGCCTGATTATAAAAACAAATGTCTCACTATTAAAAGCCATGTCCCAAGCACACAATTGTAATGTTCTCATTATAATTTTTTGTAGCCTATATGACAGCACATGTTGCACTTGAACTGTATTTTCAGTTTTTGAAGTAATTCCAATCATATTTGAATCAATTCAAAACAATCATGGCGAACAGTGCACCTGGAAAAGTATTGCAATAGAATCCAGTATTTATCGGCTTTAATATATTGGCCTAATTTTTTTATCGGGCCGATAACGATAACATTAAAACTGAACATATATCGGCAGATACCGATATGGTGGCTGATATATCGTGCATCCCCTATTACCTAATAAGAAGTTCCAATCATTACTTCACCAAAACTAAAATGTCTAATGCAATTAATACAAGTTCACATTCGGGTTTTCAAATTATTAATGCTTTACTTTTGCTCATGGTTTTATTACAGTACAACATCTACTTAGCGAGAAGAGCAGAAGAGGAGAGGAGAAGGATTGAACTGGTAAAAGAACAGTCTGTGCTCATTTTTATTTAATGACCAATTAGAACCAATTATGTATATATTATCAGCCTAATGATGATTGAGGTTGTATCATAAGGTCCATTTGCAGTTCATTTGAATAAATTAAACTTTCAAACTGTTCTTTAGATTTCAGTTTTTGTAAATACCCAGCCAAACATTTTCCACTTTTCTTAACAAGAGTTTTTATTATGTGTTTTCTCTTTTCTGTAGGAGCGAACAAGCAGGGAGGTGATAAATGTGACTCAGCTAGTTATTCCTGCAGAGTTAGGAGGATTGTTACAGGCCACTGCAGGTTATTAACAATTTCCCAGTGTGTCTTCCTTATTATTAATAATGTTTGCTGAGGCAAAATCACTATTATTTGTATTATTGTTCAAGCTTTGTTCAAAACATTGAACCCATATCAAACTGTGGCACATAGCTTTTCCCCCGCTGTTTATGCTACAGATGTGATGTGAATGATACCTCAAATCATGCTGCTGGTTAAGGAGAGATGTGCTATTATTTTTTTGAGTGATCTGACTTATCTGTGCAGCAGATTATAGAAATTAATTTATGTGCTTTTACTTTTCCTAGTGACCTGACAGCAGATGATAAAAATGAATTTAAAATTGATCTAGTAAGCAACCACTCAGAACATCATTACAACTTAGGTATATTTTAGTTAACTAAAACTAAAATAAAAAATAATTAAAACTATATAGACATATTGGTTGCACTTTATTTTACATTGTGTGTACTTTCAATGTACTTACACACAAGTACTGAGTAGTGTAAGGTAAATACATGGGTTAAGTTAAAGTTTACAGGTAGGTTCAAGGATATAGTTAGTTTTATTACTACAATAAGTACATAGTATGTTCATGCGAAACAGGACTGTAAAATAACGCTTCATTTTACAGTCCTGTTACCCATGTACATACTATATGCTTATTATAGTAATTACAATAACTGGGTAATAACTAGGTACTAACCCTGAACCTACCCCTAAACCTAACCCTAACCCATGTTCTTACCTTATAATAGCCAGTACTTCTTAGGTAAGTACACTGTAAGTACACGTAAGTGCACGTACTGTAAAAGGAAGCGTTGCCAAATAAAGTGGAACCGACATATTGAACAAAAAATAAAACAGACAAAAATACACTGAAAATTTTCTAAAATTAAAATTAAATCAGAAAATATAACAATGAAAACTAATTCAAAATAATAATAAAAACTATATTAGTATCTCAATTATATTAAATAACACAATGCAGTACCAATCAGATTTTGCATTGCTCTATAAAATATTGCTCCACTATAATCAACAAAGCTGTCTAGTTTGTAATGTTGCAGTTGAAATAAAAAAAATATGCACCGACGATGCAAAACTAGGCATAACTTTACCTAATCATTTTGAAATAATATTAAACCTATATGTTTAATATTACCTTTTGTTTTGTTTTTAGCTGGAAGGGAGCGTCATTCAGACTGCTTGGCTCTGGTTCAGGCTCCTAGAATACAGACGGACCCTCAACTCACTCTCCCACTGGACATCAACAACTATATGATGACCAAATATATACGCACGCATTTCAGGGTGAAAGTCCTGCCTGCTAACACACACACACACTCATGTCATGTGCATAATACTCACAATTCACTCACATTAAGGACATAATGCAGTACATTTTGTCTATATTTTTTATTTCTTTTGTGTAGGAATTGCAGTTCGGGATGCTAACAGCACCGCTGGAGAACTCACTGACCCGTCTAGAAGAAGATCTGAAACAGGATGCTCTAGATGTGTTTATACTGGTAATGTTACCTGTACCATAAATCCAGTCTCATTATCAGTCACCCTTTGTAAGTCTCTTAGCAGTTTGTTGGTGAATTTTCATATCTGTTTTGGTTGACAGATTTTGAGGTTCATGGGAGATCCAAACCTGAATGGAGCTCAAGAAAACCTGTTTGGAAATTACATCATTCAGAGAGCCCTTGCCACTCCACCAATCAGAGACGAGATCCTAGCGCAGATAGCCAATCAGGTGTGGCGGAATGAAAACAGCAGAAATGCAGAGAGAGGCTGGCTGTTGATGGCTGCCTGTTTGAGTTCCTTTGCCCCATCTGAGAAGATGGAGAAATATCTGCTAAAGTGAGAGAATGCACAAATGAACATACAAACAAACACGATTCAAAGTTAGGTCACTTTAAGTTAATTAAAAATACAGTAAAACATTAATATTGTGAAATGTTATATTATTACAATTTAAAATAAATGAATTTTCAGCATCATTACATCATTACAGTCTTCAGTGTCACAGGATCCTTCAGAAATCATTATATTATACTGATTTGCTGCTTAAGAAACATTACTTATCATTGATCTAATGCAAATGAAAGTATTAATTTCTTTCAAAAAAAATCTTACTATACCCAAGTCAAAGCACATCACTGATGCATATTTTGTACAACAATGCAATAGTATAAGGTCTGTTCAGGGACATGGAGCTAGAGCCAATGTGAAATGTATGTCTCCTTATGTCTAAACTATTACACTATGTCTATTAAGAAGTGTCTCTCCCTCTGTGTCTGTCAGATTTGTGTCAGACTATGCTCTGAATGGCTTTAAGGCTCTCTGCCAACACAAACTCATCCAAGCTATGCAGAAATCCCACCTAGTCCCTGAAGCATCTCGAACATACCCTCCATCCCTGCTAGAGTGGACTGCCACCCGCAAGAAAGCACACATGGTTCTCCAGGTGCACTGTTTTGATGGTAAGACCCCATTAGTGTTTTCTTACATGTGTAACATTTTTAATAATGTAACCAATATTTAAATAGCGCTTTATACAATACACATTGTTTCAAAGCAGCTTCACGGTAATAAACTAATTCATAACAGAATCAATGATAAAAACTTTATCAAATATTAGACACATTCAAATTCTGCAGCTCTACAGATGACAATTGTGTATTTTTCAGTTGAGGTCAGTTCAATCAATGAGTTCAATCAATGTTGATTCAGTTCAGTTCTGTGTAAAGATCATCAATTTCAGCAATTTAGACATATTCAGCAATTCAGCAGCTCTGCAGAAGACAATAGTTCTGTTATTCATATCAAGTCAGTACAATCATGTTGATTCAAATCAGTTCAATAACAGTGTCAATGTTGTAAAATCATAATCATCAATTATGAAACAAAGTATATTCAGCTATAAAGCAGTTCTACTGAAGACAGTAGTGTCATCATCTAGCTCAATTCAGTTCGAGTTTTTGTTCTCGTCCAATAGTGTCAGTCCAGTCTCTCTCTCTCTCTCTCGCCTCAATTTCCTGTCCCACTTTCTACTGTCTCTCAAATAATGCATGTTAATGTCAGGTCAGGAGGCAAATCAGGACTGGTGTCATCTGTCTATCCTTTCCTCTAATCTATTTAATCTCTTCTTCTGTCATTCTCTATATCTTTCTTTGAGCCTATCCTCTTTCATCTAATCTTGCTCACTCTCCCTGTCACTCTGCTTTATTTTACTTCTTCTCTCATCCAGTTACACTGTCTCTCTGTCCTCGCCTGTTTGGGCTGGAGCAGATTAGTAGATATGTGATAGTGTGTGTGTGTGTGTGTGTGTGTGTGTGTGTGTGTGTGTGTGTGTGTGTGTGTGTGTGTGTGTGTGTGTGTGTGTGTGTGTGTGTACTGGTAGAGATAAGATAGTCAGACAAATTATCTTGACTACTCTTTCCACCCGTCAATTCTCTTACAATTACATAACCATTACAAGCTACAGGTATTAATGACCTCTTGTTGGAGATTTTTCTCCTGTGTGTCGATCACACTATCATCTTCTAACAAGTCCACATATTAAAGCTGCAGTCTGTAATTTTTTTTTAGTTACAAATTATAAAAAATAATTATAAAAAAAAAAAAAAAAAACATTCAGCCGGTGTTCAAAACTATCTGCTTGCTATAGCTCGATTCAAAACGGTTAGCTTGTTAATAAAATTTCCATGGGAAATTCGAGCATGGCTTTGCGTCATTACGTCACATCCGTACACATAAAGAAGGTGTTTCGGCTAGCCGGCTATACTGCGCGTGAGGATGTTGGCGGTGGAGATGTATTGCCTTTTCTCGCAGCACTTTACATAATTAGACTTATGGCGGATCCAGAAAGATCCAAACGACAATCATCAGCGTCAACTGGAGATCTACCAGTTATAAAACCCAAAAGACTTCGTACTTCAGATTGAAAGTGGTTAGAGAAAAACAGAGACAGCAACTGGCTCATGCAAACACAAGGATAAACATCGGCAGGGCTTTTGAAAGGTGCGTGAACTCCATGTTTTGAAGGGGTTCAAAACGGAAGCAGAGACAGCTTTTTTCTGCTTAACAAGTAAGACATTTCAATAGTTCAATCGTGTAACAGTAAGTTACCACAATTGTTTGCTTAATTCACACAGTTATGGAGTTTCCTTTGTTGTGCCTTTGTCGTTTAGCTATTATGGAGAATATGAATTCTGAACTACACAGGTAACCATAAAACACATTAAATGTAGTCACGCAATGCTGATGTTGTTAATATTAACAATTTGAGAACAAAGTATAATTTGCACGGTTCGACATAAGCGATCGTTAGAATTAATCAGCGCGATTTACAGCAATGCCTTTTCCCCCTTAGTTGATCAGAACAAAAATGGATGTTACTTACTTGTTCAGAAGATATTTTCCGGTGAAAATTCTTATGTTGGTCAAACTTTCAAAAAGTGAATCTGTGATTCTGAATGACAGTATCCACACAGCGCGGTGATTGACAGCAGCACTCGCCTCAAACATTGTGTTCATCCACGCTGTCGATGTACAACCTTTTTACAGTCTATGTGTACAACCCACGTAAAGATGATAATTCCGCGAATAACTGCAATTGCAGATTTCGAACAGAGATGGCGATAAAGAGGAAAAACGCCGGACTGCAGCTTTAAGGTCTGGGTAGAATAGATGGTAAGAAAAAAACAGATCTCAGTTCTGCAGGAGAAATAGGCAAAAACAAAGATCCAAGTGACTTTGACAAGGGCCAAATTTTTATGGCAAGGCAATTGGGTCAGAGTATGTCTGAAACGGTGAGAATTTACCAAAACTTCAAGGTGTTGCCCTGGCCTCCAGATTTCCCAGATCTCAATCTAATTGAGCATTTGTGGGATGTGCTGGACCAACAAGTTCGATAAACGGCAGCTCCACCTTGCAACCTACAGGACTATGAAGAATCTACTTCTATTGTCTTGGTGCCAGACATCACAGGACACTTTCAGAGGTCTTGTAGAGTGCATGTCTTGGTGGGGTAGGTGCTGTTTTGGCAGCACATGGAGGAACAACAGCATATTAGGAAGGTGGTTATAAGTCTCATTGTTTTGGCTCATTGTGTGTGTATATATATATATATATATATATATATATTACACATACATCATGCATACATACATACATACATACAAAAAGTACAGATTTAGACTGTGAGGAAGCCAGGCGGTCTAGAGACCATTATAACAGAGGGACTTGGGTTTGGGGCGTTTTTGATTTTGATTTGATTATCTCTTTGTAGGTGTCTCTTTCCTGTGTCCTGTCCATTCCTGGACCAATGGAGAGGGCCTTGCAGGAGACGTTCTACAACACAGGTGATTTTTTTATTTATTTTTTTCCACTGAATTTTACTTGAAAATACAGGATCTTGAGGCTGGATTTCTTTGCACAGATTTTAAGAAGATTACAAAGTACTCTAGTTGCTGAAAATCAGAGCCAATCGGCAGATTTTAGGTAGTCGGAGTTGGGCACATGATGGGCACAGACTCTGATTTTTTTTTTTAGCTTCAGACTTTGATTTCATCCAGTCTGTAGATTACAAACATGTTTTATATTTTGAGCCGATTCCAGAACACACACACTGTTTTCATTCATTACACATCTTCTAGCAACGAGGCACACTTTTCTGCTTGAGTTTGTTGTCTTCAGAATGACTTGAAAAGCCTGTTCAATTGTGATCCTCAGTCATTTAGTGTATGATGCCCAGTTATTCTCTGTAACCATTTACAAAGTCAGCAAGTATATAATGCCCATTGCCTAGTGTGTTGTCTAGTGTATTCCAGCCTGTAGTGTCAGTAACATGGTATTGGCCATCCTGCAGGGGCGTGTCCACTGAGAGTCGATGTGGTTGGTCCGTTCTGATGAAGGAGCTGGCGCAGTGGGTGGAGTTAGAGGGCCACGATTATGTTCTCGATCTGGTGTGTGACCTGGAGCTGCTGCCAGACTTCCCTAAACAGAAAACATACTTCATCATCTCTACTGAAGACCCCACTAGGGCACGACCTAACGCGAGCATGTATGTATGCATCCCAAAATATTTAGTTGTTCTCCCAGGTTTCAGTTGTAGTGCATTGTTGTGACCATGTTTAATACATACGTTGGTATGCAGAAGTCTCTTTGGCAGTGGATTTGAAGAGGACGAGGAGGGGCCGCTCTCGTATGCCAACCGAAGAAGCGCCATTGCAACCAACAGCCTACCGATTTCTGAAGGCCACTACAGTCTGGGTATTCTCCTTTTTCAGTCTTTTAAATGAAGCTCAACGTACACTTGTTCCTAAGTGAAACGACATAAAGTCATTGACCCTTCTCAATCTGATTGCCCGGTGATTGTTATTCCACCAATAGGCCTAGTGGTCTGTCTCATGAGTCATGACTATCCGAGCACAATCTTAAGAAACACTAAACTACAGCCCCTGCTTTAATCAGTTGTAGCAGATCTACAACCCTGCATGTAAAGTAGAATCAGATACACACAGAATGGCTAGATTACATACAGCTAAACTAACCCCGATGGTGTTCATGTAACCTTTCTGTGTGCATGTCCAGAGGATGAGTAACATTATACAGGTTTAAGGTCTTGCAGGGTTGAAATGTTCAGGTCATTGATCATTAATGCTGTTTTTGAGGCAGTGGCTTGTTCTACCAGTGTTATTGACTTCACCTGGCATATTTTGAATTTTGGGATAATGAACACATGAGAAAATTGTTTTAATTAACATTTTCTCTGATCCTCTTTAAAAAAATTCACTTATGGTCATGTGACAATGTATTAATCTGTCTGGCATCAGAAATTTCTAAACACTCTGCTTTTACAGCTTGGTTTCCATGAATGATCTTTTTTAAAGTAGGTTACAGTATATTTTAATAACATAATTAACTACTATGTTTGCAATAGATTAGATTCTTCATTAAATTATTTCTTTAATATACATCTGTTCAAAAGTTTGGGGTCAGTAATATTTTTTTGCTCTCTTTTACTCACCAAGGCTGCATTTATTTTAAATGACAGCTTTCTATCTTGATATATATTTTCAGCATCATTACTCCAGTCTTCAGTCTCACATGATCCTTCAGAAATCCTTCCAATATACTGATTTTCTGCTCAAGAAACATTTCTTATTATTATCTATGTTGAAAACAGTTTTTGGGGAAACCGGATTAGGATTTTTTGATGAATAGAAATTTCAAAAGATAAGCATTTATTTGAAATATAGGTCTTTTGTAACATTATAAATGTCTTTACGGTGACTTTTGATCAATTTAATGTGTCGTTGCCGCATAAAACCATACATTTTCTTTTTTTTAGAACAATCGGTAACACTTTAGTTCAGGGTCCAATTCTCACTATTAACTTGTTGCTTATTAACATGCATATTACTAGGATATTGGCTGTTTATTAGTACTTATAAAGCACACATTAATGCCTTATTCTGCATGACCTTATTCTACATCCCTTATTTCTACCCAATAAACTAAACTTAACAACTACCTTACTAACTATTAATGAGCAGTAATTAGGAGTTTTGAGGCAAAAGTAGTTAATGGTGAGAATTGGACCCTAAACTCAAGTGTGAAAAACAATCCTACTGGCCCCAAATTTTTTAACAGTAGTGTATCTTGGGATGTATTTGCTTCTTATACTTAAAATTTTTTTTATATATATATATATTTAAGTTACTGCCTAAGTAATCTTACTGCAAACCAAGATGAAGATACTTTTTTTTTTATTATTAAACATAAATTCCTGTTACCACTTCCACTTTATCCTTATTTTCTTTTACTCTCTCTCCCCTGTCTCTTTCTGTCTTTATCAGACTCAGAACCATCCTATGATGCCACTCATCGCGGGATGGACCGGTATTTGGACAGCCTCTTTGACCCAGTTCTGTCTGATGGAACTGGGGTACGGTGACACCTGATTAACTCACACACACAAATGTCAATTAACCCCTAATGTGTGTGTTAGAATGAAAGGATGCTTTACTGGGTTACTGTAATTCTCAGTCTCATTTATGTGTTTGCTTGTGTGTGTGTTTGGCTGTGCTACCTATGATCGTTTTACAAAGAGCACTAGGAAAAAAGTAAGCAAATGAGTGTGTAATTTTTTAATGAGGCTGATCCCACATGCAGAGAGAGATGGAGACCAAGAGTCATGCACTAAACTACACACTTTTACATCAATGAGATTTCTCTAATTAAATTAAAATCTCTGTTACAGAAACAGATTAATGCAGTAAAGTATGTGTGAAAGCATGGTCTGACTCTCTGTGTGACTGAAGCCCTACATTTGATTTATTATTTAATATCTTCTTTCACTCAAATACATTATGAAAGAAAAAATAGGCTGTTTATCTTCTTTCATGGAATGCAAATACAGCTTTTATTAGAGTGTAAAACCATTTTTTCACTATTTCAAACCAAATATATGATACTAACACAAAGGCTCCTTTACAGCATAAAAAACATCAGCAAATAAAAGGCTGAAAGTGACATCGTCTGATCTTTTTACTCTAAAATGGTGTTAATGCACAATAGCTGGACTAATTTGTTTTTTTTATTTTAACCTTCTTTTCACTTAGAAAGATATTATGAAAGTAAAACATTTTATGGAATAAAAATGCTATGGATTATTTATTTATTTTTATAATATTTGCTGTAGTACTCTGAAGTATGTGGTCTTAGTAACTAACTGGATTATTCTTTTATATGTAGGACCTTGATGCTTCAGTTTTGTCTGGTAGGATGAAGGGTGGAGGAGGTGTAGGTGGTGATGAAGCACAGTCCCCTGCTAGAGTCACTCTTCAGCCTGGAGGTAAAACACATTCACTTTCACACATTCTCTGCTGAGAAGTCCGGCTTAAAAAAACAGGAATTTCTTTGCTGGTCCAGGCCTGGCAGAGACACCAGCTCTCCAGAATCCCAACCTGAGGACCAGCTATGCTGATCTTTTAAGCTGGACTCAATTACGAATGCCCACATACTGTACATAATTTAATGATGTGATGGGCTGTGTGTGTGATATTTTTCTGTTACGTGTATTTTGCAGCAGTGAGAGTTCTGCCACCCATACCAGGCACTTCAGTCAGGCCCAGAATGCCAGCGGTGTCCCCAATGCCAGGTATTTCTAATTAAAATGCCAACAGCTTTACAGGGCTTGGAGTGATGGACAAGTATTCAGTATTGTCTTTTAAATTCTTCCCCTCAGACCAACAGCAAACTGTCCTGGCCCAACAGCAACAAACCATCATCAACCAGCAAGCCGTCATTATGGTACTACAGTCTTTATTAAAACAATAATTTTCCCAAAAATTATTTACTCATCCTCATGTTGTTTCAAACTATTTGAGTATTTCTTTAAAGTGATGTTTTTTTAGTTTTTTTTTTTGAAGAATTATTTTATGACAGAATTTTCATTTTTGTGTAAACAATAATTTTATTTAAACAAAGTCCAATAGAAGAGAGCGCATCTAAAGGAGAAGTATCCAGTCAAGATGACCATGGCACTCTTTAGAATGAAAAAGCCTTTGTTATCAGATGGCTACATGCAAACAAAAACCAAGATGTTGATCACATGACAACTGTTAACTAATCAGACGTCTTAATGAATGAAACTGCTTGCACCTGTGGTTGAGGTTGTTGTGTTGCTCTCCCTGAGGAAGGCATGGGAAACGCGTTGGAGAGTTCTTAGATTTTTTGTATTTAGCCATCTGATAATAAAGGCTTTTTAATTCTAAGGAGTGCCATGGTCATCCTAAAGTTTTCTTAGCGATAGATTCTATTTACACAAAGTGAAAATAGCAGTATTTTGGGCGGAGTTAGTGTAAATAGCCTGGGGCAATTTTTTTTTTTTTTTTGTTCAGAGTTATTATTGTTTACTAAAACTAAATCCATACGAAAAAATGTATGTTAATTTAAATAAAATAAACGTTACCTGAAATAAAATAAAATATAAAAAGTTAAACTTTTATTTTATTTAAAATATAAGTCAACATTTCTCATTTTAGTTTAACTTGAAATACTAAAATAACTCAAACTAAATAAATGAAAACTAATAAATTAAGAATAAAAAAAAACTATATAGACATATATTTTTTATTATAATAAAAATGACAAAAACAAACACAAAATTACAAAAAATTTCAAACTAAATTGAAATATTAACAAAAATAATATCTAAAATAAAAAGTCAACTAAACCAGTGTTCATTTAGTATCATTGATATACTATCATAGTTTTTATTTTGTTTGTTTTTATTTATTATTCTTTTTACTTTTTGAATGTTTGGTTACAGATTGTCTGTTGCATTTTGACATATTCTGATATGTCAAATAAAATAAAATAAAAATAATTTACATGTAAAATTGTATGCCTTTTCAATCAGACTGCAATTAATACATGACATAATACAACATGACAACATATTTAAAAATGTCCTTTTGACCCAAAGACTTAAAAAAAAAATACTAAAGGCCCATTCACACCAAGGACGATAACTATAACAATAGCGAAAAAGATATAGTTCTAAAAAAAAATCTGAATATAAAACAATATCCACATCACTACAAGATAACAGCACAGGCAAACAAATTTTTTTCTAGCTAAAGAACAATGAAAACAATAACAGCCAATCAGAATCCATCCTACTTTAAAGAGCTAAAGTGGCAAACGACAAAACTGGCAGCGCATGCTTATAATTACCAGAATTATATCGTCCATGCATGGTGTGGATGCTAATGTAGTTATTGTTCTTGGTTTTCAAGTGTTTAAAGTCACCTCCCTACATCTTCAGGCTCAGCAGATGACCATGCAGGCGATGGCTATGGTGTCCAGTCCACCAATGTCTCCCCTCACCAGCCCCCCAACCAGTCCTCCTCCCACCCCTTACAGCACTCTACCACCCAGCCCGTACCCCGACATCCCTCCCAGCCCCTACGCAAACATCCCCCTCAGCCCCTACGCCCCACTTCCCCTGTCCGTGTACACGAGCCCTCCAGTGACCCCCCAACCGGCCGTCGCCTCCGGCTCGATCTACGCCACCCCCAGCATCTTACAGGGGCAAAGTGAGCCCATGAAGAAGAACAGCCCCCCAACGCCACAGCCGCAGAACACCAAGACTACACAGGTGCCCAAGTGTTGATATGATCTAGTTTATACTGTAAACTTGACACTGTGTCCTAGGAATATTGTTGGCTCATGAAGTTCCTCATTTGCTGTGGATAAAAGCATCTGCTAAATCAATACGTGTAATGTAAATATAAATACCCTACCATTTAATAGTTTAAGGTCAGTAAGTATTTTATTCTGAATGGAAGTATTAAGCTGATCAAAAGTTATTAAATGCAACTTTGGTGAGCATCAGAGAGTTCTTTCGGAAACATTTTTAAAAATCCTACCAAACTTTTGAACTGTATGCAAGCGTGATCAGTTTGTGTTATTAATTTTATATTTTTACATTAGTTAAAGACTATATTGAATACATTTTAAAAACTGGTTCATGAAAGTTAATATAATATGGTTGAAAGTGGTGCTTTTTAATTTTTATGTGCATGTCTTTTATTGATTATTGTCATTAACACTATATTTTTTATATTATGCTGCAACTTAATTGCTTCTAATTGCAGTATGATTGATTGTAATTAATTTTTAGTCACTAATATTTATCTAATCTGTGTATCTGTTTAACTGCTGAGTAATTTTTAATATAAGAATTTTTGACTTGAGATTTGTTATCTTTGACTAAATGATTTTCAGGCTGCATCATCTAATGGGACATTAGGGAAGAAACAAGCCCCCGCTGCACCAATTAAACTTGACAGCAGGCCTGCTAAAAAACATGGTGTGATTGCATTTAATATAATAATGCCCAGCAATTGAAATAAATCCATTTTCAGTAACTTTTTCTTTCTGTCTGTCAGCTCCTGTTGCGGTCACGGGTCCCATGCGTTCTGCTCCGGCTCCTGCCACAGATGTGGTGAAATATTCTGTCTCTAACTCTGAGCACATTGTTCCCAGCCACAACATTAAAGACATCATTAAACAATATCAAACTCCGGACCCAGAACCTGTGCCTCAGAGACAGAGGTGGGTTACCTGTGCATTTGCTCCGATGTATCATGCAATCAGATTATTGTATTATTATTATTATTATTATTCTTAACTCAAAGAATGTCATGCGTTTGTTGACAGGCGAGATGGGAAAGGTTTTGTCAAGAAGTTGAACCCACATGATGAGGCAATGCAGATCCTAAAAACACAGATGGACAATCCACCTCCTCCAGAGGTGTGTATGTTTTCCTACATTCCTGATTGTATTGTGCACAAAATGTTTGTCTTTGCAAAATATAACATCTTGTGCTGTCTGTGTGTAACTGTTTGTGTAGAGAAAGCCTCCTACTCCAGCCGCTGTGTCCAGAGATGGAGGCCTCAAACCAACTAAAAGCAGCAAGAAGAAAGCACCAGAACCACCACTAACTTTACCACCACCAGGTGAACAACTCACAAACACACACACACACACATCACTTTCAACATATATTATGGTATTATCACAGTTTTATCTCTTTTTGAGCACTACCTTGATGGTATTACCATGGTATTCTCTAAATACTATAGCAAATGAATATGGTAATGATATAGTACCAATGGTACGATAACGAAGTGTTGTAGTATAACCATATTTTTGTTAGGGATACACACTATTGATTAGAAGGTTTTTTTAAAAGTAATTAATACTTTTATTCAGCAAGGATGCATTATATTGATCAAAAGTGACAGACATTTTTAATGTTACAAAAGATTTCTATTTCAAATAAATGCTGTTCATACAAGAATCTAGAAAAAATGTATCATGGTTTTATATAGTTTTATATATCAGCATGTTAGAATGATTTCAGAAGGATCATGAAGGAGTAATTATGCTGAAAATTCAGCCATCACAGAAATAAGTTACATTTGAAAATATATGAATATAGAAACAGTTATTTTAAATCGTACTAATATTTCAGCGTTACCTTTTTTACTGTATATTTGATCAAATAAATGAGCAAAACAGACTTCTTTCAAAAACATCAGAAAAAACATCTTACCAATCCCAAATTTTGGATAGCAGTATACATACTGTATATAATGCATACTGTATGTCCTCAACCATCTGTATTTCTCCATCTGTCATACACACACACACCAGTGTCCCGAGATCTTCCAGTGGAATCTGAGAGCATCCAAACACAGCTGCAGAGGAGCAGCACAGAGGAGCATTACACCTACACAAACGTCCCCTGGAAAATCTGCCTCAGGAAGGAGGTGTGTGTTTATTTTGTAGATCATCTTGAACACAGAACAGTTTCAGCACTAATGCTGCTGTACAAATTATTGTAGGTCTTCTACCCCAAAGACAGCTGGAACCATCCGCTAGTGCTGAACCTCATATTCAAACAGGTGAGGCGAGCTCCACTCATTGCCTTCATAATATCATTTGCTTCGATGAACAGAAAGTTTGAAAGAATAGCATTTATTTGAAGTACTTTTTTTGGTCTTTACTGACTCTTTTAATAAATTGAATGCACATGCTTAAAAATAAAAACGTACTGATCCCAAACATTTTTATTAAAATATTTTTAAAATTTGGCAAATACATTGCTTTTCTCTCTTCATTTTCTCTCTTCATTCCATATTTTTGTAATTTATTTCTCACCTTTAAATTATGTTTTTCAGATTGTCAATGACACATTTACAGAGGCCTGTGTGCGTATTACTAAAGAGGAGAGACAGAAGATGAAATCCTTGTTTGGTGAGGAAGGAACTAATTTACAGTTACATTTATTTTCTATGTGGAATCATTTCCCATGGCATGTTTAGTTAAATGTTTTTGATGACTACACTGATCTGTTACTATGATATGTGTGTTTATTTCATAGCTCAATATGGCATCGAGCCGAACACAGATGTTCCGGATGAGAGTGTGAAGAAAGCTGTGATTGCTGCTGCCAGGGAATCATGGGAGATTTATTTTTCTCGCCTTTTTCCTGCCTCTGTGAGTTCCTTTTGCTGGCAGACTTTTAGTATGAATTCAGTTTATGTCTGAAATATCACCAGTGTGTGTGTGTGTGTGTGTGTAGGGCAGTGTGGGTACTGGAGTGCAGGTGTTGGCAGTGTCTCACTCTGGGATCAAACTTCTAAAGACAGTGAAAAGCAGCTCTGCAGCTCCAGACTACTTCAGAGTGCTCCGTCCGTACAGGTGTGTCATCCATCCAGCCGTTGAACCATCTGTCAGCCAGAAACCTCATAAAGATTGAGTACCACAACTCTCGCTCTCTCCCACAGCTACTCAGACATCCTGTTTGTGACCATCCCGTCTCAGAACATGCTGGAGTTTAATCTGATGAATGAGAAACTGATTCTGTTTTCAGCCAAAGCTCCTCAGATCAAACAGATGATTGATCTCTTCATCTCTCATCTGAAGAAGGTACGAAAGAGGCTTTGATTTCTCTTCTTATCATTTCTTAAAGTTACCATGAAACGGAAGTTGCGATTTTGTCTTTTCTTCCCGATTGTGATGGAAATGTGAGTGAAACGGCTTCTCAAACAAGAAAAAATTTAGGGCGGGACTTGATTTTGTCTATCGGGAATTGATTGGATGGTTGTGGTTTGCTATTACTGTGATGTCATGTGAGTGACAGGTTGTCCCGCCCTCATGCCACTAAACACGTCATCAGAGAAGAGATGTCGCTGCAAGAGGGAGTTATTTTGATTAAAGATTACAAGGGCGCATTAATTAAAAAAAAGATCAATCATTTATAATAAATACTAAATAATAATTCAATAATAATTTTTTTTTTTGATGGTGACATTAAGGTGCTGTTACACTGCCAAAGACGGCTCTGGTTTTGTGTTAACATGCAATGCTGCACTTCTGACTTCCTCTGCAGGACTCTGAGTATGTTGTAGCAGAGAGAAACTTCATCACGGAGGACAGAGCTCTTTTAAACTTCCATAAAGGAGATATCATTCGTCTGCAGGCCATGGATGGATTAGAGGAGGGTGAGAAATGCAGTCATATACACATATTAAAATCTATAGGTCTTTCTCACAAGCAGTGATGTCATGCAGTTTTTAGCAGGGGTAAATATTTGTCACCCGAATACAATATATTGCTGATCTCATCCCACTGAGTTTAAGTACACTACCATTCAAATGTTTTGTTTTTTTAAAGAAATTAATATTTTTATTCATGCATTCAATTGATCAAAGGTGGCAGTAGATATTTATAATGTATCACAGTTTCCACAAAAATATTAAGCAGCACAACTGTTTTTACCTGTGATAATAAAGAAATGTTTTTTGAGCTGCAAATCACCATTTTAGAATAATTTCTAAAGGATCATGTGACACTGAAGACTGGAGTAATGATTCTGAAAATTCTGCTTTGCATCACAGGAATAAATTACATTTTGAAATATATTAAAATAGATTTTATAGAAATAAAAAATAGTTTTTTTTTTATTTAAAATAGTAAAAATATTTCTACTGTATTTTTGATCAAATGAATGGAGCCTTGGTGAGCACAAAATTGTAAAAACAAAACAAATTTTTGAACGGTAGACAATAACTTTTTTGTATACAGTGATTTTAGTTTTGAGTCTGTGAGGATTAGGAAATTACTCTACAGGAAAAGATTTTTCCAGGAGGATCAGCAGTTAACCTTGGGACAGGCTTGTCCTTGATACTCCAGGAAATCCATGAGGGGGTTGTGTGGGGGTCCGTACAGTGCATGACTATACTTAAACTGCTGTGCATGCATTTTAGAGGAAGAATTGTGACATTTTCATGGTGTGCATGTGCATTTGTGTTTCAGGTCAGAGGTACGGCTGTGTGGTGAAGAAAAAAGTAATTTACCTCGAGGAGCTAAAGAGAGGCACACCAGATTTTGGTCAGACATTTAACTTATTACCTTTTTTATATTATTTTGTTTATAGGATGCTTTAAATTGTGTAACTAAACTCGAAATTAGATATATTTTGTCACATGATGAAAAAGATATCGGTTTCACTTTATTTGGATGGTCCCTTTAACACATTCTGTTGACTATAAGTAACGTTGCTCCTACATGTCTACTAACTCTCATTAGAGTGTTAGTTGAGTATTTATAGACTGGTAGGTTTAGGGTTAGATTAAGTTGACATGTAGTTGCAAAATTACTTCTAGTCAGTAGAGTGTCTGTTGGAAGAGCATCACAATAAAGTATTTGCAGATATTAAAGGTTGTATCAGTCATTTCAGGCCCAAAAAAGGCCGAAACATAATGATCACATTCATCTAATCTTTCCTAACGATCCGCTAGCTGCCCGCCCCATAAGCACGCCGTCCAAAAAACGCGTCTCTGTAGGCAGCCTAGGCTCTGAGATCTGCACACAAAAACAAATGGGTACACCACCACTCAAAACCAAAATAAACAGTGTTCCAACCAATCACCGACAGGGGCGGGTGTTGTGAGGTTTTGAGCTCGTGCACGGCTGGACGCGAAGTCGGAGCAACACCCGCCCCTGTCAGTGATTGGTTTAGATTAGATGAATGTGATCATTATGTTTCGGCCTTTTTTGGGCCTGAAATCACTGATACAACCTTTAAGCAGACAGTCTACTAATACTCCAATGAGAGTTAGTTGACATATAGTTGCAAAGTTACTTATAGTCAATAGCACGTTCAAAAGGGACCATCAAAATAAAGTGTTACCCAGATATCTATTAATGCAATTTTTTAAAGATGTTAAAAAAAGTGGAATGCAGAAATAATAAGCTGATGTATGTTTTTTTCAGGCTGGAAGTATGGGGCAGTGCAGGGTCGTAGTGGAGCGTTCCCCGTGGAGTGTGTGGTTCCTGTAGCTGCTCCTGATTTCCTGAGTCTCCCGGCAGAGAGAAGAGACGAGCCGAGAGATAGACAGGGTCGAGTGGCAGCATCAGGAGCCATCGCTCTCGCCGTGGGCTCCACTGCAGCTGCACATGAACTAGACCCCTCACTGGAGGTATATAAACACAGTATCATTCATGCAGCATATACAAATGCTGATGTCGATATCACTATGACAAGCTGTTTGATGGCTGATATAATGCCAATATATATGGGTCAGATTTACAAACAGCTTGCTCCAGCACAAACCCTCTTTTGGTATTAAAAACCTACTGTCAGGATTTACTAAAGACACGCAGTGGAAAAGAATAGCACTGAAAAGCCATGGACAGGGTTATTTTTGCGGCTGACCTGGTTGCGTTTCCCTTTCAGACGCAAAATTTATGGGAGGAGAGTTTGCACTCGTCAATTTACTGGTATTTGTGGCATTATTTACCACCCAAAAATGCACGTCTTATACCAGACGCTAATTTGCGGTGCTCTGGGTAGATTGTGTTGGTCATTATGGAAATAATCCCGCTGTATCTGTGTGCTTTAATTTGTGTGTTGTCTACTTCTATCGGCGCTTTTTTGGGAATTGCGCTCTCACAATAATGTTTTGCAAATCTGACACTATATGTCATAACATTTAATGTTAGCAAATGATGCGACAATGAAAGTGCACTATTAAAACGTTTTATGCAGTATTACATTTTTTCTTGATCTTTGAAAATAAAAAATGTGAATTTCCTATTTACTACAAGGCTGTTAATTTCAAAGTAGATTTGGAGTTGAAGTTACTAATATCTCGTTTTTTATGTCTGTTTTGTGATTGCTAGTCTGATGGTTTAGGGGATTTTGGTGACTCTGAAATTGAGGGCAACATCATTTTGGACAGCCAGTACAACATGGTGGAGTTTGCTAAGAAATATTTCAGAACGTCAAGTGGAAACAATAGGTAAAAGTGATGCTACTGCTATTATAATACAAAAAAAAAAAAAATCCTGCCATTTAATCAAAGTCAGTCCAACACAGTTAAACACAGGACTGAATCCGGATGTTGTACTTTTCTTTATGTTACTAGTGATTCGTTCAGGGATAAGTCCAAAAAAGGTAAAGGAAACAAAGACCCTGCAGAGATGGTGAAATTCAGCAAGGTACTGCTTCCAGCCGTCCACTATATGCATACGTACACAAACATATAAATACATGTGCAAATGCATATGCATATACAGATACACTACAATTCAAAAGTTTGGGGTCAATATTAGCAAGGATGCATTAAATTGCTCAAAAGTGACAGTAAAGATTTACATTTATAATGTTAAAAAAGATTTCTGTTTAGAAGAAATGCTGAAAAAAAGCTTGTGGCATTTTTTTGATTACAGATCTTGAAAAATAATGTATTATATGGTTTCCACAAAAATATTAAGCAGCAAAACTGTTTTCAACATTAATAATGATAAGAAATGTTTCTTAAGCACCAAATCAGCACATTAGAATGATTTCTGAAGGATCATGTGACACTGAAGACTGCTGAAAATTCAGCTTTACTATTACATTAATAAATTGTTAATTAAAACAGAAAATAATTATTTTAAATTGTAATAATGTCACAATATTACTGATTTACTGTATTTTTGATCAGCTAAATGTCTTTGTGAGCGTAAGAGATTTCTTTCAAAAACATTTAAAAAATGCTTTTGAACAATAGTATACATATACATGTATGTGTGTGTGTGTGTATGTATATGTATATACAGTATGTACACCACACACACACACACACATAAAACTGATGATCTCTTGTTTTCTCCAGAACCCTATCATAGAGTCCCTCATAGACTTCACTGACCCCAACATGAACCGAGTTGCTTCTGAAATTTTCCTAGGTGAGACGAAACATAAATCACAGCCACTCAGTCGGTTTTATCTTTGTTTATTATTTTTTTGGAATGCTTCATATCTCAAGATTTATTTCTGTCTGGGTTTGGTTTGTGTGTAGCCATAATGAAGTTCATGGGAGATCATCCACTCAGGGGCCAATCAGAGCAGTTTGTGGTTTGCACCTTCCTTAAGGTAAAGCACAACCTCTCGTCCATAGAACCAGTACTGTTACCCATAGGGCTCATAGATCCCCAGTTGTGTTTGATATATGTTTTAGTTTTAGCTTTAATTGGACTAAAATGCATAATTGTTTTTGTAGTTAACGGGTGAATATGGACTGATGAAGGATGAGGCTTACTGTCAAGTCCTCAGACAGATTACAGCCAATACCAGCTCTAAACCGTGAGATGTTTTCTGTTTATTTGCTTGTTTGATAGGAATCTGTGTTCAGCTGTCAGAGGGTTTGTTGGTCTGTATGTTAGTGTTGTGTTGTGTTGTGTTGCAGTGACAGCTGTCAGAAGGGCTGGCGCTTGCTCTACATTCTGACTGCTTTTTACCGCTGCTCTGAAGTGCTCAAACCTTTCTTACTCAAGTTCCTCAGAGACGTCTGCAGAAGTCCTGAAGTGCTTTTTCATGGTAATTATACATCACACATACAGTACACATTTAACTTATGTTAGTCTCTTAAATTAAAATTATATTTTGATGACGCATGATGATCTAACATTATTTAATGTGTGATCTCCAGGAATTGCTAAAGCTTGTGAGCAGAATCTGAGAAAGACCTTTCAGTTTGGTGGCAGGAGTGTTTACCCCAGTAGTATGGAGCTCAAAGCCATAATGGTCAATAACCGTGTTACACATAATTCATACTTTTATTCAAGGATGCATTAAATTGATCAAAAGTGGTAGTAAAGACTTTTACATTGATACAAAAAAAATATGTTCATATCAATGAATCCTGACAGCACCAAATCAAATCAATTAAAATGATTTCTGAAGGGTCATGTGATGATGCTGAAAATTTAGCTTTGCATCTCAGGAATGAATTACATTTTGAAATATATTCAAATAGAAAACCGTTATTTTAAATACTATTTCTCAGTTTGACAGTTTTTACTGTATTTTTGATCAAATAAATGCAGTCTGGGTGAGCAAAAGAGATTGCTTGAAAAAACAAAACAAAAAATTCTTAACATCTGCTGAACAATGTAATTATGTTCATGAATGTGTTTTCAGGCTGGTCGAAGCTCGAAGCGGCAACTGTTTCTATTTCCCGGCGGAATTGAGAGACATTTGAAGATCAAAACCTGCTCTGTATGTCTCTTTTCTTGTTCGACAGTTCATACCATTTATTGCATGTGACTTATATTTGTAAGTTAACTTAAGATAGATGTTGATCTGTTGTGTGTCCAGGTGGCACTGGATATCATAGAGGAGTTGTGCTATGAGATGGCGTTACAAAGGCTGGAAGCAATGGATGAGTACACCATTTTCATAGTCACCAACAGAGGTACAGATTGATGTCCTTACACCTCTATGAGGCTATGTTCACAGTAGAATATTAGCGAACTGAGCACTGAATATTGCTCACTATATACTGTATACTGCATTGTCCAACCTGTGGTTTAGTGGTTAGAACACATGCTCTGTTCTGCACTTGTATTTATACATAAAAATTGGTATGCAATGCAATATACGCAGTTTACAAAAGAAAAACTTTAAGAAAACAAGTATTCTTTACTATGTTATGACCTCAGCTTGCATTTTTAATTCAGTGACTGGTAAATTCTATTGGACCAAATAATGAGTCAAAAAGGGCATTTCAAAAATTACAGCTGCTTTTACCTCTGGTTCATTAGTCACACTAGAAATGAAAGGTCAAGTCAAGAGCATTGCATTGTGGGATATGCTATTCTGCACAGCATGCTATGCTTGTTTATTTTAACGAATGTAGGAAAAGTACATTTACTTAAGTACATTTTTCAAGTATTCTCTGCATGAAATTGTATATTCTGTAGTGTGCACAGTATAACTATGCATTCTTCTGAAAATAGCATTAGTAGTATGCCATTCCTAACATACCCTACTGCTTTCACTACCAGATTTATTCACTCATATATTTTTTATGTCACACAGGTCAGAATGTGCGGCCCCTCAATAAGCGAGAGTACATATTAGACATTGCAACAGAAGCGGAGCAAATTGATACCAACTACAGCTTCTGGTTCAGACGAGTCATCTGGGCCCATCCGCTCAAGTTTGACAATGAGCTCTGTGTCACCATGCACTATAACCAGGCACGACATGTCTGTTTTATCATATGCCATGACTCACATGCGTCCTTACCAGCTGCAATGCACTAAAACATCAAACCAGCAATCCTGTCTCTTCCATGTTATTTGGATCTCAGTGAGGACAGAAAAATGACTGATGCTAGAAACCTCCAGGCATTGCATCTGGCCAGGACATTGTTAAGAAAAAGTAACTTAAGGTGCATTTATGCCATGTCGGAATTACCGTTATTATAAGATTCCGACTTGTAAAAAGCTTCATAGTACTTGTAATTACAACTCTGAAGCTCTGACTTTTATGAGGGTAACATAATTTTGGACAGCCAGCAGACAGCTTGGTGTTGATAGTGTTGCCATTGAAACACATAATTCCAAGGACATCACATGTTTACCGTAATTACAACATGGCGTGAATGCAGAATGACATTATACACTACCGTTCAAAAGTCTGTTAAAAAAAAAATTTTTACTTTTATTCAACAGGAATGCATTAAATTGATCAAAAGTGACAGTAAAGACATTTCTAATTCTGCTAAATATTATATTTCAAATAAATCCTGAAAAATATAAATATATTAGGCAGGACAACTGTTTTTTTTTTTTCATTGATAATAATCAGAAATGTTTCTTGAGCAGCAAATCAACATATTAGAATGATTTGTGAAGGATCATGTGACACTGAAGACTGGAGTAATGATCCCTTAAAATTCAGCTTTGCCATCACAGGAATAAATTGCAATTTAAAATACATTCATATTATTCATAATAGAAAACAGTTGTTTTAAGTTGCAATAATATTTCACAATATCACTATTTTTACTTTATTTTTTATCAAATAAATGCTGCCTTGGTGAGCATAAGAAACAAATGATAATAATCTTACCAACCCCAAATATTGACCGGTAGTGTAAATATAATAAATTGCTGGAGCACATTTTATAAATAATGTTATTGAAATTTTCAAAAAGTGCACAATCATATTCTAAATAAAATGTATCTGCACCTATAATTCCATCATAATTGTATGTGTTTGTGTCTGCACAGGTTCTGCCAGACTACGTGAAGGGTCTGCTGAATATCATACCTCAGGGAAAGATCAGTGAACAGCAGTTTAACCAGTTTGCCAAACTTGTTGCTCTTCAACACAGAGCCAAAGACAGTCTCTACACACCTACTATGTATGTTACAACTTTAGACGTCCTTCATTCTTTACGCAACTTCATTTGTACTAACTATCTTTTTTTTTTTTATATACTGATATTTTACTTAATTTTCACCCTATGAATAATGTCTGGAAATCAGAATCCGAATATGATATAATAATCAACATCAATCTCTGCAGATTGACCCCAAACTTTTAAACAGTAGTCTATTTCTCTTAAGTATCTTTATAAGTATAAGTGTCCTGCTATGAAAAAGGGCACTTCCTTTGGGATTTTTCTAGTTAAAAATCTTTCCACATATATTCAATTTAAGCATAATGACTTGGAATGTTCTCTCTCTATAGTCATGAGTTGACAGAGTACATCCCGGTTGAGATTTTTGGCAGACAGGGGCCTCAGCAGTGGATGCAACTGGTTGCCCAACATGTACATGCCGTCCAAAGCCTGAACCCTCACCAGGCCAGATCCCAGTTTCTGGGTATTTTATTCTCACCGGTCTAAACAGCCTCATTAACTTTTCACCTTTTTTAAATTTATTTTTATCAGATAATACTATGATAAAAAGCAAGTTTGCTGGATTGTGTTTGTGTGTACTTCAGGTTTGGTGTGTGCATTTCCCATGTTTGGATCGTCCTTCTTTTACATCCAAAGCAGCAGCAACAGCACCATCTCTGCACCGTGCATCCTCGCTGTCAATCAAAACGGACTGAACTTCCTGCACAAAGACACTCATGTGCGTATTACAAACACACACAGACTTACAAAAGCTAATGTTTTCAGTTGTACAAATTAAAGTGCCCCTATTATGCTTTTTCGAATATAACCTTTCATGTAGTATGTAATACAGCTGTTTGTGAATGTAAAAGGTCTGCAAAGTTTGAAAGATCAAATATAATTATTGTCTCCTAAAAGAAATAATCGATTCTGTACTGCCGAAACGAGTCATCAGCAATTCCAGTCTCACTTCCTGTTACATACCAATACGTAACCATGTAACAAATTTGCATAATGCCCGTCCTATGGTCTTCATTGGTTGCCCACAAACAACATCTACTTTGACCCGCCCTCAAACACTGTAGTTGTAGCTGAGACTGTAAGAGTTTGATTCATGTTGTCGCCGTGTTGAGAAGATGCTGTTTTCAGCGCTGCGAATCCACTTTGCATGCACTTTAAAAGGATGAGGACTCACACCGGAATTAAGACTGAAAAACCTATGTCGTCGTCACTGTTCGAATCACTGTGTATCAAATGCTGAGGAAGCCTTCCAGCAGCTGACATTCAGATTTGGTAATAGGATGTTTTGTTTCCGAGTTTTGGAAACAAGACATAGGAGTTTTGTTTCCGGCACTCACTGTAAGCGGCAAACCAAACACAGCAGACTTTGCTGTCTGACCAATCAGAGCAGAGTAGGCTCTTGGAAAGGAGGGGTTAAGAGAGACTGAATCTGCAATGTATATTATGATAAAATGAGTGTTTTTTGACCATGGATGCTTGTAAATCTCCAAAACTAATATAGAAACCTTTAAAATAGCATAATAAGGGCACTTTAAATGTCTACTGGCAGGAGGTGCAGGTGAAGTTCCAGCTGAAGCTGGTTCAGTCAGCTCACACACAGCGGCCCAGCGCTGGATCCAGTTATCCTTATGTTGACATCCTGATAGGAGACTTAACCAACCACAGTGTCACACAGTTACAGCTGGAACAGGTAATTCAACACCATTAGATCCATGTATGACAAGTATTAACGAGTGGTTTTTGACCATATATGTCGTTTGTAGGGTCTGGAGCTGTGTCGGGTTATCGCCATGCACATTGAGAATATGCTCTCTGTGCGAGAGAAGAGGCTGACGCTGCCACCCAGTGAAATCACCATGCTATAACAAAACACATTTTCATGCATCCTGTGTGTGTAATTTTTTATGTATTGTTTATCTCATCATAACTAAACAAACCAAACCTCTTAATGCGATGTTTGCACTAATCATTTGTATTTGTTCACATGTTATGTATAGAACACACGCAGTGAATGAAAAGCATTACTTTTGTACTGAATGTGTAATATTTATACAGATGGATTATTATTTGCCTTGCTTTTGCGCATCAAAACATGTAATGTAAAATTGTTCCTTGATACCTTAGATGTGAAAATAATCGAGGTATAAATGTTTTTATATTAAGCTTTTAACACATGCACATATAAATTAGATTGAAGAGAGATGTTACTCAGGAGAACACAATATGTGTATGTAATATTTTTCACTCTCATCATTATCTCACACAGACTGACAATGAAATGGTAATTTTCAGTGACCATTTTTCAGTCAAACTTTGTATATTTAGCTATTAGTTAACATATGGGGCCTGTGGGTTGTTACATTTGTATTTTTTTTATAGATTTCTTAATATATTTATTGGTTATAGCTTAAGTTTATAAATTGTCCAAATTGTCTATAACTCTGAAACTGGAAATGTTCACATTTGTGTTTTCTATAATGATCTAATAAATGAATAAGATTAAAATACAACAAATTGGTAGCTCCATAAGCTGTCTGTTTCAAAATTATGTTTTCATTATGCAAAATGAGATTACTAAGGAACCCCCTCAGATTTGAGTGTAGAAACATAATGATCTCTTGTACATTACCCCTAATTTAACTGGCTTGCAACTTTTGCATATCAATTATTTTGTTACATAACCCTTTTTATGACAAAATATGTTGATCAAATAAACAAATTAAAAAGAATGTAGACATTTACCATGACTAAAGATGTATTTGTATTTAAATTGAAATAATCAGGGGTAGGGCTTATACAAATAAGTTTTGTTATAATAATAATAATAAAATATTTGAATGCTGTTCTAGTTTTATGGAACATTTGTGTTGTTGTAATTGAATAAAAATTAAATGAAAAGTATAAAAATACAATAATAATGTCAGCAGCACGTGTTCCGGACATGTGAGATGTTGAGATATTGAGGACCCAGGTTCGAGTCTGTTCTGGGTCATCCCATTCCCACTCTCACCCGTACTTTTTCTGTCTACAAGTTATTGTTATAATAATACAAATAATTCTTAAATATGGCAATAATTTCATTTAATCGAAAATGCCTTATATAGCTGAAGGGGTTTGCTGACAGCTGATCGCGTCGCTCATTGGCTGTCACTGGACCAGGCCCTCATGTCTAGTTGCATACGTGCAAGGCATGACGCGCATGCGCAGCTACTCGAACAGTTTTGGTTACACGAGTTTACGTTCTCTTCACGGCTCTGTACAACTCTGCAGCTGCAGAATAACTACTATCTCTTGGATACATTATAATAAACTAATCAGCACAGCTTGTAGTGACGAAAAGGCGTGCTATTCAAACAACATACCGCTGTAAACCTGTGTCCACTGGAAGCTAGCGGTGCCGCAGCTGTGCTACGTGCTAATGTTATGGGACTGAACCGCAGGAAAACGCCGTCTGTGATTGACAGCACACTCTCTGCGTTCCGTTACACATTCAGCCGGGTTGCTCGTGGAATGGGGCAGTGGAAACTTTGGTTGGTTTAATTTGCTACAGCAGGGAAAGAGGAAGCAGGAGGCACCGCTCCAGGCCTTCGGTCACGTCGCGCACGACTTCAGTGACCGATACTAATATTATAACATGGGGACCTGAAGTGAATTCAGGATAAACAACATTTAGCCGCAAAATTTCGGACTTTGCTCTTTAAAATGGCCGGTTTTACGGATTTGCGGGAGAAGCTGAAGTCGATGACACCGCACAGGGACACAGTTTTCGAGCACAGCAACGGCGAGAAGCGGAAATACCGCGAGTCGGATGACGATGATAGTGAGTACGAGGAGCGGCGGGACGCGGAGGCGCGCAAAGTGAAGAGCGGCATTAAGCAAGCGAGTATTTTCACGCAGGAGGAGTGCGCGCGCATAGAGGCAAAGATCGACGAGGTGGTTGCCAAGGCAGACAAGGGGCTCTACCGGGAGCACACGGTGGACCGGGCGCCCCTGCGGAACAAGTACTTCTTCGGGGAGGGCTACACGTACGGCTCGCAGCTCGAGAAGCGCGGCCCCGGGCAGGAGCGTCTGTACTCCAAAGGCGAGGTGGACGAGATCCCGGACTGGGTGCACGAGCTGGTCATCGATCGCCTCGTGACGCAAGGCGTCATACCGGAGGGCTTCGTTAATAGCGCCGTGATTAATGACTACCAGCCCGGGGGCTGCATCGTGTCCCACGTGGACCCCATCCACATCTTCGAGCGACCGATCGTGTCCGTGTCGTTCTTCAGCGATAGCGCGCTCTGCTTCGGCTGCAAGTTCCAGTTCAAGCCCATCCGGGTGTCCGAGCCCGTGCTGCACCTGCCCGTGAGGCGCGGCAGCGTCACCGTCCTCAGGTGGGGACCTTTACTAGCCCGGACAATTTCTACTGTGTTACGATTCATGTTCAGGGCATTCTCATGTTATTATTTGTAGTGATATGTGCAATGAGGTAATTCGGTAAAACTTAACAATAATGTTTCATTAGTAACACTAGTTAACTAACTTACATTAACAAACAGTAACAAATGTGTTGCTCATGTTTAGTTCATATTAGTTAAAACACTACTAGTACGGACACTTGCTTTTGTGTTACCATTCATGTTGTTATTTGTAGTGATATGTGCGATTAGTTAATTCAGTAAAACTTTACAATAAGGTTTAATTAGTTAACATTAGTTAACACATGAACTAAGATTGAACTACACTTCTGCAGAATTTATTAATCTTGGTTCATGTTAGTTTCAATATTTACTAAAACATTATTAAAAACAAAAAAGTTGTGTTTGTTAACATGAACAAAGATTAACAAATACAGTAACAAAGGTGTTGCTCATGTTAGTTAGTTAATACATTAATTAATGTTAACTAATGAAACCTTATTGTAAAGTGTTACTGGTAATTCCATGGTGATTTATACTATGGTAGTATATAATTGCCATGGAGTATACATGGTACTTAAAAGAATAAAACTCACACATTACTGTAGTACTGCCATGTTTATAGTAAAATATTAAATACTTGCTCATGCTCTCTGCTTTGATTCTTTTTAGTGACTACGCAGCCGATGACATCACACATTGCATCCGCCCACAGGACATCAAGGAGAGGAGAGCTGTCATCATTCTCAGAAAGTGAGTTGTTCTGGCTTTGAGTCAGAGTCGTTCTTGAAAGCTCTGGAAGCATATGTGGGGGTGTATAATTTCTCTTGGTGTGTTTTATTGCAGAACAAGGCCGGATGCCCCTCGCTTGGACTCCAATTCAAGGAGCCCGTCCATCCACTCCTCTGAGAGACGACACATACTCAAAGCCAAACGCTCACACCGCAAGGCTGACCCAGATGCTGCACACAGGTACTGGCAAAGTCTTTCATGCTGTTTAAATAGTGGTGCTACTAAGGAATGCATAACTACTAAAGCCTTACTATTCAACTATTTTAGCCTCCTTGTTACATTTACTTACTGTATGCTTAATTACATGCAACTAACCCTAAGTGTATGTTGTTGATTAATATTAATAAATACTTAAATGCATAATTACACTGTAACAAGGAAACCTTAAAATTAAGTGTAACCCCACTAAAACTTATCCCACTTTGTGCTGTAGGCATGATAAATACACGTTAAAAGGTATTTAAGGACATAATAAAACTAATAAAAGTGTTAAGGACAGTTGTTCAGGCTGGATTTTCTTCAGAAATGATAACCTAGTTTTTAATATTTAAGGTGCACAAATGTAATGTTACTTTATTCAATTAATTTTACACCTAAAGAAGTAAATATGACAAATTGATTTACACTAGAATGTGATTAAGACCAGTGTAGATAAGCTGTTTTGTGTGCGTAAAGTTGGATCCACCTAATGGAGCCGGCCATCTTGAGATCACATGAGCGGCTATACTAAGGTTTATCTTAGAAAAAACCCCAAATAATTAAATCATACCCTACTGATCAAAAGTTTGGGGTCAGTAAGGTTTTTTTTTTTTTTTTTTGTTATTCAGCAAGAGAGCATTCAATTAAAATGTTTCTTTTCAAATCACATGTTACTTTTACATTATATTAAAAGATTTCTATTGCAAATAAATGAGCAACAAATCAGCATATTAGAATCATTTCTGAAGGATCATGTCCAGGTATTTAGGGGCTATTTACAGCTGGCCACTTAATGCGTTTTCTGTGATCGGATAGCTATCCCATTGTGTAAATGCCCTCCGAAACGCATTCGAGACAGATTTAAATCCGATCGCTCAAACCACTTCAGGAGGTGGTCTGGACCACAGTACAGACGAAAGTGGAATAAAAAGAAAAAAATAGAAAGTGTAAAGAAGTCTAAATGGTTGTTGAAACCACATATAAATTTTACTCCTCCCAACAATGCTAAAAATAAACGTGTGAGAGCGTGTCATAGGCTATATGTCATGTTATAGCCAGATTTAATGACGCTACTGCAGCACGTATCACTGCAGATGAGCAGCTGAGGATCTCTTCATCAAGCCTCGTGCAAACTACCGCAAATAAAACTGAAAGAGTGGCTCAATCATCTTCATTAAAAGTTAAGAAACTAACTGATCTTACCAGTGCTGATGCCGCTCTCTCCTATTGCAGTCTTTGATTTAGAAATTAGCTGATCAATAAAATGCATCTTATATCTGTTGCTATCGGTGACGTATTTAATCTGCATATAGCACGGAAACGGAAGATCAGATTTATATCCGGTTTGCGAAAACACATTTATGTGACCAAGTGTAAATGAAATTGTTTTGATAAATCAGATAGCTATCTGATCAGTAAAAACATGAAGTGACCAGGTGTAAACGGCCCTAAGACTACTTTTCTGTGATTACATTTTTTTTAGAGATCGTACTGGTGCCTCCACCACATTGCCCAACTGATAGAGCTGCTGTTTCTGTTCAATATGAGAAACATGAAACGAATCTGCACTCAGCTTGGACCAATAATAGACAGCGCAGTGTGAGCTCGGAACAGGTTTAAATGCGAGCCGATCTCAATCCCACTACACCGTTACCACACAGCACTGGGAGATCCAGTGAGAAAGTGTTTGCATTCGCCGCTGTATTAACATTGCTGTGAGATCTAGTGGGAAGCATTCAAATTCAGTGTAGAATTCTCTGATGTAAACCATAGATATCAGATCAAACAGCGCTGACGTGGAAATCAGGAGAAACATTTTAACATGAATAAACTAGTAATAGAAGGCTTTTCAATCCACAAATCACCAACATTCGCCATGAATTTAATCATGTAGTGCAGCTAACCGTGTTAACCATGGTATTGTGGAAGAAATAGTCTGTTTTTTTTATATTTATTTCAGTATTCGTACAACCTTTTGAGAGTGAAATTCAAGCACTTTTCAAGGACTTTCAAGTGCTTCAGACTTTTTCCAGCACTACAAAGCTCTAAATATTATCCAGTTTAAATGTTATTTTTAATGTGATGACCAAAAACATACACATATACACTACCGGTCAAAAGTTTTAGATCAGTAAGATTTTTTATGTTTTTAAATGAAGTCTCTTCTGCTCACAAAATACAAAAAAAACAGTAATATTGTGAAATATTATTACAATTTAAAACAGCGGTTTTCTATGTGAATATATAGTGAAGTGTAATTTATTACAATGATGTTGAAAATTCAGCTTTGATCACAGGAATAAATTACACTTCACTATATATTCACATAGAAAACCGCTGTTTTAAATTGTAATAATATTTCACAATATTACTGTTTTTTTTAATCAAATAATTGCAGCCTTGGTGAGCAGAAGAGACTTCTTTTAAAAACATAAAAAATCTTACCGATCTAAAACTTTTGACCGGTAGTGTGTGTGTGTGTGTGTATATATATATATATATATATATATATATATATATATATATATATATATATATTTATTAGTTCTTCTATCAAAGATTAACACCATTTGTAAAACTTAGTTTCAGGATGTAGGAAATCTAACACGTGGGACACACTTTTATAAAAAATAAAAAGCAAGAAATTGCCACCATCTACAGATTATAGTGGTAAAGAAACACTTATTGGCTTATTAGCCATTTCCACCTAATATAGCTTTTTTTACACGTTTTGCTTTTAAATTTACATTTAAATATTATGAAATTTCTTTTATGAAATATCAAATCAAGAAATAAATTTGTCAAAGTTTGATGCTTTTTGTTCTGAAGTGTGAAGTAGGAAAAGTCAAGAAGTCTCATGAAAAACAATCTTCCAATTGTGAAGAATTACACAGAAATCTAGTAAAGAGCTACAGTCACTGAAGCTGTCGGTCAGTTCAGTATGATACTATAGAAGAACAATTATATATTTAATAAGAATATTTACATACTCAAAAAAAAAAAAAATTCGTCTGCATCTCAAGCTCAGCACTTGATGTGCATATCCAAGAAATAAACGCGTAATATTATTATTTACTGTTCTTATTAATGCAAAAAAAATAGAAATGTCATGATAAACGCATCATAAACACACTGGTGCAAACACCCCCCACCCCCCATTTCTACAATGTGTTTGGTAACTAAAGATTTTTCCTTTTCCAAGATGCAGTATAAAGTCCAAAAACAAATCACCCTGCTGAACCTGCTTGCTTCAGTGCACCTGTAAATGAATAGTGACCTAAAAAAACTGAATCTGTCATTGTTTACTCTGTCCTCATGTCATTCCAAACCTTTATGCTTGGGGTCACTATAAACTGTCATTGAAAAAAAAAAAGTAACAGCATACAGGTTTGTAATGACATGAGGGTGAGTAAATGACGATAAACCTTAAAGACTAACGAAGTTGTCACATTCCACACATGCATTTAGCTAAAAAGCATTTTGCTCTTTTCCTCCCTCAGGCCTCGTATTTTAGAGATGGACAAAGAGCTGCAGAGGCGTTCCCTCTCCTCCCGACAGAGACGTCACGGCGACAGCAGTTCAGAAAACTCCTGGAGGAGAACTGAAGAGAGAGAGCCGGGCTCACGCCACACACACGACCACGCACCCACGCGACGAGTCAAGATGAGACGTCACTGAGACGCAATCAGAACTCACTGCTTATCTCCTCAGACGCCTTTACGTTTGCTCAAGCCAACAGTGACTCAGTAGAAGAGATGCTTCTGGAGTGGGTGGACTCAAGGACGTTAGACGCTGGCTGCTTGATCTATCTATTCTGACATATCAAAAATTATACTTTAATATCCACTATATTTTGTTCTGTGTGATTAAAGGAAATGTATGGAATAAAAAGACATCTAAACTGACATGGAATTCAATCATAATTCACCATTTCGCAACTTCATGTGCCGGTTTCATGCATATATAGCTCATTCACATAACAATATCAAATACAACTGTGTATTGGTCCAAGGTAGATTTTTGAGAAGTAAACATGAGTGATTTAGTTTTTTCTGGCTTTAAGAATTTTGTTAGATAAATTCTAAAACACAAGCTTAGAACAGGCCATCAAATAATAATTTGCAGAAATGTTTTGTTTTTGAAAAATCCTAAGCGAGAGGGAAAATAAATTGCACGTTTTGTTAATGCTGACAGTTAAGTTATTATAAAATGTATCTTTCTAGTGCTTTTCCCCCAGTGAAGGGTGGTATAGCCATGGTTCCTAGTTCTGTTTGACAACCATGCTGTTTAGATTCTGTCCTTCTGATGAAAAGAATTCATTCATGCCAACATTACAGCTGTGTGAGACTGTCATAATGGCAACAGTTCATGTTGTATTTATGTTCATACTGTTTAGTTTTGAGATTTGGAGAACAAGTAGGAAAAGATGATAAAGTGTGTCCTATTGCAGTTGTTTAATAGAAAAAATGCGACTGACTACAAAAGACTACTTTGTATTCATGAGGCTGACATGAGACTATTTTTGTTTAAAGGTTGAAAACAAGTGGAGTAGATTTGGCTGCATAAAAGATTAAAAGGCACTGTGTTTTGGAGGTTCTATGTTCATTCTTTCTTTTTCTAGTTCTTAATATTTGTTGTATTGTTTTGTAGTTAACTTTTAAATTCCAAACATTCTTACTCAATGTTCCTTGAAACGCATGTTAGTTTATATTAATTTGAGAAAGGTCATTTTTTTTCAGTTCAATTTGCTTTGTCCATTAATATGGAATAGGAACATAATTTTCAGGTTACGTTTAACATGCATCAGAAAGTAAAAAAAAAAAAAAAAAAGGCTCCAGTTCTGATATTCAGAATTTGCACTATGCACTGTTTTATTTGGTTCAGAAATCAAAATGTAAATATTTCGTATGGCTATGCAAGCTTGAATCGTTACCCAATAAAATCCCACAGGTTATTTCTTTAAGCGCTGGTTGTAAATGAAAGGATGTGACTGTCCACTAGATGGTATGAGAGAACTTTCCACCAATTCTTCATAGATAACAATATTAGCTTGAACACTATGTTGCTTTATAATATGGAATGTTTTAAATTATTTCGCGGAATATCACAAACTACATTATTTACAATAAAGTCCTAATGCACAAATTAATTATTCAATTTGGAGTGCTTTGGTTCTCCATTCAAACGCGAATGCATCTTTATTATTCTATTTTCAAGAACAACGTACGTTTCATTTATTTTCTGCGTTTAATAATAGAACCAAATACTGAAGCGGTAAAATAAGTGTCATAGTGTAAGAAAATAAAATACGAAACGATATAATTTATCAAAATCATAACTTTTTGCATTTACATGTTACACAAATAGTATTTAAAATAAATTTATTTATTTTTTAATAATTTTTTTATTGTGTGGATCCTCCTGTTAAAATGTAAAAAATTATGTAAGATATGCTTATTACTTCTTTTGACCATACATGCATAGAAATTCCATATAAATTCTGACGTCAGGTGATACTGTCATCTCATTGGTCTAGATGTACGTCAATCAGCGGGATAGTGACGTAAGATGTGTTTGTTATAGGTAAGAGCAAATGCGTACTAGACAAAAGTACTGAATTCGATACTATACGCTAATGGCTCTGGTTTGATACTACCTTAAAAGGGTAAGTTAGCTGTTTAAGTCGTGTTTATAAATTGTTGACTGCTTAATATATTCCCAAGATGGTTGGTTTTCTGAATTCAACAGACAGCTAACGTTAGTTAAGTTAGCAAACGCTAACAGAACAAAACACTGTTGTTTTCAGTTTAATTCATGCCTTTTGTGAACTACTGAAAAACAGTTATTCGATTATTTGCTAGTCATATGGTATTTAATATAATATTTAGGAATGAAAAAGGTCATACATTGTTATACGTGTGATATGCAGGCGTGCTGTTTAACATGTAAACCACTGATAGCATTAATCAGTTTTGTATACATCAGCTGTCTTCTCTGGAAAACACAATTAATGTTATCTGGGTTTTAAAGTCCATCTGTATCTAGGCCTTGTGTCCGTTAATGTGTACTAACCCAGTTGTCCTTTTACCCAATAACCAGGAATATAGCCTACTGTACGTATGTTGGCTGTTTTGTTTGATTTTTTTTGTTTCTTCTCTTTGATCTGGCCAATAACATGCTGTTACTTTTCAAGCATATTTCGCAGTAGATACATTCTAGGCCTAGTATTTTTTATGTGATACTGTATTCATCCATGTCCGAGCCGTAGACTACTGTAATCTGTAGATCACAGCCAGAGACTGAAGTCTAAGTCAGTATCACAAAATGATCATTATGAATAAGTGGAGAGTTGCTAAGCCACATGGGTCTAAATTTAGCCCTGGTAAACCACCCTGCTGGTGCCGAGTTCATGAAGCTACCAAAGCTATTTCTGATGCACACAGACCGTGAGTGGCAGGTGAAGTTCAGATGCCTGGCCTGTCACGTAGCACACACGAGCTCCATGTGTGTCGGAATAACCTTCATAAAAGAGTGCTGTGGTGGAACATTAAAGCCAGAATTAAATGAAAATTCACCCTTTAAATTTCTAAATGTTATTGTGTACAATTCATTTGGGAATGTTTCTCTTTTTTTATGTTTTGACTTCAAAATGTTTAATCACAGTGTCATAACTGAACCTTCCAGTGAAAACGACATGTTTCTCTCTTGTGATGCATGCAGGACTTCTCCAATCATTTAGTCCAGTTAAACCACCCCAGCAAGCTTGCATTCATCTGCCTCCACTTATGAGTTAAACACCCACATCTCAAAACAATCCTTTACACTCTGGATGTATGTCACAATAGAGAAGTAAAGATCTGTCGCTACTTAAATGGTGTCAAATGCCTAAAGCAATAAAAATAATTATAGCACTTTAATATACTGTAGTGTATACTATGTTACACCAAAGTGCCCCATGTTTTTTTTAGTACCATGAACATCATGATACATGTCCAAAAATCATAGATAACACATTCTTACAATTATGTATTTGTTTCAAGTCTCTAAACTTAAAAGCTATCAGACTTTAGACTTTGAGGAAGCATGTTTGAAATCAAATGGTAATGTAATTCTTTGTTGATATTTTCAGACACTTTCACGGAGGAAGTGATGTATTATTCTGGAAAAAGACGAGGAGAAGATGGAATTGCTGCTGTCATTGACTTCCTGTTGTCCAATGCCCGTCTGGTGCTCGGGGTGGGCGGAGCTGCGATGCTGGGCATCGCCACATTAGCAGTGAAACGGGTGATCATTCGTTTTTTTTAGTTTATTACACACTACACAATTCTGATTGGTCAAAAATAATATTGTTTAATAGAATGCAACAAGTATTATTTTTTTAACGTCTTTTGAAGAGTTAGAAGCCATGAATCAAACCAACCAACTATGAGGTCAATCACAGCGTTACAAACTTTGATTTCAAGCAAAAAAAGTATTTAAAAATCAGACAAAAAGACAAAGGTACAATATTGTGTACGTAATTGCTTTAAAGAATTACAATTGCTTTCCACTAGCATTCCAAATGACATGGCTGAAATAAAAGTGATGGATAAATATAAAAATGTTGATTTAAAGGGTTAGTCCACCCAAAAATGACAATTATCATAATCTACTCACCCTCATGCCATTGCAAACCTTTCTTCTGTGGAACACAAAAGCAGATATTTTGAAGAATGCTGGTAACTAGTTTCCGTTCTCATTGACCAACATTCTTCAACATATCTTTTGTGTTCTGCAGATGAGAGAAATGCATACAGATTTGGAACGACGTGACCCGTGACATATAGCCTATTGAGTCATGTGAAAAAGAAAGTAGCCTACACCCTATTGAATTCTAGAAATTCAGAGAAATTGCAAAAAACCCAAGAGCTACACCTCAGACTCTACAGGCCTCAGTTAACATGTTAAATGTTAAAGTTCATGTAAGTATAATGAAAAAAAGACTGAACAAGTATGGCATGTTTGGAAGGGTTGCCAGGAGAACGCCTCTTTTCTCTAAAAAGAACATGGCAGCACGACTTCAAAATAAAATAAAAGTTTGTTTACATAATATATGTGTGTGTAGTGTGTATAATTATTTTGTATATATAAATACACATACATGCATGTATATATTAAGAAAAATGTTATTAATATATAAAATATTTATATATAATATAAATTAACACATTTTTCTTAAATATATACATGCATGTGTGTGTATTTATATATACAAAATAATTATACACACTACACACACATATTATGTAAGCACAAACTTTTATTTTGGATGCGATTAATCGTCGCCCATCCCTACACCGAAGTGTTCTTGAGTCAAAAGTGAGGCCATCTGCTAAAGCCTGCCAATCTACACCAGAATGGCTTAAAAAGAAAATAATCAAGGTGTTGCAATGACCCAGTCAAAGTCCAGACCTCATCCCGATTGAAATGCTGTAGCAATACCTTCAGAGAGCTAAACAGATGCCCACAAACATCAATGAACTGAAGCAACGTAAAGAAAAGCGGGCCAAAATTCCTCCAGAACGATGTGAGCGGCTGATAAAGTCATACAGCTAAAAGTGGCTCTACAAGCAACTGAGTCATTGGGTGTACTTAGTTTGTCACACATGGCTTCTCCATTTTGGCTTTACTTTTGTTAAATAAATAATGACACCGACACTGTAATATGTTATGTGTTGTTGTTCATCTCAGGTTGTTTAATTTTAAGACCTGCTAACAACCAGATGATTTTTTTTATTTTTTATGTTCTGATAAGCAAAGCCATAGAATTCAAAAGGGTGTACTTTCTTTTTCACACACACAAATAGAAGTATTTTGAGAGTGGAGGGAGATTGACTCGCATTGTTTGAAGGGTGTGGGCGGGAGCTAATGTGTTATTTTGATTCTCTGATCGTGGGAAATGTAGTTTTTCACCAGGAATTCGTGTAAGTTGAATAAAATGTAGGCTGATGACTTCAACAGAAGCATATACCATTAATTAATAAAAAAATTGTAGCTCACAGTAGGTCTGTCTTTAACGGTTTATACGTTATTGTTAAAAAAATATTTCCCAGTGGAGGAAAATGAATAGGATTTTTATTTCCGGGAACCCAACGGTTACTCTCCATTATGGCTTATTTTGATTACTTATTGATTTTTTTTCTTCAGCTGATAGAACGTGCTGGCAGGCCCCCTGATGAGAAGCCTGACAAGAAGATGACGGACAGCTGGGAGGAGTTAGGCTTGGTCAGTTCCTCCCCCAAACTGCTCCACAAGGGTATTGAAGGAGTAGTCATGAAACAGATTGCAGCCGCAACCAAGAAAGGTACATACACATTTAAAGAGTCTTCCAAATGAAGGGATTTCCCATCTAGCTGAAAGGCAATGACAAGAAATCTAAATTTACCCTATTTGCTGTCTCATTGTGCACAATTCATCAGTGCATGTCAGTCCAAACCAAAAGTTTTGTAATCTTTTATCAGAATGTTTTGACTTGCTCAACTTCTATAATGCCATTTGGCTTTTTAATGAATAGAATAGAATGGAATATACCTTGTTGTCCCATGGAAATTTGGGCATTGATATCACTGAACATCCAGTTTCACTAAAACACATCATGATATGGAAGTAAAATGGGTTTTAAGTAGAAGACCTGTTTTTGTGTGTTTAGCAGAACTATCTCAGCCCATCCCCCTACCCTCACCTGAACCCCAGCGGTGTGACGCTGACCCACCTCAACGCCGGAAACGCTTGGATCTGTGTGTGCTGACGTTTGCAGAGCGACTGCAGCAGTACTTCAGAACACGAGTGTGTCTGTCAGCGGAGGAGGTGTCTGTCGCACAGCAGCGAGCGTTAGATATATCCACAGAGATCCAGGCCTTCCTGCACTCCAAACACCCAGACATGCCGCTGGGAGACATGATGCTGGGGGGGTCACTGCTCGACGACCTGCAAGTGGTTAAAGCCGATCACGCCTGCCTGATCGTGCCTCTACAGGTATCAAGATTATATGTGGACTGCTATCTTTGTGCTTGCATGTGTGCAAATTTTATCCTGTAGTTTCCAATAGTTGCTATTCCATACATCTTAAAGACAAATTAAGTTTCATGATATCCAGAGATAGCTGGTTTTGGAGTTTTGTTACATATACTATAATGTGTTGATAATTATATTTATTATAAATAAATATAAATTATATATTTGTCATTCATATACTTACTGTATTTTTCTGTTTTGTATCTTAAACCGTTTAGCGCTACCAGCTGTTCAAATGTTTATTTACATGCCAAGATATTTACATATTTACAAATCGTTCTGACATTTCAGGTTTTGGTGAAAAACTCCCTTTCTGCAATACTTTTCAACTGTTGACCAAAATTGGTTTTGCTTATTTTAGACCAGCCATTGCTATTTTTAATTAAAATGATTATTTTTATTCCCTAGGATTTCAGTGGATATATTATTATTTAAAAAATAATTATAATAATAATAATTTCTAGGTCGTTCATGTGCTTTTTCAGCATTTTTGACCAACACTGGTTTAGATCATATTTAGACCAACATTCACAATTTTTAAATATAATTCTTCTCTTGATTTCCTTGGTCATTCAGAGTTCAGGGGATGATGTAATGTAATACAATTCAAAAAAATATTTTTTTTGATACGACTGCTAAATGAGCAGAGATTTTGATGAACAGTATGTCAATTATTGACCAAAATTTATTTAGATCATATTCAAACTAACTTTCCCAAATGTCACCATTTGGATCTTTGGACTTGGATTGGAGTAGTTTTTAAATCTGTTCCAAATGTGTTTATTACAGTTGGAGTCGAGTCTGTGGATGCCTATTGCTGGAGAGGACACATTTTTGGGTCACCCTCAGTACTGCATGGTGCGGCGTGAAAACCTCGAGTACTTCCCAAGGGGACGGAGCTACTGGGATCGACATTTACTGGGTGGATACTTGTCATCACGGCTTGTTTCTGAGCAACTAGGAAAGGCTGTGATGGAATCAATGAACTGGCCTTCACTGACCGGAACCCTGGAGTGCGAGGTGAGACCGGTGCTTGGGTCTCCTGAGCTCAAACTGGAGATTCAAGGATTAACCCAAAGCAGTTGTGACAGTGGGGAACGCTTCTATATTACCGTGTTGCCAACAGTGCGCCTTAGCGAGATGATGCTTACGGCGCAGCGAGAGATCACTGGGTCATTCGACTACGTCTGGTACCAGAGCCTGTACACCAGCGAAACAACTAGACTAGCAGCGCTCGACAAAGCAGACTCGGGGGTCCGAAAGAAGTGTCTGAAAACACTAAAGGCTGTGTGCCGCAACTGCCCTGCACTACGCAAGCTCAACGGCAGCCATCTTAGCAATGTCATTTTACACATGAGTGAAAAGGAAACTGATTGGTCGGAATCGGTGTTTGCTGATAGGTTCCTGCAGGCGATTGCTGAGCTAATCGGATACCTGGAGACTGGAGTAATGCCTAGTTTCTTTAAACATAATGTGAATCTGTTTCAGGGATTTACTGAGGACGACATTGACGAGATGGGCTTCATGCTCTACTGTGCCATAACTGAACCTGAGATACTACTCATTTGATTCACTCCTATACTTGTATTACATCTATCAAAACATCTATCTCTATGGCAACTGGCAATAATGCATATTTAAACAAAGAATGTAATATTAGATATTATATGTCTCCTCAGAATTTCTGCTTACCTGCTCCTTTAAATGGGGATTTTGAAGTGACAGGCATAATTTTACTATGCAGCACTATCTTAGTCAGGCACTTTGCTTAGATGTAGGTTTGAAAGAAGTGAAAGATTTCATAAAGCATCTTTATTCTGAGCTTCTGCTTGTGTGTGTGTATACGGCTGTTTAGACCGTTTGTCTGTGACTTCAGATATATTTTTATTATGAGCTATGTTGACCATGTGTGTGTGTGTGTGTATATATATATATATATATATATATATATATATATATATATATATATATATATATATATATATATATATATATATATATATATATATATATATATATATATATTAGCAGTAATCATATACAGTGTGAAGCTATGTTGACTCAATATTAAGACAATAAAGCAGTAATGCAAAAATATTTTTATATACATTTTTGTCAGTTAGTCTTGCTTACAAAGTAGCAAAAATACTGTGTGTTTGAGGGAAATGTGCACTGAGGGTTGTCTAAACCTTTATAAGGGTTGGTTTCCTACTTGCTCACAATAGCAGCATAAATGGCTAAAAAGGACAGAAATAAACTAAAAGTTAATGTGATGCAGGTTCCATGTATACATCCTATGATAACTTGCCAAACAAATTTGGTTAAAAAAAATCAATTGCAAAAACAATAAAAATATTGGTAGGGTGAAATAATCACACTGGTGATACCTACTCCTCTAAGGTTACATGAAATCTTATATGATTTCTTCTTTACTACTGGGATGCATGTCTGAATAAAAAGATTGTGCACAATTCACAATTGTCACATTTGTTTGTGGTGTTACTTCTGCTTTTCATGTCCATTAGAATGGATTACACGCCCATTTGTCATTGATTTTGTATGCTAAGACATTTCCCCTTTGTGTTGCTATCATGTGAAAACACAATAAGCACAAGTCACGGTTTATGAAAGGTCAAATAAAAAAAGATATGGCCATGTTACTACTGAACTTAACTCAACAGTTAACGGCACCTCCCTTAAAAGTGTAATAAATTAATGTTTCTGAAGGGAAAAAGGGTTAACTGTATTAATGATATTTGGACTATGGTACATTTTAATGAATCCTATTTTAATAATCATTTTCTTTGGACCACTCACATTTACATTTAATTGAATGACCCAGAAAAATTACCCCTTTTTGAAGTGTTCTCATAAAAAAAAAAAAAATGTTTTTAAGATGTAAAAGGATTGGCTGGTAAAATTAAGTTTGTTTTCTAAAATTAATTAAAAGGATTTTCTTTGATTGTCATTGCTTATCAATTAATTACAGGTCTTTTGATTACAGGTCTCAGGTAATTATATTTTGAAATATATAGATACATCTCTCAACAACACTGCAAATAAAAAAAAAACAACGCACGAGCACGTCTTATTTTTCCAGTTATTTTGAGGAATTGGTCTGAGGCGGAAACAAGTTTGAGCCCCCCCCTAACCAGAGGTGTCACATGGCTAACTATGGCAAAGGCTGCTTCAGTTACTGCTCTCCGGGAAGCGCTTTAATGTTTGTTTACTTCTGAACAACGACTTAAACTAACTTCTAAAAATTAGCTAACAACTACTCTCGTGAATTGCTGTAGGCCTACTCGCGCTGCCGCCAGCGAACGGATTTATACGTATATTATTCTGAATTGACCTGTCAGTTTTCATGACAATGCGTTTATGTCATGTTTGTATTTTGTATCAGGCATGTAATTTTTAAATCGGCGAGAACTGGATAATTTCATGCTTGTTGTGGTTTTTAAGTAGTTATTATTCTCACGTCTGGCGACAAATCAGTTTATTTAGAGATATACGTGGTAAAACTAGACCTGCTGGACTGGAGGGACAGCACTGAAGATGCCGGTTTCAGGGGTGTAAAGTATGTGAGTGACAAGTTTAATTATTTTAGTATTATTTTATGGAATTTGTACTTTAGTACTATTAAGACTTAATGCTTATACTTTTAATGACATTTCCGCAATTAAAGAAATACATTTTTTTATTCATTATAATTTTAGACTTTCAGTGTACAACAAAGTGCATACTTAAGTTATAATAACTTAAACAAGTTTTTAATTAGGTTTTTTTTCAGTAAAGTAACAAGCCTGTCACATTGACATCCTTCTATTTTTATTTGAAACAGCCAATGAAGTCCATTTAATGAGCCACAGTTATGTCTATTTGTTCTTGTGAAGAAATTTTAGCAGTTATCACAACATAGTGGTTTAACTAAAACAATGCTTTAATCATAACCATAGTGAAAAATGTAAATACGGTAGATGATCAGTCTATAAACAACTACATCTAGGCCTACATGTACTGTAAAACTACTATAAAATAAGGTCTTGCTGAATGTACATTTTAACTAGAAATTATTTAAGTTTCACTTTTGACATGTAATAGCCTTACTGAAGACAAAGACAATTTGTAATTTTTTTTTAATTTAATTTCTAATTTTGTAAAACATTTGGACAGTCCTCATATTTTTTACACCCCTGTCCAGTTGGTTTCAAACATTTTTTTCCACCATGATTGGTTCTCCAGACTTGGTGGCTTTTACTAAAGAAACAGATTTCAGTGAAATAGACCCATCAGCTCTTCCAGAGGAACTGTCTGTGCCAATGTATCCTTACACTGGGGATATCACCCCATGGTCCAGGATGTCTGGTGCTAATTTTAAGAAGGACTTTATTCTTATATCAGAGTTTTCAGAACAAGTTGGACCCCAACCTTTGCTTACTGTTCCTCCTGAAACCAAAGCTTGTGGGACGTTTGATTTGAACCACTTCTCCCTTCGGATTATGTCAGTGGACTATCAGTCCTCTCTCTCCAGTTCGGCAGGTTGTGGCTCTTTGAAACTGAACTTTGTAGAAGACTCAAAGGTAGTTTTAGGGGATTCTAGAGAAGGAGCGTTTGCATATGTGCACCACCTTACGCTCTATGACCTGGAGGCTCGAGGGTTTGTGCGACCACTTTGCCTTGCCTATGTGTCGTCTGATGAGAATAAAATCATACAACAATTCCAGCAACTTTCCACAGAGTTCTCCAAAGTCTCTGAATGTCTGAAAACGGGGAACAGGAAGAACTTTGCGAATGAACTGGAGATAAAACTAAGAGATCTGGAGTATACAAGAGTCATGTTACTTAGAGAGATAGAGAGTGAGTTCAATAATGCATCTGTGAAGTGCACCAATGAAAGGGAATGGATGTTGAATGGTATGCCTACATTAGATAGAAATACAGAAGATGTGAAACTGAAAGAGTGTGAAACTGAAATGAAATTTCAAGAGAAAGACGGATGTTGGATTTCAAGAAAGGCGGAAGTAGAGTCTCAAAATGAGAATAGGTCATGTATTATACACGAGAAAGATAAATTGTGTGGGGATCAAAGAAATAAGCAGGATAAAGGATCTTGCCCAATGCCATTGGCTAACAAAGAACAGGAGTTGGCCACTGTCGAAAAATCGATTCAGGATTATAAAAGCCTTTTAAAACAGGTCACTTACTACCCTACCAGGAAGCTTAGAAACTCTGAGTACTCCCCTTACGAACCAGATGACCTCCCTCATTCTCTGGAACTTGACCTGGATGATTTAAGGCACGGTCAGCTTGCTGAGCCAATGCTAGAATGCAATGTTTTTCCTAACACAAACACACCCTCGCAATCTCTGCAGCTGATTAACTCCCCTTCATCTTGCCGATTTGACAAGCGTCTGAAAACTCTCGAGGAATTGTGTGACGACTACTTCCACCAACAGGCTCTACAGCAACTGTACTCCATAGAGAGGACATTCAGAGGAGATATTTGCCATCTCTACACACAACTCCTCTGCCGTAATCTTCTCCGCAATCTTAAATCTACCAATTTCTTATTTGAGGATTCATGTGACTTGGAAGAGGGTGCTGGATTACAGACTGAAATAGCTGGTCAACATTCATTGCGACAACCATCCTTTCTTCCTGCACCCTCAATTCTAAGTGAACCTGTCAGTCTTGAGTCATATGCCTCCTGTGTTGAAATGGTGCCAATCAAACTAGAGTTGGCTGGATCTAGCCAATCTCCAGTTGTACCCAGCTCTGTAAATACCCCTTCCGAGCATTACCTACTCTTGACATCCGACACCGCCCCAGTAGAGGCTGAAATGGAAAATGAGGAAGTAGTTACAGCTCCGGATTGTCAAGAAAATGTGGAATACGTTTCAACTTTGATGAAGACCAGTATTAGTAGTGGAGATAGTATCGAGATCTTAGGGACGGAGAAGTCCTTCAGATCCCAAGGTTCAAATTTACCAATGGATACAGCACTGCAAAGTCCACCACCTTTGTCCACTACAGCTGCACTGGAGAGTCTAAGGCAAGGGAGGGTACCTACCAGACGGACTTGCAGTGAAGACAGCATTGAGGTGCTTAGCACGACAGAATCCATCCTACAAGAAGAATTGCGTGCCTTGCACCCTTGCGCAATCGATGAGGAAAGCCCAGAGCAAGATAATGATGAGAAAGACAGGTGTCAGAAAGGTGTTTTCGGGGTGGGAAATGTTCCTGGAGATCATGGAGGTGCCTGTTTGGAGTCGCCGCAAGGTTTTTATCCTGCTGTCACCCTGACTCCACCTGACTGCCCTATTACTTTATCCCTGGGTGGATCAAGCTTCCAAGATGCTTGTCATGCAACAGAATCGATCCCTTTCTTGTTGCCAGATGAGCCCTGTCGGACAGTGCCTGATGATTTGTCAGACTGTTTCAGCTATCGGAGCACCACTGCCTCCACAACCTCCGAATGCCCTTTCTCTGCTTGTCTTCCCAGGGAAAAAAAAGAAGGTGGGACCAGACGAAGGCGTGGCAGAGTAGGGCGGGCAGCATTGCAGTTCTTGCGACAGTTTCCCTTTGCAGTGCATGCAGTGTATAGCCTTCTGAGTGGTCGAACATTGGTGGTAGTAGGCAGCGAGGAGGCTGCAGTGAGACGACTAGTTACAGCGCTGTCTGTGTACATGCCAAATCCGAGTAGATACAGAGACAGCATTCAACCTTGGACTTCAACACCGCTGCAGCTTACTGACCTGCTCAACTGGAAACTCATCGGCTTTAATAGGTAACATTTACTAAACATCATAAATCTTGTTTGAATGCCTGTTTTTAACTCAAATATCTTAATTAGCTAGTTCTGACATATTTATTGGGGGTAAACAGGAAGGTATCCAGTTAAGTCTGACATCACACTTGCTCCTGGTACAAAAAGCAACAATCAGGCGGCTGTAGTATTACTTGTAAATCATGATCATAAACTTTACTGCCATACTCTTAGGTGGCCAGTGATTTATCTTTTCTGAATCATTTAAATATTGGTGTTTTGGGTCATCGTAAGCTTTGAAAAACTTAGCTTAGAAGTGTGCAATAAAAGAAGTGCTCATAAATGGCTGCGAGACCGTATTCTCATTTGAAACAAAGTAGAGGCTTGGACCCAGAAATAGTATTATAGGAAGATCAATACATCATGACTTGACAATACAGATCTCCAGGAGCAGGGTTGCATGCCACTGATATACTGCATAAACATTCATTGTTTTGTTGATGAGCTTAAATGATAACTATTAAAGGGGTATTTTTTACTTGGGATGCATAAAAACAAGAATCTAGTTACCCTTTCAGCAATGAGATTAGGATAAACACTGTTAGCTAAGTTGAAGCCACCTTGACAATATTTGTGTTTTTTATATTTACTCAGGATGTGCTGTTTTACTCGCACAACTTTGCCTCATTGCCTGGGCCATTATAGCCGATACATCAGTGTTCTAGATGTGGATCAAAAGACACTGCGCTGCCCAACCTACAGTGGTAATCTAATCAACCTGCTGGTGGATCCTAGGAGCAACTTTAAACGTGGAAACACCTACTTCATGTTTGCTCAAAGCGTGCAAAGCAAGCTTGTCACCAGAGCATTCCTTTTAACATTTTTACATGGTCGCCTTGCACCCAAAAGGGCTGGGGAAAGTACATGGACAAAATGTTTTCTTTCTGAATTTCACAAAGATGATAAGAAAATCCTCAACTATTTGTCCGAGCTCATTAAACTAAACTTTATGGCGATTCCACCCAATGTCCTCCGATTCAGCTACACCACAACCTCCATTTTCAAACACTGAAACACACAAATTAGTCAACGATTTGTGCACTGTACAGTAGTTATATTTAGCTTAGATTGCACATCTAGTTGTTTTTGCCCATCTGCCACAGTTTAGTCTTTACATTTTCTGCATGCTTTGAAATCTTGTTTACAAAGGCAGTAGAATAGAATATTTACAGTGATATTTTGCAAAGATCCCTAAGAACCATCATAGTTCACAACCTTAAATGATCTGTAACAAAGCAATATAAAACAGCTTTTCAGTGTTGCATTTTAAACTGTCATTTATTTGCATTACTGTTGATGTTCAGATTTCTATATTGTTCTGTTTCTGAATATAATTGTATCTTACATGCTCCAGATATTAATCACAGTACTGTAATGTTACAAAATACTGGTAATTTCCCAAAAAAAGAAAAACAACTTGCCAATGAAAAATGTAGAACTACCACTTATAACCTTTGAAAACATTAGAGGCACTCTTTCTGTACATTAAAACTGTACGGTTTGTCCATTTTGTCGAAAAGTCAATGTTAATATATATACAAAGATAGAAGATAATAGATAAAATTCTGAATAACTGAATTGACTGAAAAATTTGCAATTTACAAGATCCGTTATATTAGAAGCGAGTCTCACAGCCAAGTCAAGAAGTGTGTCTCACACTTTGCCAAACAAAAACATTGAGATAATAGCAGCAGATAATAAAGGATAAAAGAAACATTGATCTTATCCAAACTTATTGCATGGAATGAAATGCAGTGCATGGTCATTTGTTTAGATGTTGGTCAGGCTCATTTTCCTAGGCGTTGGATTTTTTGCAGGATTTTACGCTTTTCTGTAGTAAGTCTGGCCACCTGCAAGAGAGAGGAGCAGCTCACCTTAAAAACACTTGGGTTATTGAGATCCAATTATATCTTTGTAAAAAAAATTGTTACAAGTATTTAATGGAAAAGATTCTTACATTGCTTTCAAGTTGCAGTCTCAAGCTTAATTGCCAAGGGCAGTACAATCTGAAATCAAATAGAATGCAAATGGTTGACTAATTAAACTTCATATTATGTTTATATGCATTTAATATGAACAAAATTATCCAATTGCTTTATAGTGGAATTCATGTTTTATTCCTGATCGTCCAACGTAATTCCAATATTCAATTAGAAATAGCCTCTTTTAATATTCATGCATGTACAGCACATCTACATCATGACATGAATTTACTACAGTGATTGACTGCTGCTTCTTACTCATTCCAAGTGGCAAGCAAGCTATTGATGGGATAGGTGTGGGAGTCTAGAACCACACTGTTTTCCAGGAAGTACAAGCAGATGAAGGATGCAACCTGGGAATGTTCAGTTTCACTCCATGTTCTGAAACAGATATAGAGCATGTCCATGCTTATCATAGATGTTTTTGTTGTTTGTTTGTGTGTGTGTGTGTGTGTGTGTGTTACACAGACTTACCCCTGTATGAGTTGGTACTGCTCCTCATGAGAGAGTTCCTGCAGAAGACAGCACAGGATGTAGTGCATCACATCCGGCCTCCCCAGCAGACTGTTAAAGAACCAACGGAGCGCCCAGTGGTTGAACTGAAGGCAAATGGCACATACACACAATTACACATATGAAACTACACAAAATCAAAACTACTAAAAGTAACTAATAACTACAGAAAATAAGCACCCTGAAAGAAATGATGACATCGATGATGGGGCTGAGCTGAGAGTGGAACAAGCGCAGCACCAAAGCCTGAGTTGCTAACAGCAGTCTAGCCTGGTCAGGATAACCCTAATGGAAAGAAAATTAAATAAAATATAGCACCAATAAGACAAAACAATGTATAATATATAACTGGTTTGATCTGCCCCATTTTGCATTTAAAGAGATGTATTTATTTAAGATATGCCAGGCATATTCAGAGGCCTAAGAAGAAAGTTTTTTATTTTAATTTTGTGCTTCTCATTAACTATCCTTATATACACAAATATACTGGCATAATATTGGGCATCAAACACACTGCTTTATAGATAATGTAATTTGCCACATAAATGTCAGTGATGAATAATCCAAGGTTTACACACAAAAAAACAGAACTAATTAAACTCACATTCTCAAAGGTTTTGGGGATCTGTATACGGGAAGTCAGTGTCAGCTCCTTGAGAATTGCATTGGCAGAGTCTTTGGTCACCTGAACAGAAACACATAACTATCTGTCTCCAAAACATCTCAGTATGTTCTCCATCCTGACAGACACAAGATAAACACTCTTCTCACCGCTTGAAAGGTGACGTCAGGCTCGGCATAGAATGCACCAACGACAAGACCATCTGGAGTAATAAAACTGGAACTGACAATGCTTAGCAGATACACCCAGGTCTCTGACTACAAACAGAGACATTTGTCATAAAAGACACCAGATCTGAAAAGCACACACTGACAGACTTCACAAGCACATATGAAGAGTTAATATGAATTAAATCACAATGGGTTTTGATGTTTTGACATTTGATGCTAAACTGTTTTGTCACACATTCAGTATGCAATAGCTAAATACTGCCTTTAACACTGACAGAATGTTAATAAATAAATGCAAAATATAGTTTGGTGGTCAGCGATAAATATACTGTATTGGTCTGAATATAAGAACGTTTTTTTTCCTTGGAAACACATCTGAAAAAAAATGGTGTCGTCTTATTTTCAGGGTCTAAAGTTGTACGTCAATAATACATCTGCAACAATGGGGAGTGCCAAATATCTTCCCCCTGGACTGATAAACGCAGAGGTGTCAAACAACTCTCATTAAGCACCCATGAAATTTGATGTGTCGGAGTGTAATGTTAGAAGATGATGAGCCCAAAAACAGTTACGTTTTAAGACTAAGTCTTAAAAATGCTAACAGTCAAAGAAAAGCTCACTGTGGTCCTAAAAGCATCCCCTTCAAAGAAACTGACAGGAAAGTGTGTCGTACGAAGCCGAAAAAAGGCATGAGGGGTTGCCCATAACCAGAGCCAGCCCATCATTTCTTATTTCGGCTATGTATTGACCCACTTGCCTGTTAACGTCCTCGAAACGGCCGCTTTGATGCAGCGTAATGGATTAGCGCTTGCCCTCCGATTTCAGGAAGAAACTACTGTCTTTTCAGCACTACGTGGGAAAAACATTAATATCCCCCAGGATCAGATAATACGGATCAAATACCAGTGTTTTTTGACATGCCAACATCTGTCACTGTACATAAAAAAGGTGAGAAATCAGTAATTGTGAAATCTACTAAATGAGAACTTCAGTTTATTTTATGGTAGCTATAAAGTGTTTATTTCTGAATGTGATTTTTTTTTTGCTACATTTGACCAGTATTTTACCAGACAAATTCATTTTAAATATGAAAAAACTTGCATTTTCTTTAATTAGATTTGGTATTTAAAAAATCTTTTCCAAAAGTTACATTTTGAAAAGAGGGGTCGTCTTATATTCGGAACAAAATGGTAGATTTACAAATGGCAGTGCCTGCTCTTACACTGAAAAATAAGGTGGATTAAGTTATATAAAATAAACATTATATAATATTTTACCTACATTTGCAAAAACAGCACCGTTACAGTCCAGAACCCTCAGTGCAAACTTCAACACCTCCATCATCTTGAACGAATTTGAACCTTTAAAGGAACAGGGTTGGTATTCAGCATAAACATTCATTGTTTGTTGATGATCTTAAATAATACAGAATCTGTTAAAGAGAAGATACATAAAAATGCAGGAAAACAAGAGCCTGGCTAACCTTTCAGCAGATGTCATAAATAAACACCGTAAATTCTCTACCTTCAATGGTTGTCCACTTGGTGCTCAGTAAAGGATCAGGCATGATCATATGGCCATTATCTGCATCAAATTCTTGTTGTGCTATATCAGGGACTTGGCCTGATGTAAAAATTCTGAGGTAAGCTCTGAACTGTGGAGGTGTGAGTCGGGAGGCGGGGCAAGAGGTACCGAGCATTGGCGATAACATTGTCTGGACCGCACCACTGTAATCGGCAACCTAAACACACAAACATAACAGGAATGCAGTTAAAAGAATAGTCCAGTTCAAAATGAGAATTATGTCATCATTCACTCACCCTCAAGTTGTTTCAAAACTGTATGAATTTCTTTCTTCTGCTGAACACAAAGGAAGATAGTTTGAAGAATGTTGGTAACCAGACAGTTGATGTTGACTTCCATAGTAGGGGAAGAAAAATACTATGAAGTCAATGGGGTTCATTAACTGTTTGGTTACCGACATCTACCGACACTTACCGATATCTTCCTTTGTGTTCAGCAGAAGAAAAAAATTTGTAGTTTTGAAACAACTTGAAGGCGAGTAAATGACAATTCTCCTTTTGAAGTGAACTCTTCCTTTAACACAGAGCATTTACATTGTCACGATCATTTACCTTTACCAAATTATATTTTTTTTAGATCAATTATATTTTATGAAGGGTGTCCTTGTAGGGGTGTGTAGATCATCATACTAGCCACAAATCCTCTGCATCAAAAAGTTAGAAAACTCCTGAGAGTCCTGACTTAAATGTCTAAAATCAGTGTATAAAACTGAAGTATATTAAATAAGGTAGAAAGCACTGAAGGAAAAGGCTTTATTCCGATGTACCTTGCACAGGTAGAGGGGAACCAAGTCTCTCATTCTCTGCAGCCTAAATACCAAACAGACAGACATACAATGAAAGATTGTACCATAAATTGTAATAATGTTCTGCTTATATGACAACAATGTTCATGATATGCAGCTGGCACTCACGTGGGATTATTGGTACATCTGACAACTTTCAGATAGCGAGCCAGCTCACGGTACCTAACATGTTAAAAAAAGGGTAAATTATTATTATTATTTTATTAAGGTTAGCGAGGTCCTAAGCAATAACACAATAAGCTCAAATAATAATCATTGGCCCTACACAGAATCCACAAACATTTTGCCCTACATTTTCTGTGCTGTTTACAAGGAAAAAAACCCAGAATTAATTTTAAAAGGTGAAATTATGCCCTTGCTTTTGTTTTTGGGGTCTACTAAAATAGGTTTTCATCCTTGAATGTTCCAAAAAGATTGGTCAACCGCTTTGAGTGTTTCAGAAACGTCACAGCCCTAACTATAACCATCGGATTCAACACACTACTAACACAACTCAACCAGGCCTCACCTCCTTTAAGTATGGATAAAACTTTGTGAATGACAGATGTATGAATTCTTTCTGTGAAATTCTGCATGTGCAGATTCTGTGCAGGTTTATTGCATATATCACTGAAGTAATAAGAGGTTTTATAAGCAGTAAATAAAACATAAAAAGAACACTAAGGAAGGGCCATTACTTGTTTTGTTGTTGAAGTTTACAGACTCTCGCTTGAATCACGCTCAGAGGTTCATACAAGACTTGAAGCTTTCGACCTTTGACCTGCCTCTCTCCAGTGATATTTTGACCTTTTATCACGCCAGAAAGCAAGGGGTCATCCCAAGGAAGCACACTCAGACTGCAACCAAAGAAAAGACAATTTAATCATTAAAGGAAAACAATGGCAGAGCACAAAAGAACAATTATTGTATTAACAAGTAAAATCTCAGAAACATTTTTTTTAAAACATAAGGGGAGCAAATGATGACTGAAATTTTCTTCAAGAAGCAAAAAGTGCATTGCTTTTCCAAACCCAAGTTACAGCACATATATGTGTTGTTACCTTTTTGGCAATGTGGAGTTTGAAGGCAGAGGAAGCCTCAGGAAGAAAAAATCCAGTTGCTTTATGAAAGTGCTGGAAAAATCAAAGTCAACTAAAAGCGTCCACACCTTCGTCATAAATCTGGAAGACAAACATACAGTTTATAAGAAAACTAGAAAATGCAAAAGGGACTTTCCAAGTAAACGCACAAAAGTACATGTTTGTAGCATTACCTCCACAGGAGCATTGACACGGTTTCAGATACAGTGGTAGCAGCATGTACATTTCTGCAAGGGAGACATAAACCAAGATATATAATTATGCATTACCTAGCATAACCAGGGGTCAGAATATGCAATAGTGTATAGTATTTTACCCAGGAACCGTGTGAGTGACGAAAAGCTTGATAGCGCCTAACAGCATCACAACAGAAGCCTTTGGATTCTCTTTCTTTGCTTCATTAAAAAACATTTTGATATGTTGACTCACAGCAGTGTAACTGAAAAAAAAGAGAGAAAAGAAACAACTTTAGTATAGCGTGGTGTTCGCTAAAGGCTGGAATACACTACACGACTTTTAAAATCTGAACAGATTTTAAAACACTAGGCATCATACCGTGACATGCCGACTTTGTAAATGTTGGTTACAGTGGAAAAACGGGGCATCATACACTACCAGACTTTCAAATCGTTCCGAATACAACAATCGCACACAGAAACACGCATTGTTGCTTGAAGATGCAATGACAGATGAAACAAACATGGATCTGAAGATGACCACAGTAGTTGTTATAGCGACTCTTAAGCACATTTGAATGAGGTTGATGTGGTCAGTTTGAACTTTAAAGATTACAACGGGAGTTAGAGGTGAGTTGTTTTATCTGTGCGTTAATGAGTCAAATATTGAGGCTAATTTGATGTTCTGTTACTAGTGCACATATTTGTGTTCTCAAATCGGTTCAAAATATCAAACATGTTTTGATATCGTCCGACTGGATGAAATCAGAGTCTCTGCCCATCATACACTACGCGATTTTCGGTGATTGTCAACTCCGACTGCCCAAAACCTGTCGACTATTGTCGACTCATCTAGACTGCAAATTGGGGTAAAAGTCGTGTTGTGTATTCCAGCCTTAAGAATCACTATTACTATTGGTCAGGCTAAAAATCTAGTTACTAATACTGCAATAACAAATCAATGTAATTTTCATTTCTTACCCAAAACACATTTTTTTTATTAATTTGCAGTTTATCAATTGCACCTTCATTACCTTAATTAACCAAATTGACCGATTTCCAATTTTATATAGCAGATAGCAAAATTATAAAAAAAATAATAATAATAATATAAAAGGAGGATCACTCACTCGAACTCCAGAATCTTAAAGTGATGTTTATGGCATCCTTTACATCCGAAGACTTGACTCTGTGTAGTGTCGTTATTGTTGCGGTGACAGGTGCACCGACAGCCTGAACGGTTTGAATTCTCAAACCCCAACAAGAAATTTGCATACTTCATTGCCAAACTACTAGCAAATTTGTGCAGTGAAGCCTCTACCACAAACACACACACACACACAATTGTTAGATTTAGGCTGGCACAGGTCCTATTCTAAGAGACAATAAATCTGCACGATCACGAGAGAGAGCATACCTGCACGTCGTAGGTCTGAATCCATATCCAGCGGCTCAAAGGAGAAGTTCAGCTCATGCAGATATCCCATCAGACTCTTATCCCGGAGGGCCTTCCAGTAGACGCTGTGCTTATGGCTATTACAGTGGCAAATGCCGGGGATGGTCCAAAACTCACACTTTAAAACACAAGTCATAGCACTTTACCAATGCTTCACAAACACAAAAGTTTTTAGCCTGGTATAGTATAGAGGGAATAACACAAATCAGGCCTAGTCTCCATCAACACACCAAAAGCTTTTTTCTTCAGGAAAAAAGAAATTTCCACTGTCACATTTTTATTAAACAAATATATATATAAAAACAAAACTGAATAAAATTATTGTAAAACTAGTATAATACATAGTAGTATTTGTTTTTAAGCTGATTTTAACTTCTAAAATAATAATAATACTGTCTGTCTGGATTTTTTTTTTTTTACATTTTAACACGAAAATGTCACAATAAAAAAAAAATCCTAATGGTGCTAAAACATGATTCACTTTTTGTATGCAAAATTTAATTCACTTTTGTCCCTTCTTATTTGGGGGACATTATGATTATACACTGCCATTTTTTTTATGAGTAACTAACAGGGGTGTAACGATACCCTCACGTCACGATTCGATACATACGATACTGAACTCACGATATGGTATTATTGCGATACTCCAAGACATGATAAAAGTTTAACAAAAAATAACTGTTGATTAAAATGCTAAATTTGGTATTACATTGGATGTGTAAATGAATAGGCTTGGACTTGGTGCTGGAAACACAATGCACAGGACAATAGTGACACCAGAATAAAAATATTAATGATTCTGAAGCTGAAAATACAGAATTATTTTAGATGAATATGTTTGCACTCTCCCACAGGCTAGATATATTTAAAGGGCCCCTATTATAGATTTTTGAAAATTACCTTTCATGTAGTGTGTAACATAGCTCTAAGTGAATGAAAGCATCCTGCAAAGTTTTAAATCTGAAAGTGCACTGTATATAAAGTTATTGTCTTTCAAAAGTAAGAGTCGACTCTGAGTCAATGAAATGAATCGGTTTTCAAACGAGTCCTAAGCTGTTCCGTTGTGACGTCAAGACAAAACATTAGCATATTGCCCGCCCACTTATTGCACCCACAGACACCAGCAAAAACTTGAACCTCAAACACTGCAGCTGATTCCTATGGATAGGAATGCTTTGTGCTTTACGGATCTATGGATAGGAAAGAATTGTGCTCTACAATGTGAAAGTAAAGACAGTTTTTTTTCACTGCCCAAGGACGAGCATGTGAAGAATCCGTGGTTAACATTCATCTTTACCACAAAACCACAGCAGTATATTCCTAAACTTTTGCTGTGTTCCCTTTAAGCCCCTTTCACACAGAGATTCCGGAAAATACACAAATAATGTGACCCGGCATTTGTCCCGGGATTGTTTGATTTCGGTTCATTCACACTGCCAGTGATTTGCCGGGATCTGTGAGTGCGTTCACACACATCCAGTTATTGTCCCGGAAAGCTGCGTGACGTCAGGATGAGATGTGTAACGTACGCGTCGAAAACATGTGCACGCGCGTACCGTTCCACAAAGCTGGCGAACGATCTCAGCTTGCAGAGCGGATAGTGAGGAGCTCCTGGTCTTTCCTTCGTTCCAGTTTTTAGACATTTGTTCGTTCTTTCTTTGTTGATGACGAACACAAACTTTCTTCTAAGAGCAACAGAGTCGCACTATGACACACCCCTTACGCCATTGGTCCTGGCTTTTGTTCACACAGGGCGCATTCCGGGACTGATCCCGGCAATATTACTAGGTCCTCAACCCGGCATCAATCCCGGGTCGTGTTTGCGTTCACACAGAAGGTGTACTGGTAATTTGCCGGGATCATCGCGCTGTGTGAAAGGGGCTTTATTTTACTGACGACTTCTCAAATCTCAGAGTTCAATGTAGGATTTGAAAACCGCTTGCTCTTGAAAGATGGTGTTCAAAATACTTAGTTTTGAGTTTTAGATCGTGTAGGTTTCTTACTGAAACCTACCTAGCTCGCGGAAAGGAGGGATTTAGAGAGATTGATTCATCTGACGGGTTGTTTGAGAATCATTGAAAAAGTGGTGATGTGCAAATAGATATTATGTGGAAATTAAACAGTTTTTTTTACCTTTAATGCATGTAAACATGTTGTTAGAGACTTCAAAAGAACATTAGGAAACTTTAAAATATCATAATAGGGGTACTTTAAAAAAAATGTAGGCCATCCGACATTTGACATTATCAGGACACACACATATTCCCCCATTGCATTTTATATAGTAGTTTAATGTATTACTGACACTAAAACTTTTTTACACTGAATTTTTTTCTCACACAGTAATTTTTATTTTGGGCAAACTATACATAATACATATTGTTGCGTTTTTGTATTGCGATATATTGTTACAGCCCTAGTAACTAACATAAACTATAGATAGATGAGAGTGAGTCTTTGTGAGTGAGTTTTAGGTTTGAAGCTAGTGAACTCACCATGGAGGCCAAATTGTCACAGATGTAGCAAAAACACTGATCACAGTGCTTTGCATTATTTTGTAGAGGTCCTGAGACATCCTGCTCTGCTCGACTAGAACAAGCAAACACACAATGACACACAAACAATCACAGACAACACAAGTCCTTCACAGGACAGTGGCTTTGCTTATTTTACTGACCAGAAACCCAGGGTGCAGTCATATCTAGCATGTGGAAGCACTATTGCTGTTTGGGAGTAAGTGATGGCCAAATCCTCATCCAACTCCTCAATATGTTTGGATATATCTGAGATCAATAGAAAACAAAGAGAAACAGAGAGATGACAATGGTACTGAATGATGACCATATGGTATACAAAGGTATATCATAGAGGTACTGCCATGGTATATCAAACAAAAAAATTTCTTAACATGGTAATTTTGATAACTCATGGCATTACTACAGTTCATGTCAAAGAAAACATGGTATTGCCATGCTAACTTATATGTCCCAAACTGTTTTTAAGGTGCATATGAATGGTCACAGCGGTAACTTTTAGTTTTGTTTATGATTAAATGTGTGTAACGCAGAGTACCTGCTTCGTTCCTCTCATTTTCAACGATAAGCACAGAGGAATCGTTGAGGGCCATCAAGGAGTCACCTTCGTCATCATCATCATCGCTCAAAATGATTATAGGTATGTTGTGCTGCGTCCTACGGAACATGACAGACAATGAGAAGAAACGACCTCGAATATCAGCCTAACTCAACTAACATTGCGTGTGTCTCGTATAAAAAACTTTAACATTCATTTTGTCCGTTTTTTCTAAAACGTAGATAATTCAACTTACATATTTTGTCGAAATGAACCCTCGCATGCGCGCGTTCAAAGTTTGCGGCTTTTGCTGAATCACGTGACTCTGGCAAATCGGAAATGGTGTCAGTGTCCTGTCCTCTCCTCCCCCAGTTCATTTTTCATTTTATTTTCATTTTAATTCCTTTTATACACAATATGTTACAAAATCATAAATACAAGAATACACAATAGGTACCAGTAGTGTTGACAAAATTAAATATTTATCTCTCTGTACAGTATCTACAGTATCTTGTCACGTTACTAATGATTCTCCGCAAATTTCTAGCGTTAGAATCATTAATTTAATGTTTAAGGAAAAATGTAGACCCTTCCATACTACTACCAAATTCTGCTGAAGAAAGTCTTCTCTCTTTGCCAAAAATATTAAATAAAATATTCCCAAAAATTCCAGATGCCAAAACTTTTTTCTTGTTCCATTCGACAAAACCAGATGATGCCAGCTCTATGTGACCACCTCAGTCATAGCTCTCTATTTCATATAGTTTGCCCAATCTGTTCTGCCTGACCAGTCATAGGGAACTTAGGTATTTTCCACTTTTTCTTTTTTGGCCCATCCCCATTCTAGCCAACCTTATTGGTTTATTTTTTAAAGGTGGCACACTGACAACTAGTCTTTTATAAAAAAAATAATAATAATAAATAAATTTAAAAAAGAGCATTTAAATGGTACCCCTGGAAGACTGATATGCAACATTTCAATCAAGAGAGCAGCTGTGCTGGAAATTACCCAATAAGATTCAAGTTTGGCCACTCAATGATAAAAATCAAATACACTTTTTTTTCTGACATCACAGTCTGTCTCTGTCTCTCAAAACATCTCAGAGAGCTTAAAAAATAAAACCTCTATGCTAACAGACTTTCTTAAATCAGCTCAAATTGCTCTCAAACCACACCACAAAAATATTGTATATTTCTAATAAACAAATCCTATACTTCCATCTCAGCTGTTCAAAATACACACCAAATATAATGAGATTTGTCATCTGTGTATCATAGATAGAACATTTTCACATCTCACTCTTGTCAGTTCAGGGAAATCCAGTTAAATGTCCTGTGCAGCCCTTTTAAATCTTTTAGTTCATTTTAACAGCTATCCATTTAACTGAATTCTTCAGTGGTTCTCAATCACGGGGCCTCAGCAAACTCCCACAGGGGCCCCAATAAATCAAAAAATGATTTGCATTTAATTACATTAACACAATCTTAATTAAAAATGCTAAAAGAAACTGACATGTCATATTTGTGCTTTTTATTATTACAACAGGACAGCATCTGGTCTGAGAAATAATGACAAAGCAATTACATACATCCTGGAAGTTACAAGCCGTTTGAAATTTATATTTTTACATCGTTTTTTTGTTGTGGAAAAAAGAAAGCTATCTACTTTTCAAGGTTAGACCGAACTGAAATATCCTCCCAGTTCACTAATTTAATTACATCCTGAACATAGGTTTGTGAAATTTTATGGTGGTGATTTTTATAATAATTTTTTTTAAATGAGACAAACACTCAAATAAATACAATGATTTAATGTACATAAATCATATCTACAATTATTACATGATATATGCAAAATCAGCCTCAGATTATCCTTATACACTTCATCCACATACACTTAGATTTCAGGAATTTGATTTATTCAGAAACTCGATTTAGTGAGGTGCCTCCATCTTGTTCTGTTTCAGGTTTTGGTGATCGATACTTTGCCCATGGGTGTGGAGTTTCCTGGCCAGGCATAAACTCCAGCCATTCTCTGTAAAAACCACGGAATCCATCAATCTTGTCCAGGTATATGTTCCGTGATTTTAACTGAAGAAAGAAAGATATAGAAGGCATAATTAATCCACGGTAGTCCATATAGAATCTTGCTCAAAGGTCAAAATAACATGCTGAAAAACATTCACAAATTGTATGTATTCAATTTTACTGAACCCTTTTAACTGAAGCTTAGATATGTTTTTATTAAATTATTTAAGATATGTTAATTATTTAAGTAAATTACCTCAAGAATAATACCATGTAATCCTACTTACCTTACTGCTATTTTATTATTACTATTACTTTATAACTGACCTGGTTTCACAAGTTGTATTCGGTATATAACATGTTACCAAATACAAATCTTGAATCTTAGTTGATATGAGATTGCCTCACTCAGTTTCTAACCTTGTCATAAGTAGGAGGATACTGAGCTGCAAACTCCAGCTGCCTGATGATGACATCATTGGGTGGCACCTGCAGTTTGGCCATGTGTAGAAGTAGTTCGTGTAGATAAGCGTAGTCCAAACGCTTACATGCTTGGCTGATCAGGGCACTGTATACATGAGCATTCGGCACAAGTCCACAAGACTGCACAAAACAAGACAAAAACAATAAGAGCAGATTCAAGTAAAAATAAAAATAGCACCTTTAAAGTCCCTGTAAAGTCAAAATGAAGTATGTGTTCTGAGTTTGTCACACCACAGACAAATGTGTTATTAGTCACCCAGCCAAATTTGAATGATAAAAAAAGCCGGCAAGTACATAAAATAAGCTTTTAAAATCTTGAAAAAATTAGCAGTAGTCTCTGCTCTCAAACGCTGGGGGCGTGTCCGCTGGCTGCGCTGAAACCACGCCCACTCGCGGGAAACCTGCCTTCGCCACACTCAACTCTGTCACCGCTACAGCCGAAATGGATGCTTTAGTAGTGTTACTGTGTGGACTCCGACTACCAATTATAATTATAACATAAGCACACAAGGCAACTTACACTCATTGGTGGGCACGCACTGCCGATGATGGCACCAGTTGTCGGCGCGACGGGAGGATAAAGGGGGGAGATAGTCGGTTCGGCCCGTTCGGCCACATTCACCAGTAACAGCGGATTATCAGTGAATCCCAGTTGTCTCCGACGAACATTTATAAAACTATCCCGTGTAAAATGATCACTACAGATGCGGGTTTTGTCGGTGATCCTCATCTCTCCATCAAGGTGGCTCTTCACAAAATTAATACACCTCTTCTTGATGTGATCGTTTTTCGGAAATGTAAATAAGGACACCGATCTGTTTTGTACGTGATGGCATCCAGGTAGTACGCATTTCCGTGATGAAGGCATAGCTAGCTAGCAAACTGTAGGCGAGTATCTAATAGACTGACGCGATTGATCGGCAAACGGATGTGAATTTGCTCTAGTGTGGCTCCAGTGCGTCATCAAGTAGGGGCGTGTCCAGGAGCTCAGGGGCTCCAATGCGTCATCGAGCCCCCTTTTAGCCCCGCCCAGAAAATCCGGAAAATTGCAATGGTGAAAAACTGTTTAACTAGCCTGGGAAAACCCAGACAACTTCCGGCAAATTTAGATTTGCTCTGAAAGTTAGTCTGGCAAAGAGCTCATTCAAGCCCATTTCCAGTCCGCAGAAATCGCGGCACCAATCAGAAACGTTGGGGCGGGCTTTACACGATGACGACAGCGCAGCCAACTGTGAAGCAAATTTTGTACATTACAAAGATGGATGCCGCCGTGGAACATCACTCGTTCGAATCAGCTATAGCGTCTGTTTTAAGCAATTTAAAATATCCTTTTCGTTATAAACCCGAGCAAAGAACAACACTTAAAGCCTTCATGTCTAAAAATTATGTTATCGCTGTCTTACCGACTGGATTCGGCAAAAGTCTGATATACCAGTGTGGCGAGCAGGACGATCGAGCCGAGGGACGTGAGAGAACGGCGTGAGTGAGGCCGGTCTCGATCTCTCACGGAGGAGCGGAAGCATAAAAGGAGGAGCGACGACGGTGAAGATAGAGAGAGGACAGGCCTGAATTTTATTTGATGATTTGTTTTATTATGTGTGGCGGCAGTCGGCCGTGAGGGACTTTGTATTTGTTTTATTTTGTCATTAAAATGTGTGAATGTTCGCCGGTTTCCGCCTCCTCCTTCCCATAACAACGAGCCCCGTTGGTGGCTAAACGAATGGGTGGGTCTTGAGGGAGAGCCCTCTGCGTACGTTATCTCCTTCATCGCTCTGATTGGTTTTAGCTCTATCCAATTGCGCCAAGAGGCATTTGAGGGACGTCCGTTGGTGACGCCCTTTGGAAATGATTTGTCTATGGAGCTTTGCCAGACCCTAACTCAGTTTAAACTGAGAAGGGTCTGGTTTTAACCAGGCTACTGTTTAACGGTCTAACTCCACAATTCAGTACTTCACAGTTCACAGTCTTTGTAAAATGTGTTAGCAATACATTTCTAACATTTATAATGTGTTTAGAATTATTTTTTTTAATTGCCTTTACAGGGACTTTAAAAGGATATTTAACTCAAAACCGATAAAATGAATATTAAAAGAATGAAATTGGTTTTCATACCTCCATATCAGTAAAGAGTTGTATCGCATCTTTCTGTCTGCGGCAAGCCAGAGCAATACTACAGAACGTCTGAGTGTTCGCAGCCAGTCCTCGGTCAACCAGAAGGGCTTTTACTGCCTAAAAAGAGAGAAAGCAGTTCTTAATTATATTTTCACTTATGCATTTGGCAGATGCTTTTATTTACTTATTATTTATTTACATATATGCAATTTTAATTATATAATAATAATAACGAGCAATTTGTTATTGTATGTATTATTAATATTATTAGTATCATTAAAAATGCAAAGGAAGCGAAATGCTGACAAATGACGATGCTGTTTTCGCCATGGCTTAACTATAGGCTTCCATGCTCTACTGTTTGAGCTACAGGAATATATTATTTTATAAAAGCAACATTACTGGAACATTATGAACAGATGATTAAATGTGTTTCTAACCTTAGCCCCATACAAGTCTCCAGCTTTGGCCACCCTTCTGATCATAGTGTTGAAGAATGTCACATCCAGCTTGACACCACTCTCTTTGGCCACCTTAATCAAACTCTGCATTGATTGCCTACCAGCTTCCATGACATCAGCCAATAGTGTGATGGTTTTTATGTTGGGCTCCAGTCCATTCTTGGCCATTTCCTCCAAAAAGCCATCAAGATTTCCAATCAGAGCAAGTCTATCCGAAGCACTATTCACAGGACCCAAGGCAACCACACCTGAGTGGCAAGTGCTGGGGTCCAGAAGGTTTGGGAGGTGGGAACTTTGTGTTGATAACTGTGACTGACCGGTCAGAGAGCCACTTGATACTACAGGCAGCACTTGAGTCTCATCTTGAGATGTGTCTATTCTGCATGAATCTTTTTCCTTTAGAAGGGTGAAATCACTCTCTTTGGCTTGCCCATGGCTCTGTGTGTGTGTGTCTACAAACAGCTCATTCTCAAATGCATCCATATCTAAAGGCTGACACAAGGTCCCCACTTTTACATTTGTCCGACGGCTTTTCCTTCCACTTGTGAGTTTTGGGGTCACTTCATCCGTTCTCTTCAGCAGTAACGCAGAAGCCAGACCAGGATCACCTATTCCACAATCCCGTGCTATGCGCAGAAGGATGTTGTAATTTTGAGTGTCTGGTTTTATTCCAATCCTAAGCATCTGGTGCCACACCTACAAAACAAATAACAATAAAATAATTCTAACTTACTAATTCTTACTAACTAACTTACTTGACCAAAATTTGATTTTATTAGCACTTCTCTGATGACTGATTTTGACTGTGTCAGTGTCTATTTCATACACACGTGGATAAGCTACAACAGATAAATAATTTTAGCAGTGTGGACACACTTTACTGTGACCAAATATGATGTAAGAGTAGCAGTGTGTAAAATTTGTTCAGCTGAAATTTTAATAGACTTGTTACCTTCTGAAAACCTTTACTATGACTGGTTTTATTGTATTGCCTAAGAACACAACATTCTGAATAAAGCATAAAGAGTTCAATTACCCAAATGTAATTATCAATACTTAGTTCAATTTCAATTTTCGGCTAAATGAAAACATTAATTTCGGGTTTTCTGTGTTTCATTAAAAAAATGAATTTCTGTGCATCAATGTGTAAGACTGGAAAAACTGGTTGAAGAATGACCACTGGTCTATGAGACAAAAGGACCTTGCTGGAAATTAACATTTGACTCCCCCCCCCCCCCTCTTACCTTGAGACGAAAGTCTCACCTTATCTACATTTCATTCTCTCTCTGAGACACCTAAAACTGACATAAGAATATATATGGTTTAATGTGAATGACTATCATTGAGTATCATGTTTAGTATAATTTAAACGGTCTCGGGGTGACTGGTACAACTGTCTCATTCCCAAAGAAGGTTTTTAGAAGTTTAGAGAAACTGGCACACAAAGGAAGATAGGCAAATGGTCTTCCTACCCCCCAAGAGGTGTAACCTGTGAATGCTAATAACCATTGTTAGCATGTTTACATGTGAAAGAGGTTTTGGCTATTTAAAGGAATGCAGAGAGGAATCCTGGCGCTTTCTGTATGCAGACTGGCCCATGATGGCTGGGAGTAATCGAGACTCCCAGCCTCATGTATTTATTCAGGTTGGGTTTGCATCTCTTCTCTTTATTTGTGTTTTGTATTGATTCTTTTTGATTGATTTTACAATTGACCTGATACAATAAATTGTTACATTTGATTATTCTAACTGACTTTGACATTGCTCATTTAGCTAATAGTTAAAAGGAATAATCAAACATTCACTCACATTTAATGATGCACAGATATCATTAAAAACCTTTTCACTTTATGGAGTCAGATGAAATAACGATTTAATATATGAGAAAATGTATTGCATTTAATCAAAAATCCCTTTGCCGCGAGAAAAGACGGAACACGTGCAAGACTTCCCCGCTAATCGAATGCCGCCATTGGATCGATTTAGCCGGGCCTTACAAATGCTAACATGTGTATAAATGCTAGCGTATGTTTCTACTCCGTAGGTGTGTGTTAGTACCTGTAAAGCCAGCCTGAACCCATGCTGCTTGTCGTTCGCACAGCTAATCAGCAGATAATGAAATGTCTCCTGTGTGATCGGTTGTCCATTTTGAAGAATCTCCTATGCATGCATTTACACACAAACCAAATGATATTACTGTGATGTTAGAGCAAAAAGAATTCAAAAGCAAAACTAAAACGTGTTTTAACGTTAGTTAGTACCCGCAGAATTTGAAAGGACGACTTCAGATCTCCAGCAAGAGCGACTGCTTTGAGCAAAGCTTGCCAGGTTATGGCACTGAGAGGGATGTTCTTCCTGAGAAGCTCTTGCTTGAGCTTTATTGCCTGGTCCAACCCTGACTGCTTCCATGGTGATTCTGCACAAGCGTTGAACAGTGCAGTGTATGTAGCATCTGATGGCTCTACCCCTCGCTTCTTCATCTGGGGTTAAATTAAGATCAAGTGTGTCATTTATACATCATTAGAAGCACCTAATATAAATAATGACATCAAAGAGCATCATAATGTGAAGTGTGCATAACCATCTTACTTTATTGTACAGCTGGAAGGCTTTCTTTAGGTAGCCCACACGTCCACATCCCCCGATGAGAACGGTGTAATTGCACTCCTCAGGCTGTAATCTCTCACCTTTGAGCATATCAGCCTCAAACAGAATCAATGCCTCAGCCAGCTAGACAAAAAAAGAATAAAGTGTGCATTGCTTTATATGATACAGAGACATTCTTTGATATACACCCTACTTGTATTTACATGGCGCACACACACACAACAACATGGGAATAGCGTGATAAAGTACTTTTTATGGAAATAATACACTTTTAATGAACATACTTGTGCAAGCTAAATTAATAATTCATTATTATTATTATAACATAAGTGCAAACTAAATTATGCTTTCAGACACTTGATTGTATGTTAAATTAAATTAAATGAAAATTCATTGTAGCTCAAATTTATATTAAATGCATTTAGTTGAAGTTGCAATTTAGTACAATATGTGAACTTTAAAATGCAAAATAAAATAATACACTACAGTTAAAATTATAAAATTAAAGCTGCAAGCAGCGATGAAGAGGGCCCTCGCACCCGTGCCGCCGCCACCCGGCGGTTTTAGGAAGACAGAGCACGGTGGGCAGTATGTAATGATAATAAATACAGGAGGACTATGTCAAAGTATTTGTATTTGCCACACTTCCTGCTACCAGCAGGTGGCGCTATTGCTATAACCAAATATGAGCATGGGCACGTGTTCAGGACAGGACTCTTATCAAACATGTGAAGTTTGGGGCAGATCGGACATTGTATGCCTGAGTTACTGCAGACTGTCTGTGGTTGTAACACAAAAAATACAAACACAAAAGTATTTGTATTTGCCACACTTCCTGCTACCAGCAGGTGGCGCTATTACAATAATCTAATATGAGCATGGGCACGTGTTCAGGACAGGACTCTTATCAAACATGTGAAGTTTGGGGCAGATCGGACATTGTATGCCTGAGTTACTGCAGACTGTCTGTGGTTGTAACACAAAAAATACAAACACAAAAGTATTTGTATTTGCCACACTTCCTGCTACCAGCAGGTGGCGCTATTACAATAATCTAATATGAGCATGGTCATGTGTTCAGGACAGGACTCTTATCAAACGTGAAGTTTGGGGCAGATCGGACATTGTATGGCTGAGTTACTGCAGGCTGTCTGTGGTTGCCTAGCAACACCGGAACTGCGTTCAACATTTACACAGAAATGATCTGATGATGCATATTTCACCCAGAGGCTGAAATTGGATTTGCACTTCTACATTTTTGTCAGGCCGCCGAGGTCACATCCTTCGACGAAAACTCTAGATCTTCGCAATTTAACGTCGCAAAGGCCTTAAGATTAGACTGACAAAATATGATGTGGAACTGATTAAATCTCTAGGAGGAGTTCGTTAAAGTACAACATCAGGAAATTACGAAAAATGCACAAAATCGAGGAGGAAGTTCAAAATAGCTCACTTCCTGTTGTGTTTAGGGCTACGCTCCAAGAGACTTTTTTGTAGGTATTGGGTCATTACATGTATGTACCAAATTTCATACCTGTACGTGAAACGTAGAGCCGGGGCAAAATGTGGGGGCAATAATTTACAGAATTTGCCCCACCCAATTTTGAAAACCACATCACACGTAAATTTTCACCACTTCTGAAGCGTGTGCAAAGTTTCATGAGTTTTCGAGCATGTTTAGGCCCTCTAAAAAGGGATTCTTATTAGAGAAGAAAAATAATAATAAACGGAGCAAAAACAATAGGGTCCTCTAACCATCGGTGCTCGGGCCCTAATTACAAGTCCTTTACTATGTTAGACAAAACATCAAAATAAGTGTACTTCTTTAAAGCATGACATTATTAAACCATAATGATTTTTTTTAAATACTAAAAAAAACTTTTCATTTGAAATTACTGCAAAGTGCACTTTTTAAAACAGTCATGAAAATGTACTCTCGTTAAGTACAATTAAGTGACCTTCTATATAATTATTATAGTTTAATATCAATTGTACAGTACTGGCACAGTAAGGATGTGTTATTAAAAGCACGTGTTTTTTGACAACGTACTTTGTCCTCTTTGATTAGCCTTTTGCACTGGAGGAAATACCAGAATGTTGTATTTTTCCGACCAGTTTTGGACCTGAACTTTTCCACCAGCGGCGTGTCCTCCTCATCCTTGTATCTCATATCCAGAAGCTCTGAGGATGTTTTGCGAAAGGTTCTTCTGGAGGAGAAATTTCTGGAATAATCACCAAACACATCACTGGTATCTTCATTAACACGATCAGAAGCGTCTGAACTAGTATTGTTGCTCTCAGTCCATCTAGGAGGTGATGAAGTAACTGATTCACTAAAGAATCTCAAGGGTCCTTGATGCACTCGCTCAGAAGGACGGACAGATGATGTTCGCTCATTTGAGGATGCTGAAGCCCACTTTATAACATTAACACTTGTGTTACGTGTGAAAATGCCCCAGATACGTGTAGAACGCAACATTTTGGCCATCGATCTTGAATTAACCCCTAGTTACTCCATTTATCACCTTTTAAAATCAAATAAACTGTGATAGAAACCGCTGCTAGAATTCTTCACCTGATGCTTCCACTGTAAGTCGCCATGATGCCCATAACGGAAGTTTAACAAGACATTACTAATAGATAGTATAATCATTGAGCTATTTATTCACCGTATTCTATGTAATATTCTCTTAATACTTTTATAATGAGACCATTCTTTTATCTAAATGTACATGAAGTGAACCAACTCTCAATTGCATCCAACAAAATAAATAATGAAGATGCGGGATCGATTAATAGGACTTATCGTGTGTTCGCCTTCACACTGCTGAAACTCCAGCAATGTCACCTCTATCGTGGAACTGCCATCTAGTGACAAATATTGGTACAAAAACATATGTATAAATAGTCCTTCTAAGCAAGATAAATCCCTATTTTTACATTCCAAATTTAATTTGTTTAAATAAGCATTGTTATTGTGCCTGCTTACACAGTTTGAATAGAAATAATATAATAATATAGTTGAAGATTAAAAAATAATTCCCTCTCTTACTGCAAAATGCATTGTTCCTGTATCAATATTAATAGCTTTTTATTTTTTATTTTCTTGGGGTGGCTGCCATTAAATCAAGTGATGAGTGGGATAGATCTGTGCTCTGTATTTTCATTATCACCATGCAACTACAGTCAAACTTTCCCTAAAAATTCATGCATTTTCCCTAAATTCATTAACAAAATTCTTTGATCTTCCTCCCCACACACAAAGTATTACAAATAATTATCTGATGTTCCAAGTAATGAAACATTTTATTTCAGTAATCTGTGAGTTGTTCACATTACATTACATTACAAGTTTCTCACAAGGGTTTACAGACATAGATGTGAATAAATGGAGAGACTTTGCTGCTGTGAAATTATTATTCATGACATTTAAATTCACTTCTGATTAACTTCTCTGGCTTTCCCACTGCTGCTTATGTAAGTATATTTCAAAACAAAATGAATGTAGCCTAGTGAGATACTGAGCTGTGCGTGCATGCCTGTGCGTGCGTGCGTGTGTGCGTGTGTGTGTGTGTGTGTGTGTGTGTGTGTGTGTGTGTGTGTGTGTGTGTGTGTGTGCCTGCTCTTGCATTGTGTCAGTAGATTTCTCACTTATCTTCCATGACAGACTGCAGTGCAGGATTTCTAGCTGTAGCCCCCTGTGTAAGACTGAGCTGAAGCGCACCCACCCACATACTGCAGAGAAAAAGGGTGAAGGCTTGTGTTTCCTCAGCATCTTCTGAGAGATCTCACACACAATGTTTCCATGGAGATTACACTTTTTGTATAGTTCTTTTATGTTGTGCATGTAATAAAAGAATCACACTTGTTCTCAGAGACAATATGTTTCTAAAAGCATCTTCCAATGCATCCAGAATTGCTTTTATGTCTGTTGCTCAGCTCTCCTATTTTAATCCCCCTTTTTAAATTCTGTTTCGTTTTAACAAAGATGAGAACTCTGAGGTTTTATAGTGTGACCTAAATGAGGGTAATAGATAATTTAAGGGTTCAGCTTTGCATTTCTTCCAAAATCTCCCGAGGACTTTCTGCCCCGGAGCAAGCCAGTTGTGAAAAAAGAACTTCAAGAGAAATGTTGTTTTTTGAAGAAAAGAGCAAATGCTCAACACAATTAAAAATAAAGGTTATTTATTGGCATCAATAGGTCCATGAATTACCCTCCATGGAACCTTTCCATTGTGTAAAAGGTTTTTTATAGTGGAAAAGGGTTCTGTATATTAAAAAAAAAAAGAAAAAAAAAAGATAGTTTTTTTAAGGACTGTTATTTGGGAAAAAGTTATTTGGGTGAAAGATAAAAAGGGTTCTTCTGCAGACTACAGTATCACTGCAAAAAAAGGCCTTTTGTAGGCCTATGTTGTAGTTTTTAACATAGCCTAGCGTATAGTTCACTAAATATTCCTTAAAATAAATACATTTCATTCATTCAATAAATTATTTTTCAATCATCTATATAAAAATATTTTCAGTGTAACAACATGCTCTATAAGCGTTTGTTGAACTTGAACTGATTTGTGAATCAATACGCACAATTGTTCTGTTCCTGGGCAATAACGGTGGAAATGTTCAATAGTTTTTTAGCCCATCCTAGAGAGTGTGTGACAACTAGCCCCGGTGATCAATCGTAAAGTGCGTGATGATTCCGTGACATGCGCATGAGGGCGGAGAGCCTAGAGAGAGAGAGAGAGAGAGAGAGAGAATGGAGCAAAAAACCAGCACCCTCAAATAATACCGCTTTGGAAAGAGAACCTGGATCGTAATTAAATATAATTCTCTTGTGAGAGCGTGAATGACATTGGCACATCAGGTAAGAGACCTGTTATAATCCATTCACGAAAGCGCGCGACAGCTCTGATTGATGTTCACTTATTATCATAATGCGTGAGTCTATTCATTAGTTGCGAATATTTACAAGGCATTCAGATGTCAAATAACCTTAAAGACAAACGATCCTTCAACACATCAATCATTAATGTGATTTAGTAGCCTAGGCTACTTCAATTCAATATCCCCGCCGTTAAAATTACACTAGGCTACAGGCTATGATGACATGGACGCTCGATATTTCTAAAAATAGCTTTAGTGGATCTGTCAGGTGACATCAACGAATCTCCCGTTTATCATCTTCTAGTCCAACTGACTCACAGTGTTTTATAACGCCGTGAAAATCTAAACATAATTCAACATATGGGAGAATCATTCATGCATGCTTCAAAGGAATACAGGTGGAGGAACAAAGATAGAACCCCTGCAGTGCTTGGTTGCATAAAACAAAAAATTGATCCTTTTTGCACATCATACATCCCGGAGTTACTGGGGCAAGTTGTTAGTATATTTCTCAAGTAGTCCGGTCAGTATTTCTTAGGGAACGTGTAGTAGGCTACTTTTGATGAATATTCAGTGGCATATTCTGTTTTTAATGTCACGTCAATATCACTTCAGCTATCTATCTCTAGGAAGTGTATTTAGTTACTAAATTTAAGGCCAACTGCATCTTGACAGTATGATTTTTTTTTTCCATGTGTGAATTCTGTCCTTTTTTCCCAGGCATGTACTCTGAGGAGTGGAGCAGGAATCGGCAGGGTAGAGAGAAGGCTGTGATCACGAATTTCAGCTTTAGTCAGCTGCCAGAGGAAGAGAAGAGGGGTTGGATAAAACCTCACAGTGCTCATGGTGAATTGCAGATACGCCCAACACAGAATTAATATGCTATAAAAATCGCACATACAAAATGCATTAAATTGCACGTGCATTTTGCACGTAATATTGCGCTACGAGTTATGCTTGTCAATTCCCCTTATTGTGACGTATATACATTGATGTATGTGATGCATGCATTGAGGTCTTTGTATAAATGTATGATGCATTTGTAAAATAATGCATACATTAGTTTGTATTAGTTTGTATCTCTGCTCTGTCATTCTTGTTGGTATTAATCCAAGCTCATGTCTTCATTTCAGACTCAGAGGAATCCATTCCCGATGATCGCTACCATGGCATCTACTTTGCCATGCTGTTGGCTGGTGTCGGCTTTCTACTGCCATACAATAGTTTCATCACTGATGTGGACTACCTCCACCGAAAATTCAAAGGTTTGATGCAACCAACCTGTCGCACATCACTATAGACTAAATTAAATGCTGTGGGTGGAAAAAGTGACAACTATGCATTGCACAGTAATATTTCTCTACAAGTTATGCTTGTCAATTCCCCTCTTTTCTATTGTCAGACACCTCTATTGTGTTCGACATGAGTTTGACGTATATACTTGTGGCTCTCAGTGCCGTCATTGTGAACAACGCACTCGTGGAGAGACTGAGCTTACACACTCGCATCTGTGTGGGTAAGAACATGTAAAAGTCGCCTCAAAATACAACGATGAAAGGCTCCTCCGCTGCATTTTCTACATGCACATTACATTACTCTTATTTATCGATTGGACTATCACTAAATTTCTTGTTTTGCATATATAGGATATCTATTTGCATTGGGACCTTTGGTGTTTGTGAGTGTGTGTGACGTCTGGTTGGAGCTGTTTGACACTCAGCAGTCCTATGCTGTTACTCTGGCTGCTATTGCCATTGTTGCATTTGGATGCACAGGTACATTTATACAAGCAATCGTGTTCTTGCATTTGGCCTACGTTGTGTTTTTGTGATCTGAAACTTTGTCCATTGTCCTTTTGACCTTTGCAGTGCAGCAGTCCAGTTTTTATGGTTACACTGGGATGCTGCCCAAGAGGTACACACAGGGCGTGATGACTGGAGAGAGTGAGCTGAACTTCTATCACTGCATGAATGAAATTACAATCAATATATTCAAATAAATGTACTTTTTTTGTACTTTTGTTTGTAATTCTGAATTGAAGTTATCAAGTGATATAGTAAAAATATGGTAATACAAGGATTAAATTAGAGGCGGTACAAAAAGTACAGTTGTTACAAAAATACTTGTGTCCCAAACCATTTTAGAACATATAATTTCTTTGAAATATGAATTCACAGAATTTTTACTCATAATGTGTTGATTTAATGTGTTGTATAGCAGTTGATGTGTTTTTTGTTTGTTGTTTCAGGCACTGCTGGAGTTATTGTCTCTCTGAGTCGGATTTTTACAAAGCTGCTGGTGGAAGACGAGAAGAGCAACACCATCATCTTCTTCCTGTTCTCTATCTCAATAGAGACGCTCTGTTTTCTGTTACACGTGGTGGTGCGACAAACACACTTTGTCCGTTATCACACCGACAGAGCTCGCCGCAGCAACAGCTGGCTTAAAGGACAGATTAATAATGTTACGACACAGAAGCGCAGTGGCTACCAGATACATTATGACAGCAGTGCAGAGGAAGAGGTAAATTCCCACACAGAACCACTGGTTTGCATTTGACTTTTGGGAACTTTTTGTGTTTTCTATTTCCTAATTTCTGCAAATTAGGATGGAGTGACGTCAAGCACAGTTGATGAGGCTGATGCAGTTAATCTGAGTAACGGTTCCCGTGGAGATGAAATTTATGTCAGATTTGATGTGCCCAAACCAGACAACAAAGGGACCTGGATCAGTGTGAAGGGTGAGCCATAGTTTTAATCACTGCAAAATTAAGTTAAGTTCAATTAATGTCACATTTTTAGCACTGAAGTATTCTAACATGATGGCTTTCTTACAGAGATTCTGGGTCAGAGGTGTGCTGTTGCTCGGATGATCTGGCCCTATATGCTCTCAATCTTGGTGACATATTTCATCACACTGTGTCTGTTCCCTGGTTTGGAGTCAGAGTTACGTAACGATACACTGGGAGAATGGCTGCCTATTCTCACCATGGCTCTGTTCAACATGGCAGACTTTGTGGGCAAGGTGAAATTAAACGTTTACGAGCATATAATATCATTTGAAAAAGGTAAATGTTTGAAGGCGACACAAAACGGAAGTTGTGACAATATTTTCTTCACTATTATGACATATCTGAGTGAAACAGCTTGTTGAACAAGAAATAATGTAGGACGGGCCTTGATTTCGTCCTTTGGGAATTGTTTGGATGATTGGATTGTTGTGGTTTGCTATTTATAGTTTTCAGTCACATGACTGGCACGGAGAGCTGGAGGACAAAACATTCACATAACTGTAGCTCGAGACCGTACATTTTTGCAAGTTTTGGGTACTTGCGATCCATATAATGCATTCACTGCAGTTTTTCAATCACTTAACCTGCAAAAACACCTAAAATGTACTAAAACCTAAAAGATCAAATTCAGTGTAGAGTGATGATGCAAACCATAATACAGGTGAGCAGATGAGCCCAGAATATGAATGCAACACACTAAAATAAATGGTTAACCGTTTTCTTTCTATGGAAAACCGCTTAATAAAAAAATATACATTTTACTTTTTATTTCTCAAATTAAAATAAATACTTAAAATATACATAAATATTAATAATATAAAAAATGTTCACGGATAAATAATTTATAATAAATAGTGCAATATTCCATAAAAAACAAGAATTGTCATTTTAATTTCATGGTGACTTTATTTCTCTCTCGCTCTCTTTAGATCTTGGCAGCGTGTCCGTACGAGTGGGGCGGTGTGCAGCTGCTGGTGTGTTCGTGTTTTCGTGTTCTCTTCCTACCCCTGTTTGTAATGTGTGTGTCTCCTGTGCAGCGCCCCCTGCTGGCGCACCCCGCCTGGCCCTGCGGCCTCTCCATGATGCTGGGTATCAGTAACGGGTACCTTGGCTCTGTACCAATGATACAGGCGGCCGGCAAGGTGCCACTTCAGCAGCGAGAAGTGGCGGGTGAGTATATCAGACACACATAAAGACAAGAGTGAGCGAAATGTGTAGTGTAGATATTCCCCTACACACACTTGACTTAAGTTAAATACCCTGTGCCTTCCAGACACCTACGATTGGTACCACCAATCCAAATTTATTTTCAGACTCTGATTCAGATGACGCCTCACACCATATGAACACTATCACTTGAGAATGGAAATAAGATCTCTGGTGTTTAGCGTGCTGTGCAGCATTTATCAGACAGACTCCAGACAATGCATTAGAAGAAGTTTTTAACCACGGCCGGAGGATCTCAGACCAATCTCAGAGAGAATCCCCACGACAAAAAGAGTACAACAGTTTATATAGAGTCGGTGCATGGTAAAGGTGCATGAGAAAAAAATCTTCTGTAATATGATTGGCAATACAGAAAACCCCCTCCTTTGTTTCTGGGCAAAGCAAACTGGACTTTTTGATTACTTCAGCTTGTTGCTCAAGTCATGAGGTTAAATATATATATATATTCAGACAGCCATCTAGTCTTGTCCATCTGCTTCCGTTATTTCAACATGCACTAACTTTTGCCCAAGTGTTGGGGACATTTCATTCTCAAAAGCATAAATGTTAATCCTGCAAGAAAAAGCAATGTTAGTTGTGATTAATAAAAAACAACTTTGAAATTAGCCAGAGATGATCATTAGAATGTACTTAGTAATAAAAAGAATTATGCTTCACACACACATAGTGTAACTTTATCCTAAAATATAATTCCTTATACATAATAAAAATCCAACACACATAACATTTTATTTAAGTCCCAGTACTCAAAAATCTATGAAAGAATTATAAAATTCATGTGGATAGCATAGCTCAAATCATTTGTTGTTGGAATTGTTGGAGGCTTTTCTCATGAGAATAATGTCGAAGCGAATTGGTTTCCATTTGATCTCATTTCTGTCATTTGGAGTAGCAACTGATATATTGAAATCTTATTGTGATATTTCTCCACTAATTTTGTTTTCTCAATGATTATTTGACAGGGAACACTATGACTGTATCCTATATGGCTGGACTGATGCTCGGGTCTGCAGTGTCTTACTCAACATACAGTCTGACCTCACAGGCACACACTCACACACTGAAACTCAACAACACACTCACATTACACAGCTATATACCTGGCCACTGAGTGTCTCTCTCACACGTACACTGGTTTGTATAGTTAATTATGTAAGAATAAAGAACATTTCTAAAGAATATTCCTGCTGAAACACCAGTTTAGACCAGAGTTTGCATACTGGTCCATGCTGGTTAATGCAAGGAAAGTCTGCTGGTTAAGCTGGTTTGGGACACCAGCATATTAGCTTTTCATTCTGGGACCCAGGCATCATCCAAAACACAACAAATCAGATTTTTTCATCAGGGATGTTAGCTCATAAAAATGTGTTGAGATACCCATTTGTATATTATCCGAGACTGTCTGAATAATCATCAAAATGTTAAATAAATTGATGTATGACTGTTTCTGTCATGTTTAAATTATGTACGACCACCATGTGTATTTTCCTGCAAGATGGATATAGCTCTACATTATGACTGGTTGTGTTGGTGTCTTAGTTTTAATGTATGTTTATGACCTTCCACTTTAATCTCAAACCAAGGATAGGTAACGAATAGTTTCATTATTTGCAAGTCTTATTATGGCCAAAAAGCACCCATTGATACTGTTTGCTTTTTTGACGTAATGTTATGGACAGGTAAATCTGAAAGTGGACCCTGACAATGATTTATAGGTCACAAAGAACACGTTTTTGCTTTAAAAAACACAAGACACGGGCAATGGAATGAGGAAAAGTTGATCTTTTAACTTTAGCTCAGTGTTTTTAGTACTTGTGCACGAAATGCACAAGATACTGAAATAAACGCGAGATATGAGCGCAATGGTCAAACACGTCTGTCTAGTGCATTTACATTAAAAACTTTGGAAAAGTAGCACTGTGAAATAGTCAAATGCGTTCTGTGTGCATGTCCCCAAAATGTCTCATTTGATGGCACGGATCTCACAAACCTTGCCACATTCAGCAACTAGCAGCCTGGGAAGCTACAGTGCTTGTGTGGGGGTTGTGGAGCCTTTCCCCCTCCATCCCGCCATTTACTGTCATTTTTACACTGTTTCTGACAATCAGAAACAATTTTAGTCAAAGACTGAAAACGCACAAAAAAAAAGATTGGAGCTTGTCATTTTGAGAGTGCTTATGCTTAAGATTTTTGTCTGAGTTTGCATATTGTTTAGACTAGTAATTACATTATGTCTGCGACCAGTTCAGAGTCAATACCATTCAATCCAATGAAATCAAGTCCATTATAATGAAATCTTTACTGACTCTTATAAACCTAACTGAAAATTCTCACAACTTTTTGTTGTTGTTGTTTGTTTTCCTCCATTGACATTTGTTAAAGTATCAGAGCCTGTATTCACACTGACAGCTGTAGATAATAATATGATTGTCTCAGATCACAAAATCTGGGTAAGTTCAGTTTTTTCGAGTAATCAGGTGCAAATTAACATTCCAATTCATTTCTAGAAGCATCCAATACAAGGTTTGCAGTATTAAAGATTTTTTTATTGGATGTACCAGATGTTAATAGATTTACATTGTAATGGTAATAGTTACAGTGAAATGATAACCATTTTCATTATTATTTTACAGATAATTGTCATTCTAATTTGTCATTTAAGACAATAGGCCTACTATAATATCACTCAATGTAGTTCCCCCCAAATTGTTTGCAAACTTGAATACAACTTTTTAACGAATCAAGTTTTCCCAAGTCTCTCTGTAAATCAGCTATGACATCCTGCACAAGGTTTGCAGTATTGTTATCAGCATTAGAAATGAATTGTTTTACAATTCTGACAGGAGAACTTAAAGTGATTATAATGAAATTATACTGATCTGCATAAAACATTGATCAAAAAAGTTCCCTCTGTTTTTGTTATTAGTATTGAAACAACCTAAACGCTGTTCCATAATGGTTTTTTAACTGATCCTCTAAAATGGCCACAGTCAATGTCGTAATGATGGAGTTATTTTCATTGGTTCCAATGACTCCTCCTGAGTTTGAACATTTCTTATTCTGGTCTAGGCAGCAGTATGCCGTCCAGAAATGACTAGGCACATTCACATCCTTATGTTTGCCTATTTTAACAGATCCTGGTATCACCCCTGTAACAATGTAGACAGGTTGTGAATTACATATAGTTTGCAGAGTATTTGCTAGGTTTTTTTCCACATTCCACCATTTATCTTCGTTGAAAGAGGGGTTTTGTGGAGCAGCATTAGTGAGAGTGAAGGTGGCGTCAGCACAGCTCTGTGATTCTGCCTGGTAGACTGGTGCCAGATGACCTCTGTCGTACCCAGAGTTCTTGTAGTCTCGATTGAGAGCTTGACGGTGTCCACGGTTTTTCACAGTCTTCGGAAATGCCATGTTTGGTCCTGCATTATTATCATCAAGCTGCAATATGATTTGATATATTGTATAACATTAAAAAGATGCAATCGAGAATGCTGTAAGAAGAAACTACTGTACATCTCTGTTTATCCTGCTTTACAACACTCATACGTTAGACTCAATCTCTCTTTACTTTGGAATCATGTCTACTTTTTATCAAATTAACTGCTTTATGTGTGTGGTTTTCAGTGTCTTTTTTTAGAAAGTTTCTTGAAATGTCTTAAATGTCACTTCTTTTGACTTACACTATAGCACTTCACAGAACCATTGAACTGCACTACAGACACTTCTTGTCATCATTATAAAGCACAATTCCAGTATTTTCATGGTACTGTATTACCTTTTTCATTTTCTGTAATGATAGTAAATTATTTTCTCTTATCCTATGTGTGTCACTATGTGCTATTCCAAGTCTTTTAGCTGAAATTTTGTATTACTGTAATGGTGTAGAGTGTAAAAAATAATTGTTTTCTCTTAATGCTTAAAGGTGGGGTATGTGATTCTCTTTTTTGTCAATTTTTTCAAAATCACTTGAAATCCAATTCATAACCCACTTACAGCCAGTAAGCTGGTTAGTAAGCACTGAAATGAAAATTAAGCAATTTAATCGTCTGTGGAACGGGCAGGACTCGAAAAACTCCAGCCAATCATTTCCAAGACCACCTAGAATCATTGGACAGTAAGTCCGTCAATCAAACGGTTGTACCATACCCCCCTCCCCCCACCCCCCTCGCGCGAATCAGGGCCAGCGTTGGAGGAAAGAAGGTAGGATCATTTGAGTTGTGTATTTTCTAAATCTGCCAGCCATTTTGCAAATCACATACCCCACCTTTAATCTATTAAGATTATAGTAATATTATCAAGTAATATTGAACTTACTTGAGGTTCAATGTACCACTTATTTAGTCTTTTGCAGCCCATTAGCCCTTCAAACCTGTAGGCTGAGTACACTGGGATCTTGTTGTAAGTATCATAATATGTGGCATAGTAAGGATTATTTAGAGTTTGGCAGATCTGCTCGTACTGTGGTCCAGGTAATTTTGTTGGTGATTTTCCATTTGCAAAAAAAACACCACAATCCTTCTCAAAATCCAGCACAACTTCAGCCAAACCACCGGAGAGAAGCGACAGCATCAGCACATGAAGAAGCAGCGCCATGATGAAGAGGATGAGATGATCGATTATCAAGATCTCTGCAAGAACAACTACATGTGATGACTGTAGAAAGACCTTTTTTGTTTTCTAAATAAAAAGTCCCAAAATGAAATAAACATAAAAAAAATATATATATTATGTAATCTAAATAAGTTGCCACAGAATAAGAATATGTGAATAATTAAATATTGACAAAAAATGTCTGATAGAACCTATAATTCCAAGGTCACGACTTACTTCAAATTAATAGCAGTACAAGTCAATCATCAAGCTATTATCAAGGAAGAGACAATAATGCGAGAATGTAAGAAACATTATATATTAAATCATCCGTGTAATTAAATGTCTACTATTAAATAATAAAACGTATGGCAACCCTACGAATAATACTGTATGCAACATACCATGCAAAGGATAATAATCTTTTATTATTATTATTATTATTTATTGATGTATTTATTAAAATTTTTTGCTGAGTAAAATAAAAAAAGAGTGTCCAGGTCTCACAGATATGATATGGGTGGATTATATCGGTGATTTTATACTTGTGTCAATTGTTTGTTTGTGTGAATGCCATGTATATTAAAACACTGAAACAAATGTTCTCCACAGGGGACAATAAAAGTCCATACAATGCATGCTAAGGTCAAAAATTTACTGAAATGATCATTTTTGTGAAAACTAGAATGTAAATTTTAAACACAAATCATAAAACGTATAGACAATTGTTTGGTGTCAAAAGAAGAGCAGTCCTTGTAAACAATACGGAGAAAAGTCACTGTAGTCACGGCAGTTCTTAAACCCTTAGGTGAGATAATGGGCTAGAATCTAGATAGTCTACTTATTTCACTAAATATAGCAGGGAAGATTTTTTTTCTAGATTTCCAGTTGTTGTTTTTTTTTATAGGAACAGAAATTAAATTCTTGATACAATAAAAATGTCCACTGTTACTGCCCATGAAAAACATGCATTAAACTTTTTGTTACAACTTGATAGCAGGCAAATTTTGGGTTAAAATATATCATCATTATTGACACTAGCCTGAATGTATTAGTTAAACTAGACTGAAGGACAGAAGTATTACAACTATATTTGTGTAATTGTACTTTTTGACTCAAAACCTTTTTACTGAGATAATCCATAACCCTGATCTCACGTAGGCCTATATTCCATAAAAGTATTATGCAAATATGATGGACTATGACTATGTACATAAAATGTTAGCAAAAATAAAGATCACATAACACAGGTCAAACAAACAAAATCAACTCAATAAATAAAAAACAGAACTTAAAATAGCATAACAAATAACAATGCAAAAGTGAAATTAAAGAAACTGTGTCAAAAACTGTTACTCACCACTATAGATTGCATGTGTTGTTTTTCACAAGAACCTTGTTTTCACCCGTCCTTCCCCTCCTCATCTATGATTCCCTCCCTTTACTTACATTTATATACCCTCTCCATTTGCGGAACGTGCTTTCTCAACCATTTCACTTTAGTAATTCAGCTAAAATAAAAAGGAAACCAAAACCACTCAGCTCCCTGCTTCTCTTTTCTAAAAGTTCAGTGCAGTTTAGCTTGCGTTAGCTTTTTTTTTTAAATGCACGCTGAACCTATAGTTCTACTCGTAAGTTTACACACCACTTGAAGAATATGCAAGTTATGTTTTAACAAAATAAAAGGGGTCATAAAAAATGCCTGTTATTCTTTTTATTTAATGCCCAAAGATCCTCACTTTTACATTTACACACAGTCCACAACACAATAATAACTGAATTTACAAAAATACCCTTGAATATTAATATTGTGCGTTATGTGGGTGTGATAGTTGTTTTTGAGTCCCTTGTCTGTCCAGAGCAGGTACACTACTTACTGCTCTTTAGAAAAATACTCCAGATCATGCAATTTATTATTATTGTTATTTATACAAACCATCTCTGAGGTTGTGTTTTGCAACACTGCAACACTGGATCTGTCAATCCAACTAAAATCAAAAATTGCTCATCAAAACATGCGGCGTTATGCTTTTTCAAATTTCCATCATTTCCAACATTTTTGTGGACAGATGATTTAATTCATTACAAACTGCTCTATTGAGTTTAAAATGGATTTTGAATGCACAGAAGACAGGTTTTCTTTTCTCGCTCACAGATGCTTGATGATATAGTTCTCAGGTCCGGTGGTAAATCCATTGAAAGAGTACTTGGCTATATGGATAGATGATGTACTTTCATTTAAAGTACATTTTGCTAAATTAGTTAGGAGGCTCAAAATAAAGATTAGCTTTTATTTTAGAAATAATTCAAGTTTCGCTTTAAATGCCAGGAAAAAACTTGAAAGCTACTTTTTGTTGTTGTTGCCTTTGATTACAGTAATATATTGTATATATGTAGCTTCCTCTATTTTACAGAGCCTTGATTAAGTGTACCATATCTCTGCTTTTTATGACAGGCTCTTACTCATCATTGTACTCTTTATGATTTAGTGGGTTGGACATCATTGACTACACAAACAGCATTGGTATATCTTTATAAATGTATACAAAGTAAACTTCCAGCCAACCTCTTTAACCTTCTGTGTTTTAGCTCTGTAGTTGCGCTCCTGCAAGTGTTTGCTTTTTAATGTAGCCTGGGTTTTGACATCTGGAGAAAACTGCTTTTTCCTATTATGCACCTTGAAAATTAAATAATTAGCATACAAATTTGAATACACTTATATCTACTTATAAACTTAAGGTAATAATCATAAAGAATGTGGTGAAGGAGACATATTGTTTTATGTAAAATACTCTGTTTGGCCACTGAAAAGGGGTCGGAGTTCTTAATTTTGTTTTAAAAGTGCACTAAATGTATCCAGGCTTAAGAATTTGAAGAGTAAGTTTGCCAATTTTCAAACAGATTCATATTGTTACAATGTCGATTTATGTTAATAAATATATAAATATATTCTCTCTCTGTGTTACCTGCATATTATGTTTAATTGTCAGCAAAGGTTTGTAAGCATTTTGCATCATATGGCAGACTTTTGACTGCAACCCCTGAAGTTCAGGGATCAAACTTAAACATTTCCTGTTGGAAACACTGCATTAATATAGTTGTTTAAAGGTTGGTGACATTCCTTCGCAAAAATTCTCTAAATGTCTCTCTAGCATATCGTGTGTAGAATGCCAGTGTGTTGTGGTGCGGACTGCTGAGATTGGGTAAATATGACTTGCCAGCTGAGCACGGGCATATCACTCATGTTGGATGTCAACATTCACGAATTCATGATTGGTTGACTGCCAAATTAAAATATTAAACAGACCTATAAAATTATGTTGTTAACCAGTTACAGGTAATTGTTCATAACAATTAAACTTAATTTTACTTTATGTTCCTGTTCAAATTTAGTTTGATTCCATTTTTATTTTTCATTTCTTGAACCGGTTCAGAGACCTGGTTCTCCGAAATTAAAAAAAGGAAAGGAAAAAAAAGACATGTGAGAGGATATTCCAAGATTTTGTAAGAGAATATGTTTAATGACTTTTTCTAAGAAAATCAGACTTTTGCAAATGTTATGAGCATAAAACCACAGCCACTGATTCAATGCACTCTTGACACGGACCACACACTGATGATATAACATGAAGCAAAAATGTATCATGTGATTTACCATAAATTGGATGTTTTGATTAAAAAATTTATAATGTGATGCAAGTTCCACAACACTTCAGAAAATGTATTTATCAATACTTTATTTTTAAGGTTTTAAGATTACCTGTTCATGAGTTTGTTCATAGCAGCTCTTTAATGGAAAATTATGACTTTATTTAAAGTTGTGATTGTCCTCTTAGCTCAATGATCTCTTAAGTCAAAACAAATGTTTTTTTTTTATGGAATCCTCCAGATTGCTAATATTTACTTATCAAAGGGAGAGTTCCTACAATACATCATTTCTCTCTCACAAAATAGCACGGGTCAAGCATTACCCATGTTAACCCCCCACATGTTTTATGTTTTATTATATTGCTTCAGTCACATTTGCTGTTTCACAGGCTCTTCAGCGACGCGGCTTTTGAAAAGTGTGATCTCGTCCAGGTGGCAAAGAGGCATACCTCTGATCACATGAGCCAGGTCCTCGTGCAGTAAAGGGTAGATCACCACACTGAGGGCTGGACGAGAAATTGAAAAACTGCAGGGGGGGAAACAACGAACAGGTGAATATTTGATGTACACCAGGTTACTTCCTGTACAGACAGCAACATAGTGTCGGCCCAGATCCGGCCCACATCTGGTACATGTGGATTCAACACGCGCCAGATGCGGGCCGAATCTGGGCCGACACTACGTTGCTGTCTGGAAATTATTCAGGCATTAAGTCTTTATTATTAAGAATTCTTTAAAACAACTAACCTTTCTAGCAGGGTTTTCTGCAGTGTTTTACATGCCACCAGGGTACCTCCCATGAACATGTGGCACATGATGACATCAGTGCAGCTCTGCATGAAGGCCGTCACAGCGGCGGGCTGGAAGGTCCCTTGTCGAGAAACCAGACAAACACGCCGCAGCTGCTGACAATGACTGAGCTCTTCAAAAAATGCTGTGTTCGCATTAAAGTAGGGCTGCTCCAGCCTGCAGTTTTACACAAACAGACAAAGAATAAATTCAAAAGTTGAAGGGCTAAAATATTCTGCTAAAAATTATATAAATAATTGATTAAGTAATCCTAGTTCTCATTCTAGCCAGGGTCCAATTTAAAACTTACCAACGGCAAATGCGGAAAGAGTTACAAGCCAGTTAGCCGATAATATTTTTAGGAATAAAAAAATAATGCATGTTAACATCTCTTACAAAATAATATTACATTCCATTTTATGAATGCAAGTGCATCAAGACGATTATGGTCTACCAAAAAGAAGCTAAGTGACTGTTGCGTGTCACATTTTACTTTAATGGAGCCATTAATTTTTCATGCACACCGAAATAAAATTATGAGAAACAAAATAATTCTCATGATCTTTTCAAATTCAAATTCAGAGTGTGTCATCATAAGAAACTAATTAAACTTTTACTATCACTATTTATTTAATAATTGTATGCACCATACTTAGTATAGATCAAAACATAACTGAAATATTTTTTATGATTAATGAGCCAGATTCATCTAACTGCACAGTTTGCCCCAAATACACTTATTGTAAGGAAATAATACAAAATATAATAAACAAACAGGATGTATAGCAATCCTGTCAGTTTGGCGCTGCCCCCTACTGGTGAGCTGCAGTTGTAATATTTAAGAATTTGTGGCATGGCTGGTGAAATGTTATTTTCTTTTTGCTATGACAAGTCTACATTTAGAGTCTTTGCTTAATTTTGAGCATGGAGTGTTCAGTAACATGTGCGTTCACCTTAAATCCCTGAGTTGTGTGCAGTGGGAAAGAGCCTCCAGCAGCGCCTGCGTGTAATTCATGGTCTTCAATGATCCGAGATTAGCCAGAGATAACGAATGAAGGTCCTTGCACCCCTTAAGCAGCTCGATCAATCCCGTCCCCTTCAGGACTCCCGGTAAGTGAGCGAGGGTGAGCTTGCGCAAATTTTTCATCCCTCCTAAAGCTGCTAACTCACTGTCTCTGACATTGTAGGACCAGGGGCATGCGACGGGGTCCTTGCGGATGGCCGGCTCATTCCGTGGCATGGCAGAGGAAAAGCCTGCGCCAATCAGCTCCAGCTCCACTAGATGCGGGCAACCTTGAAGCAGTGGCTGAATGCAGAAGCCTCTGTCCTGCTGCTCTTCACCCTGACCCTCCATGACCCCTGTTGAGGGTCGATATGTGGGCACACCGACACGGCTGCTCTTTTTAAGGCCGAGAAGTAGTGACCTTGTTGTGAGGCCTGAGTTGGAGTCCTGAATGTTCACAGGTGTTGCAGAGGATTGCGCCAAGGCACACACCGGAAGTGCCAGCGAGCACAAGGAGGTAAGACGTCCTAAAGCGCCACACAAGTGTCCATCTCGCCCAGTGGGAAAAGCATGGTGGTAGTGTGTGGCGGATAAATTAAGGTGAATAAGATGCGGGCAACATTCAGTAAGTGCTTTGATGCTCTCCGTGTCCATCTCCTCCTCGCTCTTTCCACAGCTCTCGGCAAGAGGTCCTCGGCCACAGCCACGCAGGTTGAGACTCCGTAGGGGTGTGAGGTCACGACCCGCACTAAGCAGCACATGCAGAGGGTTAAACCCTGGAGATGAACAGTGCGAGACATTCAGGTAAACGGGGCAGCCATGCGTTAGGACTCGCCCTAGTATCGCACCATCCAGCCATGTGCGTGGAAGCTGGAGAGCGCTAACGCTATTTCCCACTGTTGATGCCATGCTCTCCATTAGCGCCGTCATTGCAACTGGCCTTGGCGGTGCGGGTCCTGGCACAGAGAGCACCAGTCCTGTAAGACCCTCAGGCACTCTCATACTGAAAACAGCCAAGTAGAGCGCCAACAGAGTACGATTGACTTCACCAGGTGCGAGGCGTGCGGAGAACCAGCGCAGGTTCTGATAGTGCGGGACGCTGCTCTGGCCCACCATCAGCTGCGCACACCCGCCTGCTTCCCTCCAGCCCTCGCTGGCCTCCAGATAGAGGTGAAGTGTTCGCAGGGCACTGCAGCATGGCACCACCCCATAAGAGGGAGTCAACAGTGTCTGCTTGAGCTCCTGCAGGCGTGCCAAAGCTGACTTACCCTCTGCACTCAGCTGCTGGAGGTCGAACCCCGGCCCCACATCTAATGCCAGCGAGCACAGAGAACGAAGACATGTCAGCAGATGCGAAAGCCGGATTGACGTCAAACGGCAGCCTGAAAGGTCCAGGCTGACTAGACCTTTACAGCGGGTGACCTGGTCCACCGTAGAGCCGGCCAACCAGTAGCAGCCGCTGAGGTTTAAAGTCTGTATGTCACCGGAGAGGTTCTTCAAGAGCTGCTTCACAGCATCGTCATTTGCCTGTGAATAAGAAGCAATTCAAAGGTAAGATTCTACACATTTGGTTTTCTGTTATATTTAGTTGCAAATTCTTAATCTTTATCTTAATCTAAAAAGTTTGTCAACTTTTGAAAACCTGTTAGGTGAAATGATCATAGATGACAGACATAGATGAGATTTTGTTGAAATTGCAAAAGTAACTTGTTGAATAATAGTCTTGGTAGCCTATGAATGGGATGAAATTGACATCATTTTCCAAGAAAAGGTGTTTATGAACTAGAGTCTTGAACTTTCCTGTATAATTATTGCAAATTATAATTATTGCTGTTATTGCAATTTTTCTTTGTAAACTGTTTTTCCCCTATGTACATTTGATGAAAAAAAGTTACAATTATATTTGAAAAATGTATATTAAGAATTAATATTTTTAACAGTTTTAAAATAAATAAACATTAAATAATAAATAAAATAAATATACATTTAAAGTCACCATGAAACGGAAATTGTGATCATCTTTTCATCCCTATTGTTATTTTACCAGTAAAATTGGTTTTATCAGATGAGAAAAACGAAAGGCTGAACTTGATTTTGTCCGTCAGGAATTGAGTGGATCATTGTCATTTGCTAATTGCTGCAGTCTCATGACAGGTTGCTGGAGTGAAGAGACTATTGTCCCGACCTCGCGCCTGCTCACACATCATCAGAGAAAACAACATATGTTTTTGCGAGGGGAGGGGAAGTTAATGTCTTGGGTTAAAAATGATAAGGGCTGAAAATTTGTCTTAAAAAATAATTATGTGCATTCCATAAAAACAATACAATTAGTCATAAAAAAAATCATGTTATTAATTTTATTTTGTGTGTGTTGGGTCAGTGAATATGGCAGGAGAAAAAAATCTCTACCCTCATCAGGCATCACAACACTATAATACACAATAGACAAGATGGCTAATTGTTGAACAGCTCTGTAACATTAAATAGAATAGAGTATAATGGTATTGGAAAAATACGCCCCTTATATCTGCCCTAATTAAACCAGTGTGTTTGTCAGAAATACCCTAAAGTTCATGAGAGAAAGTGTGTGTTTTTGAGGCTTACTGTATATTCTTTATGCAGGTGTACATGGGCTCTCAAGCTCTTGTCCAGACAGAGAGTTTGAAGTTTCCGGCACACTTGACTCACATTGAGCATCAGGTCATGACTAGGAACGAATCGCAGGATATTCAGTAGAATCTCATCTGAGAAGTCTGAGATGGTGACAGAAGTTTGGGAAATGCTATCTAGGCAGCACAGAGCCTGGGGAGCAGCAAGAAAATAAGAGTCATTAAACATAGCACTAGTTTGATCTGAGTTTTTTGTTTTGTTTTTAAACAGGGTGAGTTCATTGTTTACTAAATGTGAAATTCCATCATGAGTCCATCATGCTCAGTTTCGTAATATCTCCAATGTTATTACAATACAACTGTGGTGACCACTACTGTCTGAAACAAAAATGTCAAAAATGACAGAAAGCTTTCAGACCGTTAGCAACGCATTCTTTTTACGCTGGTAAGACTTTACGGTATTTAAATCTATATTACGGTAGTACAAACGTCGGTAATATGGTATTATGACAGAAACTATAGTAATATTGGTGACATTTTGCAAGGAGTTATTTTAGAGATCTGCATGCTTATCTGTCCCGTATGAAAGCCTGCATCTTCCTGTCTCAAATAATTATATATTATATAATTATATAAAATATATATTTTAATCGTTTCAAAACAATGCTGTTGTATAAATAAATTAATCTTTACATGCAACAAAATGTAGAAGCTAACTATCACTATTAGCATGAATGATCAGTCCTCTATTGTAACTTACCGTTTCAATTTGATTATCCATGCCGCTTTAGGGAAATGTGTTTAGACATGTACTTAAATGATATACAAAAACAAATTATTGCCATCTCTATAAATGTATAATTCATCCATTGAACAAAAATGAGTTTGGCACAGCAGGAAACAAGATGTAACACATTCGGAACATTTTGGGAGACGTACATACTTCCGGTACGAAGCATAGACATCATTGTACAAAGCAACTAACAATTTCAAACGTGTGGTCTAAATTTGAAAAACCGAATAGACATATTAGATATTAGATTTTTTTTTTTTACAAATCTAACAATATTGATGAGGATAATGTAAATCAGAGGTCTTCAACTCTGCTCCTAGGAAGCCACTGTTTCCCCCCTTCCCATTCTGCTTCAAAAGAGCTTGATCAGCTGCTTAACCCTCTGGTTATCTTCGGGGTCTTTTCAACCCGCAAACGACTTTTACTCAAAAAAATTTTGGCCAAATGCTATGACACTTTCTACGGCTCTAAACATTTTCTAATGTAACGTTGTCTTCGGGATCGCTGGAGACCCTGCATAGTAAATATACAAAATTCGTCATCAAAATCATAAACAACGCAGATCACATAGACAGAAATAAAGTGGCACACTTCCAACAATGCATAAAACATCCACCGCACACACACACACACACACACACAGGAATACATTTGTCGGGCTATACTATGCATACTGCCTGTAGTGCACTGTAAACGAGACTGTATGAGATGAGACCACAAATTATTGTCCCACCCCCCACATTGCATTTTGATGTTCATGTTATGTATTTTTACTCAATATGTAATAATTTCTGTAAATTTTTTATTCTGTTACAGTTAGCAACTGAAATTGATTAAAATTGTAGAATTATATAAAAAGCAGATGATTGAAATAAAATCTAAGACTCTTTGTAACATCTTGTTCAGGTTTGATTCTAATAAATGTAACATTATTGAAAAACTTTTGTCACTACAAAAAAATGCTAAACTTTAACAAAAAGTCTGTTTTGTTATAATTGTGATTTTATAATATTTAGATATGAATCCAACTGTAAAAACTTGTGAAAAGATATATTTTGGTTAGTCAAATAGCATATAGTGGTGGAGCTCTATAGCCATCTAATGGTTAGTTTTTTTATTTTAAAAATGCAATTCTCAAAAAAATCTTACATTAAACCATGTAAAATTCTCCATGAACAAATCTGGGTCTTTTATAAAGTGAATTTTACATAAAATGCTGGGGGGTTTTTTGTTGTAAAAAGCCTATTTAAATAAATGTATAGAAATATAAGAGATGTCACAAATCCTCCATAAACTGCACAAATGTTACAATTAAAATTACATTTGTAAAAAAAAAAGTTACAAAATTAAATGCTAATTGCCTGGGAACCCTGAAGATCCCAAATACTAGTATAGACACAAATGAAGATAATCAGCTAAACTCTGCAGGACAGTAGCAGGGTTGAAAACCACAATCTAAATTCACTTATGGGGTTGATAAGTGAAAGACCTTCTAAAGTCAACCAAGTTTTGCTAAAAAATAAATTCTTTGTAACCATTTTGGACTTGCCTAGCATTAGGCCTTAGTCAGGCAATTAAACAATGAAATATTTTATTTGCCTTACATTACTGGTTTGCATTGGTACAAAACTGGTAGTGACATGTTAAGATGTCAGTGCAAGTTGCTTAGTTAAAACTGCTTACATTAATTTTAGTCCAGGACTAGGCCTAAATCTGGTCTGAAACCAGGGGTTATCCACTAAAATCAAACCAAAAAAGAAAAATGTGGCCAAGATAAGATTTAAGTATGCTAGTCAAAAAGAAAAAGTCACTTCAAAACCAAAGCAATATACTGAAGACACTGTTGGTTTTACATTTGCACATTTTATTTGGGTTTACTTGTCAGTGTACAGAGACAATCCTGGCTTACATACGCAAGGGATCATCCCTAAATCACATACCCTAGGGGAGTCCTGCAAGATATTCACTTTTTAAAGGTAAAGCTTTCCCCATTGCAACAATAACAAACTGGGCCAAGTTTAAGGCTGAAGTACAAAAGAAAAAACAAATGTATTGAGTACATAATTTACATAAACACTATAACAAAAGGTCATGTATGCCCACTGTGATGAGGGCAAAGTGGTAGACACATCTGGAATGACTAAAAGAAGAAATGTACATTGAAGTCCTCTCGGGGAAAGCTTCTCCCCCTGCAAGACAACTACCTCCCTTTCCAGTTTACGCATCCTGAGTCAATGCGCCTTACAGAGCAGAAGCCATGCTGATGTCATCTTGTTCGAGAGGTTTAGGTTGGTCGTTTGAATCCTACTGCATGGCCATTAAATGGTGGCAACAGTTCTGTTTAGAAGCACTTCCTGTGGACGATGGATGGGCCGGACTCATCGTACTCCTGCTTGCTGATCCACATCTGCTGGAAGGTGGACAGGGAGGCCAAGATGGAGCCACCGATCCAGACGGAGTATTTGCGCTCAGGGGGAGCAATGATCTACAAGAGAAAAGAGATGTTAGCTATCCATAACCACTGCAAGCACACAACTAAATCAGCCTCATCTCTGCATGCATTTAAGGAGCATCACCTTGATCTTCATGGTGGAAGGAGCAAGGGAGGTAATCTCCTTCTGCATACGGTCAGCAATGCCAGGGTACATGGTGGTACCACCAGACAGCACTGTGTTGGCATACAGGTCCTTACGGATGTCCACGTCACACTTCATGATGGAGTTGAAGGTAGTCTCGTGGATACCGCAAGATTCCATACCTGCATAAAGAAAACAAGTTAGTCATCATAGTAAACCAGTTGATAGTGATACAGGGATTGGTTAATGCACAACCCGTTTAAATGCACAGCATGAAACTCACCCAGGAAGGATGGCTGGAAGAGAGCCTCAGGGCAACGGAAACGCTCATTGCCAATGGTGATGACCTGCCCGTCAGGCAGCTCGTAGCTCTTCTCCAGGGAGGAAGATGAGGCAGCGGTTCCCATCTCCTGCTCGAAGTCCAGGGCCACGTAGCACAGCTTCTCCTTGATGTCACGGACAATTTCTCTCTCGGCCGTGGTGGTGAAGCTGTAGCCACGCTCGGTCAGGATCTTCATCAGGTAGTCAGTCAGGTCACGACCAGCAAGATCCAGACGCAGGATGGCATGGGGAAGAGCATAGCCCTCATAGATGGGCACGGTATGGGTAACACCATCACCAGAGTCCATCACGATACCAGTAGTACGACCAGAAGCATACAGGGAGAGCACAGCCTGGATGGCCACATACATGGCAGGTGTGTTGAAGGTCTCAAACATGATCTGTAGGAAAGAGCAAAGTTAGAGTTTAACAAAAAGAATCCCCTTTAGACACTTCCAAATCCAAACCAATACAAGGTTAAGGAAGCAATACTGGGCAGGAAACCTCCCTGGCACACCATGCGGATATGGTTCACACTCAGGACAATTCTAGTAAGAAGTGTTAGAAAAGCTACCATGCAAGAAAGAAAAGGAGGGGAAACAAAGATGGATGAACCTTTTGAACCTTGTAACAGTTCATGGGAGAGGACAGAGAGCCTGAGAGGAAATGGATGGAAAAGAAATGAACAGAGGGAACAAAAGCCAAATAGTAGGGGTCATATGAAGGAGTCACAAAAACACACCTGTGTCATCTTCTCCCTGTTGGCTTTGGGATTCAGGGGAGCCTCTGTAAGCAGGACAGGGTGCTCCTCAGGGGCAACACGCAGCTCATTGTAGAAAGTGTGATGCCAGATCTTCTCCATATCATCCCAGTTGGTCACAATACCGTGCTCAATAGGGTACTTGAGGGTCAGGATACCTCTCTTGCTCTGAGCCTCATCTCCCACATAGGAATCCTTCTGTCCCATGCCAACCATCACTCCCTAGAAAAAAGGAAAAATTAAGATTAGTCAAACCCAGACAACAAGTGCAAAGAAAATTAAGTAGTTCAAATCTTTCAAAGGCATAAGGGGGGGACCCGATACACATTTAAACTGTTAAATTCAGAAATCTAATTTCACTGCTCTGAGCTCAATTAAAGTTCTCATCTGATAGTTAAATAGTGACACTCTGTAGAGTTGCTTTTTAAGGCATTGTAACATTAACATCACTGAAATAATTTGAGCTTAACTTCCATCTGTAGAGCTGCTTTACAGCTGAAATTGAAGTAAAATTATAATCAAATTGTGCAAAACTCCTGTCATTACAGTGAAGCTGCTTTGAAGGAAAAAAAGCCATCCAATATAAACTTTAAATGTTTACCATTATAATGTGGTTTTGTTTATAATTTTACATTTATGTACATTAGTTCACAAACCATTACTAAAGTTAAGACTAATGGCCCGATAAAAATAAAAATGACTTTATACCTGATGCCTGGGTCGGCCAACAATGGAGGGGAAAACAGCACGAGGGGCATCATCTCCAGCAAAACCGGCTTTGCACATACCGGAGCCGTTATCAACGACCAGGGCAGCGATTTCCTCATCCATGGCTGTACAAAAAAGGAAAAGTGAAATCGTTAAAATACTGCAATCATTTAGTTTCTCGTATAGGCGACGATGATGCTTGAGGAACGGGTGACGACTGTCCAGTAGGCGGCGCAAAGGCGCAGGGTTGAAACCAAGCGATTTGAGACAAAGGAAGTGGTCAGGCAGTCTCACTATTGCCTTATATGGCAATAAGTTCGAGCAGCTCAATGCCGCCGATTCAGCGCGTGGAATCAGACCAACGGACACGACCACTCCCAGTTTCAGAGGCCGAGATAAGCGCTTTACCAAACGACCACCATTATAATCCTAATGCCTGAAAAACTAACCTCTTTATCAAAATGATCTGTACTGCAGGAATTTCAGTAACTGTTAGATACTACAAGTGCTGCCATTCTATTTAGTGATTAGGAATGACAGTGCTGTAAAGTTTATTGCAGCCAAACGGTTAACAATAAACTTAATATATTAAACGTTTACGTTAAACCACAGTTAAACGAACCAAACGGCTGTGATGTTAAATATGCCGGTTAATGCTTTATAGTAGCCACACCCACCATTCAAACTGCGAACACCGACAAGGAGGAAACTACGCCACTAAAAAAAAAAAAAAAAAAAAAAAAAAAAAAAAAAAATCCACATTTAACTGCATTATATGGATAAATTAAAAAGGCATTTCGAGCACAAACCGTCGATTTAAGCCCCTCTAGCTAACGTTACAAAAATACTTAAGTTACGGTTAAGTCCTTACAGCTAAGAAAGCTAGAATTGCGACCGGTTGATACTACTAAAAGATTTAGAAAAATGACAAAATATTTGGATCCTTAAGAGTAAAACTATAAAATCCACAATAAAATTGCACGGTTTAACGTTACTCAAACTGCATTCACAATTGAAACTCACATTGCATACCAATATTAATGGAACATGCGTAGCTTAAACAATTAAAAATAAACATCCAACCAGCGACATTACTAACATTATCATAACAAATACCACAAAATACTATTATAAATGCTTTCTCACCTGTGTATTAGTAGGTTATTGTGAACAAGGGGTATGAAGCTCTTCTCAGCGTGCACTGAAAACTCACAATACTCTGTATGAGGTGGGTCACGTTTTTATACCCGGCGCTGGGGCCGGCTCCTTCCATATAAGGTAAACTTTCGGCATCGAGCGATCTGATTGGCCAGCCGTCGTCCACTTGGCGAGTTTCAAGCTAGTAGCTTGAAATTCAAGTTCTGACTGAGTTGAAATAATATGGCAGGGCTAATCGAACAGGCAGAATTATTTGAAAAAGTAAGAAATTAAAAGTAAATTTAATACCACATAACCATATATATTACTGAATTAAGAATGTTTCAATAATTTGAAATAGGGTTCAGTGAAAATGCCTTACGATTGAGTGTTGAATGCTAAGTTTGTGGCTTAATTTTTTAATACGTTTTATTTACATAGCGACTGAACAGTTTGCTTACTAACTCACTGAAACTGTAGCAATGGATCAAATACATGTAAATAAGCCTTTAAACAGGTTGCAGGAATGACAGGAAACACTGGTATTACGACATTGTCCTTATGTTAGTGCAATTTAGAAGAAGAAGAAGATTTAATTGTACAATTTAATTGTATTTTAATGTATGCTATTGCACTGTAAATGACCATAGTGTAGGAAGTGGAACCTATAATACGAGTCATTGTTATTATTGGTAGAATAGAGGAGCATTATTTAACATTAAACTTAGCTGCTTACTTTTCAGTCATTATTTGACATAAACTAATTTAAAGCAATTCATTCAGGATCAGTTAATAAAAAGAAAATTGTTGTTCGCCTATGCGATTAATTCGTTTTATTGGGTCAGTTTGGATCATTAGATGACCTACGTGGGCGTGGCTCTCGTTTAAAGTACAGATATTTCTCATTATAATTTGTAAAATCAACTGTAAATCAATATTAAAACAGATTAAGTAGTCACTGTTTCATATAATCGCATGGCACTTTTGCGCACAATGCTTTGGGTCCGTTTGTAATGAATTTAAAGCTGCAGTCTGTGATGCATCAGGGGTCATTCAGAAATTAATTAAATGTTGACGATCTTCGTTTGGACCGGGTGTCTCCTGTATAGTTGCTGAAAAGTATTTAAGATAAACTAATTCTGGAATATTTCATATTTTCGGGTTGTCTGCAAAGCAGGGGATAGAAAAACAAGGGCATGTTGCTCGTGAGTCCTGAACCGGCCACTTCCTGTCAACCCGGCTTTTGCGTAATACGTCATAACCGATTACGTTTCACGCTGCTGCTGCATTAAAGGTAGCGAAAAGACTGATTTCGAGAGTGCTCGCATATTACATGCTTTGTTACCATAAATTACTTATAATAGCCTATTTATAAATTAAATATCAGTTTGTGTCTTCAATGTTTGCTAAATGTTGAATGCAGGCGTTTTGAAGATTTTCCAGGGTAACAATAGTTAACTTTGACAAGTTAACAAAGTTTATTATTTACTTAAAGTAAAACTGTGATAACTTGGGATTAGCCCCAAATGTCATCAAATAAATAAATTAAAATGATAGAAAAAGATTCTTAAACTATTCAAATGAGAAATATTTATTTATTATGATTTTTACAGTGGAAACTATATTTTAATCCTTTATTGGTTTATGCTTTTTTTGTACCTATAGGTGCCATAAATAGATGAAAATCCCTGTTTTATATGTGTCGCCTTTAGCATGGGCAATCTGAGACGCGTATAGCAACACGTCTTGTCTGTGGGTGCTCTGCATTTCTTGCCTTATCTTATCAGTGTTGAACTAAAAGACAAAACGAATTGTGTATTTTATGTTAATGGACTATTCAGGAGCTAGCCTATATATTAAAGTATCAGTATCCCACCACCACAGTGTAGCGTCTGGTCAACAGCCTAGAGAGTGATTTATCTATGGATGATAGCTTGTCATCAAGAGATGCCTGGAATGAGTCTTCTAACGTCAGTAAACATAAGTGCATCAATATTAACACTGAATTTTGACCATACCGGTTCCCAGTGAGCAGGTGACTCAGCTGTGTAATCTTAATGTTAGCCTACACCTATAACTCACGGAGCAGAGGTGACTGAGTCATTACAGCCTACTTCCACAAAGTGATGAATGTAAGGTATACAGCATTCATTGTTTCCTGGTGGGTGTGTGAGTATCAGCTTGTTGTTTAGGGTGTGGGGGTCCATGACTGGTAAGAGAATGGGATGTGTGTGTGTGTTTACGATGCTGTTTTATCAGTTTTAGATTCTATATTGTTTCTCTCAGCAAATTACTGAAGCCCTTATATGGATGTTTCAAACAGAATGAGGAAGAGAGATAGATGACTTAAAGTCTTACAGCCACATCATGTGACACATTTGAAAGGAAGTCGCAGGAGCTTGTATCAGAAAGGAAATATAAAATAAGGCAAACTTAATTTAGTGTACTCTCTGAAATAATTCTAGCGTATAAACTGGTTGGTAAGCTTGTAAAGTGTGATTGGTCATTCATTTATTAGTTTGAGCAGCTGTTATGACATAAGGGCATGCTTATTGTGATGGAGGGTATACCAACATACACACAGAGCTAAATGAAAAATGTTCTTCCATTTAGCCTTATACAGAGTTCAAACATGTCACATGCTGCCCAATATAAAGGAAGGAGATAACCTTTGTGTTGTTTCTTGTTTACAAAGACAGCTTGTTCAGGGCCCCTTTAAGAGATATTCAGCCAATCTCCTTAAAAGGCAATCTCTGGATGAGTCACATGGTATAGTAGGAGCCAAGGCGAAGTCACGTGACTCCTTAAAGCGGAAATTAGAAAGAGTGATTGGCACTCTCTGCTTCTCTCTCTGCTGTCTCTGTTGTCGGTTTTTTTTATTTATTTTTTTTACAATTACTGTATTCAATTACTGTAACAACCAAGAAGAATTGAAATACACAATAAGATTACAGAAACACTATAAGTGGCCTATACTGACTGTCTCCACCCATCAGACCTTAAGAACCCTATATGGAAACATTGACAGGTAACACACACACAAAGGTCTGATGGGATGGACTGGTGGATGCTGCTCTCAATAAGCAATGGGAACAGGTAGACTCCTAATATGGAAATAAAACCAAAATTGATCTTGAGTAAGTTACATAAGGTACATGTGCCTCATGATAACCCCAATATTTGTTTTCCACAGGTAACCTTTCCCAGGTATTTTCCAATTGTTCAGTCCCAAGCTCTCTCTGAGTGGTTCAGACTAGAGCACAGTGTGAATTTGAGATATGTGTTAGAAGCAACTTTATGCTGTCTAATTACTGAACATGACAGTATAACATAAGGCAAGCTCTCGTATACTTTCATAAAATGAAATGGCTATAGTGTTCCAAATAAGCTCTCTGATTGTACATATAAGGAAAAGAATGTCATTTCAGGAATGTATATGTGTCAGAACATGCACAAACTCTGGCACATTAAAAAAAGATTCAGTTTTACTTTTCACACTGTTCCATCCAGTGCAATCATGTTAATTCGATTCTCAGTTTTAGCACACTCCCGTGAAGAAAGTTAAAAGATTTGGTTTGAAAAATGTTAAGAGGGGATGGAAGTATGTTTAATTTAGGTTACTTTGTGTGTACTGCAATGCCATTATGTTTCCTTATTTTATGATGTGCCTTTAAAAAGATACAAAGGAATAACTTGATGTAATAACTTAATGTAAAAAATGATGTATTATGAGGTGGGATCACGTTTTAAACCTGGCCCTGGGGCCGGCTCCTTCCATATAAATTATATTATATAAGATAGTGTATTTAAATAAACAATTTTTTAATTTAAATTAAAAGTTTGTGGGCAGTAATATATATATATTTATAATAATAATAATAAGGACTAATAATAAGGACATTACATTGTCCAAAAGTGTCAGTAAATGCATTTATGTCGTCACACAAATTATAATTCTAAAAAACACTATCACAGTTTCCACAAAAATATTAAGCAGCACAACTGTTTTCAACATTGATAATAATAAGAAATGTTTCTTGAGCAGGATATCAGCAAATCTAAATCATTTCTGAAGGATCATGTGACACTGAAGAGTAATGATGCTTGAAAATCAGTTTATAACAAAAAGAGTTTGAGTTTTAACTTCTACAATATCATCAGCAGAGAGAGCTGTTGAGTCTGATAAGATCATGCAAGATATTATGCAAGGACACATTCATGACACAGATGGGTTTACTTTCAACAAGCACTCTAAAGACACTGGACTTCTTGAAATACTTGCCTTATCATGGGCACAAATCCTCAACAGACAACAGGACATTCGTGTTTTTGAATTTCATTCTTGGTCTTTGGACAAAGAGATTGCAACATGTGTTGTGTGAGTTGATGTACAAAAGGATTTTAACCTCAAAGTGAGAAACCTGCCACATAGATCGGCAATACTGATATTCTCTGCTATACTTTTTAAATTAATTGGGGAGAAAAAACAAAATCTAGCTTTCAGCATTATATATTTTAGGATGTTATTTTCACTGAATGGTTTCATTAGTTGGGTTTGACAGATGAACCTCATTACGCTGCTTCGTTAGCAGAGATTATGGCCGTAACTCAGTCAATGCTGGTTTTGGACTGAGAGAGTCTGGAAGCCTGGAAGCAAGTCGAAATGTGTAGTTCTGGGCCACATAAGAGTTCAGCTCATTAAGAGAGTAAATGAAGCTGGTTTAATTAGCTTCTTATATGCATCCTAAACGTAGCTGTTTTTTTTTATTTTTGGTGTGCTTTAGGGTGTGTTGTGTCTAGGGGCGTGATAGTTATCAGTGTAAATATGGTAAGATTTAATTCTGCATGTCACAGAGATGCTTCGCCTTAATCCATCAGAGTGTTTGTTCCACACAATGCACTCGTAAAGTTAATTTTTCCCCAAGACAAAATACAAAATAGACTCAAGTTAGATTATACTGTCATATTGCATATTGTCAATGGCCTTTTTCAGTGTTTGTCTGCGCTATTACGGCTGTAAACCTTTACATTTTTTCTTTTTAAAGAATTTGAGATATGTTAAAACTCTAGATCATGTGAAGATATCAACATTAACTATTTTTAACAATAAGAATGGTAACATTTGTCAACATTAGTTAAGTTTACATCTCAGAAAAAATATCAAAAGCTGCACTGGGTGCATATTATTACCTAAATGTTACATATACCTTTTTAAAGGGTACCGCCCCACTGACAGTGAACTAACAATGAAAATGACTTCAAAAGCATTTATTATAATTAATTTAAACATTTACTAATTTGTAACGTTGTATCTGTTAATATTAATTATTGGATTTAAGCTAACACAAACTAACAATGAGTTGTATTTTTATTAGCTAACATTATCAAAGATTAACTACTGTAAAATATTGCTTATGATAAATTTCAATAACTAATGGACCTTATTGTAAAGTGTTACCAAAGAAATCAAATAAAACAAATCATGCTTGAACAAACTAGGCTATTTGTTTAGTCAAGCTGTATCAAATTTATATAATGGTTTGTGTAATGTATGCTGTGTATTATTAATGTGAATAAACAGATTTTACATTTAGTGTTGATTCAATTTGTGCCTGAATTTTACATCTTTATCTGCCAGTATAAAAATTAACGAATGTGCTGTGTGATTTAATGGATTTTGTTGTTGTTGTTGTTATTAAATTAGAGACACCAAACACAATTTCTAAATAGGCTAATAAGACATAAATAATGAATGATCCCTTTAATGTAATCAATAATTGTACCTGGCTCTTACCACTGGTATTTAGGCTATGTGTGTTCATGTGCAGAAGAAAAAAGGAGAGTATGAGTGGAGTGGAGAGATTTCATTGCATCAAACAGTAAGCAGAGCCCAAAGGACTAAATATCCTGTCTTTTAAGAGGAAGAGGAAGAGGAAGGCTGCTGCTGCTTGGCCTTAAAATAACCCCAGCAAGTTCCTGCTTCCTTCGTCCTTATTTCAGATGAGCAGAGGAAATATTTGGGTATATCTACACTGTTAACAAAAAATAAGTTGATATAGGCTAATGTAAAGTATTGAATGTTTTTTTTTTTAAAAAGAGTACATTTTACGCATGTTTCATTGGCAGTGTTGGGAGTAACGCGTTACAAAAGTAATGCATTACCTACTAACATATTACTTTTTGCTGTAACGCAGTAGTGTAAGGCATTACTAATCAATTTTCAGTAATATTTTACACGGTACATGTTCAGTAACGCTTGCGTTACAACACACTTTTAGTTTTAATTGTAAAAAAAAAGAAAGAAAAAAAAACCACCAAGACCGCGAGACATTAACGAATGAAATATGCAAGTAGGCTGACTTACCTGTTCGTGGTCAGTCAATAGCCGCGTGTGGTGTCCAAGTTTGTAAATAGACTAAATAATGGCAGCGTCTTATAGCCTACTTGTAGGTCTATATCGATTTATTGTTTACAGGAGTGCCGTGCCCGTGAGGCATGATTTCGGCCTCTGTGCTCGCGCTGGCCAGTGCAAGCGGCTGGTGAAGATGGCATGAAGAAGACTGTAGCCTACATTCGCGAGATGGAAGTATGCGTATTAGGCTACTATTTGTTCTTTATTTTCTTTCTAAAGAGTTAGGCTGTGTTTAGGTGGTATTTTTCATATTTTCATCACGCAATCTTTTTTTTTTTTTGATGCGGTGGTGACGCGTTGCAACATGTAGGCTAGGGTTGCGGCGGCGCTGCCGATAAAGCACGTAAAAGCTGTCACAAAGAACCTGCAAAAGCAATGATTATGAATGTGTCAAATATAGCAAGGAGACATTTTAATTGTTTATTAATAAAGATGAAGTTGACTTTCCTGACTCGCGATCTTCGCAGTAGGCCTAGGCTAGTGAGTTCTCCAGAGAGAATGCACATACAAGCAGAGAGCAGTCTGTTTTCTTTCGTTTTGAATTGTTCTGTTTACAAGTAGACATTTCAATATAGCCTAGATATATTGTTCAGGTCTGTGAAGTAGGCTACCTTATACGCGGAGTTTCGGTTAATTTGAGACGCGCTCCAGTTCACGCCCAGGCGCCTCCGTTTCGTGATTAGCCTATCTGCAATATTTAGCTAGGCCTACTTCTTATGATCAAATCCAGGCAATTGGTTGATGAAACATTGATTAAAATTAAGATACAAAATTAATACAAATCGAAATTCACTTTGTGAATTCACTATGAAAAGGCTTTGTATCTTCTGTTTGAAGTTTTAAAGCATCTTTTAGTGCCGCTTCAGAGCGGTCGCGTCCCTGTCGCATCCTTCACTCTCAGAAATAAAGGTACAAAAGCTGTCACTGGGGCGGTACCTCTTGAAAAGGTACACTTTTGTACCTAAAGGGTGCATATTGGTACCTTAATGGTACATATTAGTACCTAAAAGGAACATATTAGTACCTAAAAGGAACAAAAGTGTACCTTTTCAAGAGGTACCGCCCCAGTGACAGCTTTTGTACCTTTATTTTTTTTTCCTCATAAATGCGAAAACGAAAAATAAAATAAAATAAATATTTTATGTTCTGTGGAGAGCCAACCCTTCGTCATCCGGTGGGTAGTATTAGGCTACTTTTGAAAAATGTTAAAAAAAATGCCTCCTAAAAGTTTTTTTTTTTTTTTGTTGTAGGCTATTTTCCTCATATAGCCTAATATTAAATATAAAACACATGTGTAGACTGATATTTTTCGAATGTCTGGACTGCTTTAAGGGAGTAGCCTATAGATAAACAGACGTTTCAATATTGGTATTACATTTATATTTCAAGTTTTGACTGCAAAATGTTCATAATGCTGGAATTCCCCAATTTTAAATAATTTATCCTCAACTAGGTTTGTGGTGCGTGTAGGTCTACGTATTTTATAATGTTAACTTCAAAATTCTGATAATACTAATAGTAATTTAAAGATGTATACATTGGATCTGGATGGGAAGGATAACTCTGGGAGTTGGAAGGGGTGTGTCGCGATTTCGGTTTCATATCGCATATCATTACAGCCTTATGTTAAGTTCTTCTTCTGTATAGGTATTTTTTGTGAAAGTAACTCAAAAGTAATACAGGAGTAATGTAACGCATTACAATTCTGACAGCGTAATATTGTAAGGTAATGAATTACTTTTAAATAACAGTAACATGTAATGTATAATGTATTACAGTTTGGAAGTAACTTGCACAACACTGTTCATTGGTGATGTAACGAGTTTGTATCTGGGGATTGTTTTTTCTGAGAAAGACCATAGGGTTGATTGACCGCAGAACCTACATTTGAACAACGGTGCTTTTACGTTACCGTCAGTTTATGCGGCGTTAGAACGCAGACAATCACACGAGGAGCGCCCCCTTCTGGCCGCACTTACAGCCGCAACCTCAGCTCTCCCAGAAGGTTCATGTACACTGACCAAGCTCAACCCCTACAGGTGGATAGTTGTTGCAGAAGTTCTCTTCAAGTGTCCCATACAGCCCAATTCCATAGTCTTCCAGGTTTAAACTTCTATAAGTAGGCCAACGTTTCTGTAATAATGTAAAATTATTTTTTAACTTTAAAGTAGCCTATATACCATTTAAAAACATGATTTTGTAATGCTTTAAATAAGCACGGTTATCTTGATGTAGACCAAAGCACATGTAAAGTAGCTACTTGATAATTTTGTAGTGTGTTATTTAATATAGGTTACAATTTAAGGTTAACATAGTTTTAAATGCAGGCCTACTAAATTGCAACTTCAACATTATAGAAATGTTTTAAATACACAATATAGGCAACAAGTGTCAATACAAATTACTTTAAAATAGCCATTACCTTATAATGCTTGTATGCAACAGTAGGCCTACACTTTAACCATATTTCAAAAACAATAGAAGTAGGCTAATTAGGCCTATTAAAATTCATATTATAATTAGACCTATTTGATGGTCAAAAAAGCACCCTTCAGTTCAACGCATTGTATTTAATATAAATTTAAACCAGGATAACAGATTTTAATTTTGATGTAGCTAAATAACATGCACTATAAGTGTCAGAAAGCATCATCATCCTATATTCAGTTCGCATTTAAGTGAATTAAATTAAAGTAGGTATGTCTTTTATTTCCGTAATAAGTAGGCCTAGTATACTCTTTTTATTAGTGCACTTCTTTTTTTCACAGGAGATGGCACTTTAATTTAAGATCGGTCTATTCTTCCCATAGCAACAGCAGCGAGATGACGTGGAAAGGTACCGGTTCCAGTCTTTGCATTTTATTAGGGTAAATCGAAATCAAGTGGTGCAAACAGCTGTCCAGTACGATGATGCTCCTGTGTGGAATAAAACAGCAAGACACCTAAACATTTTTCATAGGGTACAGCCTACATATCAGCATCAGCATCTCTCTCTCTCTCTCTCTCTCTCTCTCTCACTCGCGCGCGCGCCATCGTGTATCACTCGTCACACCCACTCATCGGAACCGCTGCTCACCGATTCTCAGCGAACCGTAACGTCTAAACAGCTCAAACATGTCTTCGGAAGGATTAGGCGAGACTTTGGTGATTCGGTTCGGGCTAATAAACGCCGGTAACAAATATCTGACAGCGGAGATGTTCGGTTTTAAGATCAACGCATCCGCGAGCTCTATGAAGAAAAAGCAGGTGTGGACACTGGAGCAGTCCGGAGACCACGGAGACTCCAATGCAGTGTTCATCAAAAGCCACCTGGGTCGCTACCTCGCCACCGACAAGGACGGCAACGTGACCGCGGACAGCGAGCAACCCGGCCCGGACTGTCGGTTCCTTGTGATCGCCCACGACGACGGCCGGTGGTCCCTGCAGTCCGAGCCCCATGCGCGCTACCTGGGCGGGACCGAGGACCGGATCGCGTGCTTTGCGCAAAGCATCTCGCCTGCGGAGAAATGGAACGTGCACCTGGCCGTGCATCCTCAGGTGAACGTGTACAGCATCGCGCGTAAGCGGTACGCACACCTGTGCGCCGAGAGGAACGAGCTCGCCGTGGACCGCGACGTGCCGTGGGGTGTGGACTCACTGCTCACGCTCGTGTACCTGGACCACCGGTATCATCTGCAAACCGCAGACAACCGCTTCCTCACGTGCAGCGGCGCCCTGACTGCCAAACCAGGCACGGGCACCGGGTTCACGCTGGAATTTCGCTCGGGGAAGGTGGCTTTCCGGGACGCCACGGGCAAATACATCGCGCCAACGGGCCCCACCGGGACAATGAAGTCAGGCAAGAGTGCGCGTGTCGGCAAAGATGAGCTTTTTGTCCTCGAGCAAAGTCACGGGCAAGTGGTGCTCACAGCCAGCAACGAAAGAAACATCTCCATGCGCCAAGGTGAGCTGCGATTGCAGCATGGTTAATAAATAATACTATTAATAATAGTTCTGGGTCATATTTGGGTGAATTTAAGTAAAATTGGCCACCTTTTTTTTCCCAGCACAAAAATTTATCCAGACTGCTCTTTTTGTGTTGACTATGAAACCATGCAGGGTGCCCAAATTATTTATTCATTTTCAAATGTAAAATGATTGTCCTGTCTTAGCAAACCAATCAAAGTTGCTGTAAAAAAAGAAACGCAAACAGATGACAAACAGATATGCATGCTATAAAAAGCATGCATATTGGCTCTGAGTTTTGCTTTTCTTTGAAGAGCTCTGGAAATCTGTGTCAGTGTGTGTACACATGCATGCAGAAAAGCATCAGATTAGAATTTGATATATATATTGATTAACTTCACTCTCCTAGTCTGTCTTAAAATGGCACTCTGATCGAATTATTATTTTAGGGGTTGATTTATCAGCCAATCAGGATGAGGAGTCTGATCGGGAGGTGTTTCAGATGGAGATGGACATGGAGACAAAGCGCTGTGCCTTCCGATCTTGCAACGGGAAGTACTGGAGTCTCACCTCAAGTGGAGCGATTCAATGCTCTGCCTCCACTAAGTAAGAACAGTTAACTACGTAACTACTTTCAGAAAATGTCACATAGATAACTAGAAACAGGGTAGAATAGATTAGCCAGTCTTAGTCTAAAAGATTGTTTGCTGCTGAGTGAACCATATGGCAAGAGGAATTTAATAAAGGCAATAGGGAATGCAAACATAACAGCTTGTCTTGACTAGATGTTCTGTTTACTCAACAATTATATATATATATATATATATATATATATATATATATATATATATATATATATATACCGAAATGGAGGGAAGTTTTTTTCAGTGATGGAGTCAGTTATACCATTTCATAAAAATAAAAAAAGACATTTGTGATAATGTGCACTGATGAATTGTTACATTCACATTTTGCATTTAGCAGACACTTTTATCCAAAGCAACGTACAGTTCAAGTTTTCTAGAGCCACAATATTTGCAATACATAAAGCAAAGTTTATTGTTAGCTAGAGTTGAACACAAGCTCAATTGTGCTCAATAAGAACAAAAAAGTATAATCCAAAATGAAATGGGGTCTAGTCTATTCTTTTTCAAGTTGATTTAAGAAACTCTGTTTTTCCCAGATCACCCAGTTGTTTCTTTGACCTTGAGTGGAAAGGGTCAAAAGTGGCACTGAAGGCCAGTAATGGTAAATACATGGCTGCCAAGAAGAACGGCCAGCTGGCGGCCGCGGTGGACTCTGCAGGTTTGTGTCTGAGGGTGTGTTCACACTTGGCTGGTTTGGTTCGAATTAAAATGAACTCTTTTGCAATTGCTCAGTTAGTGTGGTTCATTTGAATAAGTGTGAACCCTGGTGTGCAGCAAACAAGCTTCCAAACAAACTCTGGTGACATCTAAACGAACCAAAAACAGGATGTGATGTCACAAGACGCAACCCTGAAAAGGACAGAATGCGCAAGAATAACCGCAGAAGATCTCAGTTTGTGTGTGTAACGGAGGAATTCCTGGCGCTGTTTTGACTCTAAAGGTCACACCATGGACGATAACGATAAATATAACGATAAAATATAGTTCTAAAAATCTTTCTCAATATTAAATAATAGCAGATTTCACACCACAGCTATAACGAAAACTATATAGAGAAACGATATCGTTGGAATACTTTCGTAATAATTTTTTTTCCAGCTGTTGAACGATAAAACAATGACAGCCAATCAGAATCCATTCTAATTTAAGGGCACACAGCGTGCGAGCTTAGAATAAACAGACCGACCGTTATCGTTTGTTGGTGTGGTCGCAAATATAGTTATCATTATAGTTATCGTTATCGTTCTTAACGTGTACGACCCTTTACATATTTTATAAGCCTTTCGTGAGTTGGCAGGTGATCAAAATGCCATCCTACTCGAAACGGCATCTCTGGCGTGGGAGGCAGGCGCGCTAACAAGGTTAAATTCACCCAAAAGACGCTAAGATCTTGAGGTCAGGGGAGTGAGGGTTACACGTACAGAGACTGCTAGCTTGCCTCTGTTACACATGCACACACAACCAGAGCATCTAGCCCAGCACACACCTTTGTTTTGGATGTTCGATGAGTTTCATAACAAAATATACGTCATAAAAGCTGCTTTTTGTTTTATATCTTTAGGTTCAGTGTTACAAATGACAGTGTGAATCACTTTCTCTTTTGGTCCGAATCAAAAGAACCAAGAGAACCAGTCTACACGTGTGAAAACACCCTGGATTGCTTATTACAATTTTGATCATCCATATCTAAAATCAAGAGCACCGTATCATTACCCACAGCCAACAGGTTATGTAGAGTGTGTCCTTTTCTTTTACAGGCGAGCAGGAGGAGTTTGTGGTGAAGCTCATCAACCGGCCGCTGATAGTTCTGCGTGGGGAACACGGCTTTATTGGCTGCCGTAAGCAAGGAACCGGTACACTTGATTCGAACCGCTCATCATATGATGTCTTCCAGTTAGAGTACAACAACAACGCTTACAGCCTCAAAGGTGAGCGACAGTGTGACTCTGACTTGGTAGGATTTGGTAGGATGTAAATAGTTACCATTTCTCTAACTGCTCTCCTCAGACGCGGTGGGGAAGTTCTGGACAGTGGAGACAGACGGCTCTGTGATTAGCAGCAGCGCAACACCTGTCTATTTCCACTTTGAGTTCTGTGATTTTAATAAAGTGGCCATTAAGACGAAGGAAGGCAAGTATCTTAAGGGAGACCACGCTGGGGTTCTCAAAGCCAGCGGCCAGGCGATTGCTGATGCAACGTTGTGGGAATACTGAGAAACATTCATGAATCTGCACACACACAAACAAATAATGTGTGTTCTTTAAACCTATACTTAAACATAACACATTCTCTACAGCATAAGCACAAGATGATAATGCACAGTCCCCATCACGCAACATACGGAAATATTTCAACATAATCTAATGGCTTAAGACATAAACACATTTGAATGTAAAAGTACAAACAAATGCACAAATTACTTGTCATTAAACTCATTCTATTAAAGGGATATTTCACCCAGAAATGATGATTCTGTCAGGATTTACTCGTTGTATGACTTGCTTTTTTCAGTCGAACATAAAATAATATATTTGAACTTCCTTTGTGTTCTACAGAAGAAAGAAAGTCACATGGGTTTGGAACAATATGTGAGTAAATGATGAGATTTTCCCTTTAATGAAGCACAAACGGACAAAATATAATACAAAAAACTGGATTATTGCTACACAAACTGTTTTTTGCTTAATCTCAATTAGCATAAGTCTTCAGGAAATAATGCAACAATACAAAAGCAATTTAATGCACTTTGTGTACTGCCATTGCCTCTCAGTGCTTTCATGGTCTTATTTCACTCCGTATAATAGCGGTTTCTAGGAAATTCAGAATTTTTAAATGTGCTATTACATGATGGTCAGTAATTTTGCTTATGCAAAATGCTGTGTATCATAAGCTGAGTCTTCAGCCATAGGGTTTGTTCCTGCTCCCAAAAACATTTTTAGAGTGAACCGGCTTCTGTAATGAGGCCAGGTTTTAAATAGCAGCAACGTGGCTCAGAAAATACTGGAGAAATATCCTTGATCACATCGGAGAGATTCAGATTTCTCCACGCACACATACACAAGCACACACAGTCAGTCAAAAGCAAATCATTTGTTTGTCAAATTGTTATTTGTGGTGTTTGTGGACATTTTGGGTTACATGACTCGTATTCAGCGTGTTCTGACATCAGGAACAACAGTGTTTTTTATTGTAACTCTAGCTTGATGATTTGCACTTTTTCGGCTAAAGCTTTTCCTTGTGAATGTGTTGAAGAAAAAGAAGTGTTTGTGCCTTCCCTGGTGGGATAAGATCTCCTAAAGGTGTGAAAATGCAATTTTTTGAACTTCATTTTTATTTTATTCTCATTATGTGCCATTTGCAACTGGACATGACAATGAAATAAAAAAATTGTTGGACAGTAAATATTTAATGTGCTTTGTTTTTTTATTTCTTGTAAAAGAAGGTTCATTTCACATAATTAATGTATTATAACCAGCTAGCAATATATATGGTACACTAATCAACTGCCTTTAATGTATACATTTTTAGTTACTTTATTCCTTACTCTCTGTATAAGTTTACATATTGCAACATAACCCAATTCATTGCAATAACATTTGTAACATGAATTTTACATTTTCTGAAGCAAATGTGAGTAGATTTTGCTTCTTCTTCGTCTAATGCACCTCTGTACTGTACCTTAACTATTTTCCAGTGAATTCTCCCCAACTCGACCTTGGAGACTTTCCAAGATTTTTTACGCTGACAGTGTGGCTCTTGAAACTCAAGAAGACTGCACTGCACACACACACACACACACACACACACACACACACACTCATGTCTGGTTCGCTATCTTTGTGGGGACTCTCCATAGGCGTAATGGTTTTTATACTGTACAAACTATATATTCTGTCCCCTTACACTGCCCCTGTCCCTAAACCTACCCATCACAGGAGACATTCTGCATTTTTACATTTTTAAAAAACATTACTTAGTGTGATTTATACGCTGTTCTCCTCATGGGGACCGCTGACTGGTCCCCACAATGTAGGTGATTTCAGGTTTTACTCTACTTGTGGGGACATTTGGTCCCCACAATGTAATATAAACACGAGCACACACACACACACACACACACACACACACACACACACACACACACACAGAGATACTAATATCTAACAGATGTGAATATTCCATGTGGCAATAACAAAGAAATATCTGCAGCTGCTTTCTGTGGGTTTTAGACACTTCAGCAACAACTGGAAGGCAAATTACATGACTTAAAATTGTGTTATAGAAAAACAAAGAGATGAGCTGAGAATTAAGTATGTGATAAACCAGGATGAATGACTTAAGTATGTAGCCTTCAGATTTAAGGTCTGGTAGTGTACATTTGAATATGAAAATATCCAATTGACAACAAAAGCTTCGTATGACTTTCAGTTAACAACTACTCATTCAACATTTAAAAATACTAAGTTAATTGATAATATTCAGACTAGCTACTTACAAAAAATACAGTAGTGTGTATAATTAATATCAGGGGGGCAGTGCAAGAAGACCTGGATGAACCATAGACATGTCTATGGGAGGAACGTGCAGAATGAAAGTCATTTTAGGCCATGACTCAGAACGGTGCTGCCATCTAGCGGTGAAATGACGTATTACTGCCTATGTAAGGAAAACGAGACAATCTTCACATCCATTCGCTTATGCACACACACCCTATGGCACACACTCACAGGCTAGACGTTTTAATTTTTTTTATTGAGATAAAAACATATTGATTAACAAATTGAAAAAATAAAATATAAATCGCTTTTTGGTTATACAGAACAAACTCTATGACCATATTTTCTTTGAGAAAAAAATTGACAACTTCATTTTTTTTTTTTTACATCACATCTCAGTAACTATAAAGTTTCGAGTCAATAGTCCAATTGTACAAATACAGTGATTTTGCTAGAGAAACATTTTGTCTCATTCTTTAACAAACTGTTAAAAGGCAGGAAAGCATTTAAATAGCCTAATACACTTAAAATACAGATATGTTGGACAACAAGGTTTTTGTTTTTTTACATTAAAAAGTATTTCATATTTACAAACAGGTATCAGTGTCCATCCCAGATAAGACAAAATTAATTATTAAATTAAAATACAATTTACATAGATAGCAGTGTTTACAGTGTATATAATCTATCTACATAGCCTATAACAAAAATGAAGTTGGTGTACAAAAATATGAAATTACATTGTGTGTATGAGTCAATCTGTTATTAAGAGAATGCTCATTATTTCCAGCGGTTGATCCTGCGTAACTGTATGTATGCAAATGTCATACACACCAGTATAATGCCCAGAAGAGCCACCTGGTTCTGCCAGAAGCCCCACACACTATAGTCGATCCCCTGAGATTTCAGATACATCTCTCCAGTCAGTCTGACCATGAGAAAGAGATCAAACAGAAGATGTAAATATCTAGGTTTGGTTGTCACTATAAAAAGTTTCAATTTTAATTGCTCAATCAAAAATGTAATTGAGCAATGATTTAAAGAATTCCTTTTATGCTAATATTGGGTTGTGATATGCACTACACTTCAAAAGTTTGGGGTTGGTAACATGTTTTAGAATTTATGTTTCTTATGCTCACCAAGACTGCATCATTTGATCGAAAATACAATATTATTACAATTTAAAATTAAAAACTGGTTTCCATTTATTTTAAATGTGTTTTGTAACAATGTAAAAGTCTTTACTGTCACTTCTGATCATTTAATAAATAATAGCGTTTTAAACATATTGATTTCTTTAAAACAAATCTCACTGACCCCAAGCTTTTGAACAGTTTAGTGTATAAGCCTGTCATGATGTGCAAGAGGTTGTCTAACTTCCCAGTTATACAACTCTGTGAACTTTCACTGAACTGTCATTACACTTTATCTTTATACAATATAAATAACTTACGTAGCGTTGCCACCGTAGAAGACCTGCCCTTTCATTTCATTTATAGTCACAGCCTACAAAAGAACAACACATAATTACAG